>JAZKJV010008697.1:0-289081 GCA_037367405.1 Ottelia alismoides
CAAGAGAAATAAGTTTCTGTTCTTTCTACTTTCCACTCTTATACTTTGAGAGAAAGATTTAAGAGCTATTTTCTGCTCTGTTCTCCACGCCTACAACTTTGATGTTCTACTATCAATTCCCACGAGCATGCTCCTCACTCTGTAAGATCATGTTAGCGTTTGCTTATAAAAATAAAAATCCAAAAAATAGATAAGAGAAGGATAAATTCTGTATTTGATTTCCCAACCTATTAGTTTGCTCCCTGTGTTCGATACTCTATACATATTTGCACCTATACATACATTTGTAGAGTTGTAATAAATTTTAAATTCACATTTATTTTGCTTTCATTGCTATGTCTATTGTGGGTTAATTATTGTCTGAGTTGATTTTCGCGAGCGACATTAAAGCGACGCTAATTGTGTTTGATTAGCCCACCCTCACAAAAACTCGTCTCAACAGATAGGTAGCTACATTGGTTGCTGTCCATTCTTCTCCCCACCTCCTCTTCTTGAGCCGGTTGTACTTGAACTTAGAAGGGAATACCATGCTTTTCGAGGAAAGAGTTGTTGATTGGGAAATTAGGGTCACCATGATGGAGAGGACTGACTTTTACCGCTTCAGCGAGGAGAGCTACATATTACACATACCATCCAAGATTAGTCATAAGGGTTTGCGTATGAGTTGGTTTATTCTGACCTGGCTATTGAGGAGACTTGAATAGAGTTTTGTGACTCTTAGAGGTTGTTGTGTTTCAAATCCGCTCCCAATAAGGTCTCGACCGCACTTAATGTCCAAAGGTCGGACTTGAGCTCCAAAAATTGATTTTGTGAAGACAAGTTTGAAAATTTAAATCAATCCAAGTTCTTTCCTTTTCTTTTGTTTATTTTCTTTTTCTGCACTCATAAGCATTTGCAAGGAATTAGCAAAGACAAGTATATGGGGTGATGAATCCCCATTTCATCACCTTTATTCTTTCATTTTGGCCTTTAAATCATAGCTAAATGCATGTATATATCATTATTTTACACAAATTAACATTCATTATTAATTGTATAAATATGATATGGTACATTGTTTAAAGCTAAAATAAAAGAATATAGAAAAGAAAAGAAAAAGAAATAAAATGTCATATGTATTTTATGACCCTAAACCCCGAGACCTAGGCATCATGATGAGTGGGTCGATAAGGAAAAAAGTAGGGGGATAAGGGTCAAAAACACATAAAAACCCTAATATTTATTCTTCAATAATGCATTTTTGGGACCTATTTAATTCTTTATTATTTATACCTCAAATAAAGAAATTTTGTACATGAAAGTTATAGATAAAAATACATAGAAAAAAAATAAAATTTACTTTACATAAAATTAATACAAATTTTACATTCTATATTCAGAATAAAATTCCAAAACCCAAACTTCTCAGACCCATATCTTCTCCACATGAACTCAAAATGCACAAAAATCACCTATATAACTCTTTATTAGCTATTTAATGAAGGTGGTTTCACTTAACTTGGAGCTAAGATGTAAAAGGTAGGTTTTCGGACCCCTATTGTACTGTATACATGAATAAAAAATATTCAATTTATTTATTCTTTATATTTTTCATAATTTATATTTTTGTGATTTTGTAACTATTATTTATAACTTGTGTACATGTTTATAATACAAAAAATCATAAAAATACAATAAAATAAAATAGTATAAAAATATATAGATGAATTACCTATACTTATACCAATATAATATATACCTCTATTTATTTAAGTGTACAAAATACATAAAAAAACATAATAAAAATATATTCAGGTATATTTAAATAAGTTATACATGTATTAATTATGCAAATAAAATAATAAAATATAAAATATAAAATACAAAATAAAAATAAAATACACATATTATAGGTAAAATACAAAATAAAAATAAAATACACATATTATAGGTATAAAATACAAAATAAAAATAAAATACATATACTTATACCAATAACTATGTTCTTATGATTGTTCATTTCTTGATTTTTGAAAATAAACATCGTTGGAATTTCCATTTTTGCTTACCAACGGCTACCTGATGCTTAATTCTATATAGAGGGCCATATGACTCATTGTTTGAGATACACATCAGACAAGAAACATTCTCTACTTTCAAGAAAAAGAAAGCATGTTGTTTTGCACGTGATATTCAAGTTCTATTAGCGAATCTGCACTCTCGATGTCTCTTCAATCCAAAGCTCTCTAGCTACCAAAGTTATTTGTGCTCTTTATTCTCAATAACGACCATCATCACTCTCAAGCAGATTCTACGTTGAAAGTTTGTAAGCTCGTGAATTCAAGTTTATTTACTAAACTATATTTTCCATTTTAATATATTACACACATGTATGCGAGTTATGGATTCATTTCTCTGAGAGAGGGAAAATTTTCCTTTGCGAGTTGTCCAAGGAAGGATACATGTTGTACAAGAGTTTATGCTACCATCAGTTTAAAGCAGCATTGAGATAGTAGAAGCAAGCTTCTCCGAAAGAGCTAAGGAGAAATTCTAGAACAAGATTCTATGTTGTGGTTATCACCTGCTTTGATTTCCATGTAAAAATCACTATGTACTTTGTGGTTTGATATTCTTCTATCTTTGTGGTTTATGATTATTTTTTAATGGGATATTATTATTGGGATAATTGTATATTGCATAATTCACTCCCCCTCCTTGTGTCGAACTTTCATTTGGTATCAAAGCGGGTTCAAGTTTTACAGGCTTAATAACCTACACGCAGGTACTAGATGACCCAAGGAAATGTATCCACCAACACAAGCGGGTCTGCCTACTCCATTACAAAGCCGCCCCACTTTAACGGTACCAACTATGCTCATAGGACCAACCGTATGGAGATTTACTTGCAGTCCATATATTACAAAAAGTGGACATGCATGATAACAACCTTCGTGAAGCCGATACTAAAGGAAGGTGTAATTCACCAATGCAAAGATCAAGGATTTGGAAAGGAATGCAAAAGCCATGAACATTTTGTATTTATGCTCTTATTACCGATGAATACAAACATGTGTCCCCGTCCAATACTGCTCATGAGATATGGAAGGCAATCCAAGTCACATCTGAAGGTACACTTAAATTCAATAGTTCCAAAGTAGCAATACATAATAGGCAATACAATAATTTTGAGATAAAGGAAGGAGAGATGATTAAGGAGATGTACACGATGGTTCATCACCATGTGAACAACCTCAAGGTTCTAGGGAAGAATCAAAGGAGAACTTGAAAGGAAAATTATCGATTATCTCTCAAGTGAATGGGAACATAAGGTAATAGTAATAGAAGTGAATGCATTGAAAGACAATGAGATAAATGATCTCATAATGAACTTGATGGCCTATGAAGTCAATAAGAAGAATAAGAAGCTGATCAAGGAGGCAAAGAAGAAATTTCTAACGTTTAAGGTAAGTATCCAAGACTCGTCTAATGAAGAAATAAATCATAAAGATCTTGTCTTACTTGCTAGAATGTTTAAGAAGTTCAATGGAAACAAAAGAAGCATCAAGTCAAAGACAGAAGACAATGGAGATGCACCAACAAGCTACGAGTGCAAAAACAAAGCACATATGAGAAGGGATTGTCCCGTACTGAAGTAAGAGAAGGAAAACAAGAAGAAGCAATCCGAGAAGTTCAAGAAGAATCAAAAGAACAAGTACTACAAGCCACATGGAGTGATTCGAATTCAAGCGACTCAAACTCAGGCGGTGAAGAATCATCATGCCTTGGACTATGACCTTAGAAGATGAGATAACTCAAGAAACTTACACTAAACTTTTAGATGATTTTCATGAAGTTTTTGAATAATTAAAAAATTCTAAGTTAGATATTCAAAAGTCAGTAAAAAAGATAAACAAGCTAGTTTGTAAATAAGAAACTTTTAGTAAGTAATCATCTTGCTTAAAAGAAAATATTATCTTTCTTAAAAAATTAGTATTCTTAAATTAAACTGTGATAAGATTGTAAATGAACTTGTTAGATTTATTAAAGGAAAAGATAATTCAGATAAACTGTTTGGATCTAAAATAAAATTCTGTGACAGAAAAATGACATCAGATTTACTACTAATTCAGTAACCCATAACAAGTTGCTTAGCCAAATTGAAGAGAAAAATTCTAATAATCGTGGATCCAAAAGATCTTCTTAAAACTTATTTTGTAGGAGAAGATAATGCAAGTCACAAGAAATGGATGCACACACTATCTCAATCTAGATTAAAACCTTCAAATCTTATTGGATCAAGAATGATGCCAACTTCAATTGTTGTAGGACTAAGATGGAGGAAGCCGATGGCTCATAGATTCAGGATGTTCAAGCATATGATAGGAGACAAGAAGCTGTTTACCACCTTGGAATACAAAGAAGGAAGTTTCACATTTGGAATTGACAAGTTGGTAAGGAAAATGACACTTTAGGTAAAGCATAACATAGTGTAAGTCAAGTTTGTGAAAAAAGGTTTGAAATTTTCTTTTCATCAGATTGCTTCAAAATACTTAATGAATTTAGGAATGAACCTCTGTTAATTGGAAAAAGGTTTGAAGATATCTATCTTGTCGAATTTCAAGAAGTTAAGGCTTATGATTGCTCGGTTGCTAAAAATAATGAAGTTAAGACTAGGTCACTTACATCCTAAGTACTTAAACAAGTTGATTAATAATAATTTAGTAAGTAGACTGCATGTTAATAGAAGTAACCCCAAAACAACATGTGATGCTTTCTCACTAGGAAAACTCCACAAAAGCTCTTTCAAAAGCAAAAAAATAATGTCAATATCTAGACCCCTAGAATCACTTTGCTTAGATCTATTTGGACCAACAAGAGTAGAAAGCTTTAACGATTGTAGATACTGCCTTGTAATAGTATATGACTATTCTATGTTCACTTGCCATCTTCCTAAAATCAAAAGATCAAACAATAGAATCTTTTATAAACTTTTCAGAATTAGTTCAAAGGAGAAGAATGACGATATCCTTAAATTCATACATATCATGGAGGAGCATTTGAAAATGAACAATTAACTAAGTTTTGTGAAAATATGGAATAAAACATTAATGTTCTTTTCCAAGAGAACCTCAACAAAATAGAGTAGAAGAAAGAAAGAATAGAATTTTACAAGAATGTGCTAAAACTTTATTAATAGAATCTAGTATGCCTAAATAATTTTTGGGTCAAAGCTATTGATATTTCTTGTTATATACTAAATAGAGTACTAATTTGACCAATCCTTAAAAAGATAAGGTACATACTTTATAAAGTAAAATTCTAAAGATAAGTCACTTCGAAGTGTTTGGAAGTAAATATTTCACACTAAACATAAATGTTGAGTATTGCCATATGTGTAAAATACCATGTTAGGAATTACCATATGGGTGTATTGCCATATGTACGGAATGCCATATTTGTGGTGGGCATTTCTGGTATTCCCCAGATATGTATGTAAACCCTAATCCTAATCCCTATTATAAAAGGGGGATTAGAGGACCTAATGAAATTAAGGGAATTTGATTCCATTTCTCAACATGGTATCCGGGCCGTAATCCCATCCTCCCTTCCGGTCTCGTCGCCCACCACCCGCTCATTACCTGCCCCATCCTATCGCCCTCCTGCAGATCCCGCCACCCTCACACCCGATCCCCATCGTCCCTCCCTCCCGATACCGCCCGCAAATCGAACTCCGATACCCTCCGAAACCCCCCACCCCGATACCGCCACCTTCCCTGCAAATCGCAAATCCCCCCCCCCTCCCCGCAGATTGCAACCCTCCAAATCCCAACGCCATCCAAATCCCTCCAAATCCCACCATCCCCGCACAACAGATCGCCACTCTCCCGTCCGTCACCACCCGCCCCTCCAAATCGCCTTCCGTTGGTCATCCCCGCACAGCAGATTTGCTACAAATACCACCATCAAATCCCGTTGGTCATCCCCGCACAGCAGATCGTGCACACTTCCATATTTGTGTCACTCTCCCGTCCTCCAAATCCCACCATCAGATTTGTTACAAATCCCACCATCACATTTGCGCACAGCCCCGTTGGTCATTCCCTCCAAATCCCACCATCCTTTTAAATCTCGTCCTCCAAATCCCTCCATCCACCATCAGATTTGCGCACAGCCCCGTTGGTCATTCCCGCACATCAGACCATGCACATCTCCATATTTGTGTTTCAGCCTCTGCCGGCCAGAACGCTACCAGCACGTTTGCCCATATCTGTCTCCGCCCTTTGACGGACAGTCCGCTGCTTATTCACGCCGGAACGCCCTCGTTTCTGCCTCTGCAACAGCAAGTATTGTGCAATCGTCCTCTCAAGCATCTTCCGTGGATTCCAGCCAAGCACATCCACTAAAGCCATGGACTCCAACATCCTGTCGTTGATTTCTTTTTCGATGTCGTGGATTATTTGATATGTTGTATACCACTGTCTTAAAAAAACCAAAATATATAGGAGAGCACTCGGCTCTCTCGTGTAGGTGCTGACAACACAAGCATGACGTCTAGTGGTGCTGCTGCAACCGAATTCGATGGAGGAAATCAAACAAAGTTACCTTCATTCGGATCCATTCCGAAGTTAGATGCCACAAACTATTCCATGTGGTCACGAGTCTTCCTAATGATTGTGTGAGGGTATGAGAAGGAACACATCCTTCTAGAAGCCGAACCAACCGACAAGGTTGGTAAATACGCCACGTGGGTTAAAGACAATGGGATGGTTAGATCATGGATAATGGTCAGCGTTATCGATAGGATAGCACAAGAATTGGTCTATTACGATAGTGCCCACGACATGTGGAAATCACTACTCACAACCTATGGACAGGACAAAAACTCTACTAAAATATATCAAACTTTTCATGAGTTAATGAATATGCGGAAAAATGGGCGGTCACTATCAGAATATTTTTCTGCTCTCAAATCCTTAGTTGCGAGCTACGACACATGTGCCCCTCTCTGCACGTGTCCCACACAACGACAATATCGGCAGAATATGGCAACTATGATTTTTCTAGGTGGATTGGATCCGACCTTCTCCGCTCCCCGAGATCAGATGATTACTACAGCAACTCTTCCGACTATGGAGGAAGCTTACAACACATTGTGCAGAATACCTACTCCTTCGAACCCTTCTACAGAGGTTATGAACCAGACAACAGCACTCGTCGCTTCTGGACGAGGATTCAGAGGCCAGTTCAGAGGTCGCGGTCGTGGTCGTCAATCTATAGGAAGGGGCCGATCACCTGTGCAGTGCTCCTTCTGTCACAAATTAGGGCACACCAAAGCAGTGTGCTACAGCAAGCATGGTCGTCCTGGACCATCAGCCCGAGCAGCCACTACAGACACCAACGGAGGTTCAATTGAGATCCCTCGGAAAGACTTTGAGGATCTCATGCAGCGCTTGTCCCAAATGAATCCTACTGAGACCACTGGAGATATCGTTGCCATTGCTCAAACAGGTACTGTTCTTGCCTCAGCTAGCCACCATAACCACTCTGATTGGCTTATTGATACGGGGGCCTCCACCCATTTATGTGGAGATCCACGTCTCATCCAGATGCTCCGTCCCACTCAGCCCGGAAAGACTGTTCAAGTAGCAGATGGCAGATCGTCCCCGGTAAAAGGCATTGGGGATGTGCATCTTACCCCTACAATTCAGTTGAATAATGTCCTATTAGTTCCCGATTTTCCACTTAGTCTGCTTTCAGTCAGCCAATTATGCAAGAAGCTTAACTGCCGAGCTATATTTAATGCGGCTACGTGTATTTTTCAGGACATACTGACTGGGAGGACGATTGGTACGGGCCATGAAGAAGGCGGGGTCTACCACCTTGACTACCCCTCCCACATGATTGCCTATTCTAGAACTTCTGGAGGTCAGTCATCCGCCACTCTTTGGCATCAACGTCTGGGTCATCCTTCGGTGCACAAGCTTCGTCGCCTTCTCCCCCAACTGTCCCCCTCGAGTAGCATCACTTGTGAATCTTGTCAGATTGGTAAGCGTCATCGAGTTCCCTTTCCGTCATCTGGTAATCAACACTCTCATGATATCTTTGATCTAGTTCATATGGATATTTGGGGTCCTAGTCGGTATCCTGACCGCTTAGGACATCGTTATTACCTTGTCTTGATTGATGATTATTCACGAGTATCATGGACATTTCTCTTGAAAAATAAATCCGATGCTTATAGCTTTCTTACTCGATACATAATTGAGATAAAAACTCAATTCGGTCAAACAATTAAAAGCCTTCGATCTGATAATGCACAAGAATTTATATCTCACGACCTACAAAACTTCCTAACCAATCGAGGGATTGTGCACCAAACCACATGTCCTCACACATCACAACAAAATGGTGTGGCCGAGCGTAAGCACCGGCACATTATTGATACTGCTCGCACATTACTTCTCGACTATCATGTTCCATCCATTTATTGGGGTGATGCGGTTCTCACTGCCACATTCCTCATCAATAGAATGACGTCTACAACTCTTCATGAACAAATCCCTATTGAAGTTCTCTTTCCTAACAAACCCATCTATCCTGTACCACCCAGAGTCTTCGGATGTACCGCATTCGTTCATCTACCCACACCCGGCCGAGATAAGCTTGCTGCCCGAGCCGTCAAATGTGTCTTCATAGGGTATGCTACAAATCAGAAAGGATACAGATGTTTTGATCCACGGGTTCGTAAACACTATGTCAGCGCCGATGTTACATTCTTCGAGACAATTCCTTATTTCTCTGTATCCACCACTCATGTCAATCCACCAAATATTTCAACTTCTCCCTTACCTGTACCAACTCCACAGGGGGCCCTACCTTCTTCTGGGACCGTATCACCTCCTCAGGTATGTTCTCCGTCTCAAGACTTGGAATCTGACGAAAATGCAGGAAGTAGTGATCAATCAAGAAATCTTCCAATAGCTCAACGCCGCACAGCAAGACAATGTCCATCTGTGTATCGAACAAGGCACCCGATCTCTGCTGTCATGTCTTTTTCAAGACTTGCCCCTACTTTCAAGAGCTTTGCACATGCTGTCTCGAACATGGTCATACCAAAGAACCACACCGATGCCCTCACAGATCCACGTTGGGCCCAAGCAATGCAGGAAGAGATGGTCGCCCTTGAGTCGAGAGGAACATGGACACTTATGGATCCCCCGGCAGACTGTCGAATAGTTGGCTCAAAATGGGTGTTCACGATAAAATACAACCCGGATGGCTCTATTGCTCGATACAAGGCTCGCCTTGTTGCTAAGGGGTTTACACAAACCTATGGCATCGACTTCTTTGACACATTCTCTCCTGTTGCTCGTCTATCGACAGTACGTATTCTCCTTGCCGTCGTGGTTGAATTCGATTGGCCGTTACATCAACTTGACGTCAAGAATGCCTTCCTATACGGCGACCTTCATGAGATCGTCTACATGGAACAACCTCCTGGTTTCAAGAGAGAAGGGGAGTGTCAGAAGGTATGCCTTTTACGCAAGGCAATCTATGGTCTAAAACAAAGTCCCCGTGCTTGGTTTCACAAACTGTCTGAAGCACTACAAATAATTGGGCTCATGAGATCGTCATCCGACCACTCCTTATTCACAAAAAGGAGTTCGAAGGGTACAGTAGCAATGCTGGTGTATGTTGATGATACCATTCTTACAGGGGATGATTATGAGGAAATTGACAAAGTAAAAAGACACCTTGCTGAACAATTTATTATTAAGGATATGGGACCACTACGATACTTCTTGGGGATTGAGATAGCCAGATTGAAAAGTGGATTAGTAATGTCCCAAAGAAAATATGCCACTGATCTACTAACAGAAACCAGGATGCTTGGGTGTAAACCAGCGCATATTCCAATGGATCCTAAAGGACGAATATATGAGGAAGGAGCAACAGAAGATGTTGGAAGATACAGACGCCTAGTGGGCAAGCTACTTTACCTCACTATTACCCGTCCAGACATTGCCTTGGCAGTAGGAAAGCTGAGTCAATTTATGGACTCACCTACTTCGGCTCACTTTGATGCATGCATGATGGTCCTCCGATACATCAAGCAATCCCCTGGTAAAGGACTATTATTTCGCAAAGATAATAATCTCAACCTTGTAGCCTATTCAGATGCAGACTACGGAGGATGTTTACAAGACAGAAAATCTACTACAGGATTCTGCACATATCTGGGAAGAAATCTAATTACATGGAAAAGTAAGAAGCAAGCAGTGGTCTCACGATCAAGTGCTGAAAGCGAATATAGAGCCATGGCACAAGCAACTACTGAACTCATGTGGGTCAAGTCCGTACTAACCGATCTTCATGTCAGATCCAAGGACGTCATGGAACTCAGATGTGACAATCAAGCAGCAATGTACATTGCAAATAATCCCATGTTACATGAACGAACAAAACATGTGGAGATTGATTGTCATTACACTAGAGATCTCATACAAAAAGGACTATTGCGCACACGAGGTGTCTTATCCACAGAACAAGCTGCCGATATATTTACAAAACCGCTCGCACGAGTCCAGTTCGAGAAATGTTGTAACAAGCTGAGCATGTATGATCTATATGCTCCAGCTTGAAGGGGAGTGTTGAGTATTGCCATATGTGTAAAATACCATGTTAGGAATTACCATATGGGTGTATTGCCATATGTACGGAATGCCATATTTGTGGTGGGCATTTCTGGTATTTCCCAGATATGTATGTAAACCCTAATCCTAATCCCTATTATAAAAGGGGGATTAGAGGACCTAATGAAATTAAGGGAATTTGATTCCATTCCTCAACAATAAAAGATAACTTAGACAAGTTTGATGTTAAAAGTGATGAATGCATGTGCATTTGGTTACTCAGGATGTAGTAAGGTTTATAGAGTTCTTAATAAGAACACCCTAGTTGTGGAAGAAACAATGCATATAAAATTCAATGAAAATCCATAATAAATAAATAGTCACTAAAATAATATTGAAGATGAAAAACAAACATTCATTGTTATAACTAAGATAAAACACACAATAAACATAATGAGACCTAAAGAATGGTTATTCAATAAAGAACACCCCAAGACACAAGTAATCAGAGAAATCTCAGATAAAATCAAGATCTCAAATAAACATTAACTTTGTACTTAATGCTTATGTATCTAAAATAGAACCTAATAATGTAGAAAATGCACTAAAAGATGAACCTGGATAGTTGTAAAGCAAGAAGAATTTAACCAATGCACATGAAATGAACTTTGGGAACTTGCACATAAATCAGAAAACACCTCTATAGTTGGAACTAAATGGGTTTACATAAATAAGTCAAATAAGGAAGGTCGACTAACTAGGAAAAAAACAACCTAGTCGCTCAACATTACAATCAACAAGAAGGTATAGACTTTGATGAAACCTATGCACTTGTAGACAAATTAGAATCAATTAGGATACTTCTTGCTTATTTTGTACACTCTATACCAAATGGATGTAAAAAGTATTTTTCTTAATGGTTATTTGAAAGCAGAAGTTTTTGTTAAACTACTATTTGGATTTGTAAATAAAGATCACTCAAAATTTGTTTACAAATTGAACAAATCTTTATATGGTCTTTTTTTCACAAACGATCAAAACATTTCATTCATCCAAAATATAAAACATCTAAGGATGTTGCAAAAAGATAACAAGCTTTATGTGGTCTAAACAAGCATCAAGAGCATGGTATGATATATTGAAATATTTTCTATGGTATGCTAACTTTGAAATTAGAAAAGTATACTCAACTTTGTTTACTAGAAATTCGAATGCTCTTTTAATAGTTTAAATATATGTTGATGACATTATCTTTGGAGCTACTAATGAAGATTTGATGTAGAGATGCTAAGTTGATGCATGAGGAGTTTAAAATGATCATGGGAGAATTCAATTTTGTTCTAGCTTGCAAATTCAACAACTATTATAGTGGACCTTCATATATCAAATGAAGTAGACATGGTCTTCTCAAAAGATTTGGGATGGAAAATGCGAAAGGAAAGACAATACCAATGGGAGCTCAAGTATGGCTTGATGCATATGAAAAGACTATGGATATTGATGTAACTAAATATCGAGGTATGATTCGTTCATTGTTGTATCTTATTACTAGTAGAGCGGATATACTTTTTATTACTTGTATATGTGTTAGGCTCCAACCAACCCCTAAAGAAAGTTGCTTAAAAGCTGTAAAAAATATCTTAAAATAATTGAAAGATACTGATGAACATGAAATCTACCTCTTTAATAATCGGTAATTGTAGTATAGGAGGCGAATTTCGGTCGATCAAAATACCACAATCTGTGAATGTTGTGGAATATTTTTACTTGGCAAGTATACCAAGGTCGAACTCAGGGAACGGTGATTTTTAGTCGCGTGGTTTTTTGAATCAAATTAAATAATTAATCAATGCTTGATTAATTCTTGCGTTGTGAAAATATACAATGCCATGAGATGCAAAGTGATGCAAAGAAAATAAACAGAGAGAATTATGCCCAGGGTCTGCGATTTTTAGTGATGTTTAATCCAAATAAGATTAATCAATATCCTCAAAATGAAATCACAGATCAAATAAGAATTCTCAAAAGAAAAATATAATCAATTTAATCCAGAGGCATGTAAGAATCCAGATAGAAATATAAATAATCCTGCAATGATTTTTATATCCAAAATCTTTCTAATTTTATTCGCAAGAAATGTTCGCAGTCCACAAGTCAATAAAGCTAATCAATCTCCTTGATTTAACCCCTGCAAAAATTAAGTCCTCAGATCTGAGGTCAATTTCATCATTGCATAAATCAGATCCCTGCAAAATAAATCGTGAATATCTTAATAGGTCACAATATGTCAAACTCAGTCTGCATATGTCCACAGAGATCTTCAAATAATAATTAATAATAAACAACCTCAGATATGTTCACAAGATATGTTAAATAGTAGAGCATGAAAATAGCTTCAAAATAACATATTGTATGCAAAAAACGGAGTTCGTACGGAAAAGATATGATGAAATGAAATTTCAGGGACTAAATTGTAAATAAAAAAAGTTTTCTTTCAAAATGGTCCCTAAAAGGACTTATCTGTAATTTTTGAAAGTCAGCGGGGTCCTTCTGCAATTTACCCACAAGCGGGGCTATATATGTAATTTCAAGAAAATCTGAGGGCTCCGGTGTAATTTCTCCACTACGCACATGCGCCGTTAGAGGCGGGCGAAGGCTCGGGCGAGGCTCGGACTCTCGAGGCGGAGGCTCGGGGATCGACCCTAAGGTTCAGGGACCGTACCTGAGGTTCGAGGCCGAGGTCGAGGCACGGGTGCCCGAGCATACGTGGCGACGGCTGGAGCTTCGGGGGCACCGACCCTCGAGGCTTGGAGGCTGGCTCGGGGAAGCGCACGTGGTGGCCTGTGGACTGTCGGATCAAGGGTTGGCCCTTGATCCCACGACGAATGTACATCGCGGGCCGATTGAGGACGGAGAGGCGGAGGCGCCATGCGGGCGGTGAGGCGGAGGCTTCGCGCGGGCCGAGGCTTCGGCAGCGGGGAGGCGGAGGAGCTCGGCCGACACATGGTCGAGCAGTTGCAGAGGGGTGGACGGAGGAGCAGGGCTCCGTTGATGCGCGGAGGAGCTGGGCTTTCTACGGTGGAGGTCGAGGTCGTGAGGAGGTGTCGCTACGGTGGAGGAGGGACGAGATGCCTGGGACAGGGTGGCGTTGGCCTACTCCGGTGATTGCTTCGAGGAGGCGGTGAAGAGCTCCGAAGCTTCATCCATCTCCACAAGGAAGATCGGTGACAGAGGTGGCCGGCACCCCCGGATCACGCCGTTTTGTTGTTGCCGCTGTCACCGGCACTGGAGGATGAAGGGTGGATGGTCCGAGCTGCTGGCGAGGGAAGGAAATATATAGGAGCGAGGTGGAAGGAGGTTACTCGAGGGAGAGGTTGGCTTCGTAACGACCGGAGAAGATGAAGGGGGTGGCGGTGCGTAACGGCCGAGCAGAGGTGTGCGGGTGGTGTTACGCGCGGGGGGGGGGGGGGAACGGCTGGAGGAAGAAGAGGGTCACGTGCGTAGCACGTGACCCGGGGGGAGGGGCTTGGAGAGAGACAAAGTGGGGGTGCCACGTGGCACGCCCAGGGGCTGCCACGTGGCACCAAAAAAATTTCGATTTTGAAGAGGAGAAAAGAGATAGAAGAAGACCTCGGATCGAAAATTTTCCTTCACAAAAGTTGTTTGTCTTGACGAGATCTACAACTTTTATGAATGACCCATGAGCAAAAGAGGTCATTTGTGCGAAGTGGTGTTTTTAGTGGTTCTCCATGTGTATGGAAAATCAGATTTTTGGGAATTTTGTAATTTTTTTGGTGGTTTTAGAGAGGATAAAAATTATAGAAAAAAACAAGAAAATTATTTACATACTAATCTTTTTTTGTATTTTTAATAAATAAGAAACTAGGAAAATAAAATAGAAGTAAGAAACACACAACTTTTGTACAGACCGACAACGGACACTTGGACTCAGTCAGTTTCTTTGATTTCAATTTTAATCAGGATTTGGATTTTTACGTCACTTAATAAAACTTTCATCAAAGAATACAAATGAAGAAGAAATAAAATTAAAAGAGTTAATTATGCACATAAAAACTCAGGTCAAAATTAGCAAAAAGTCAAAATACGCAAAAGAGGGCCAAAACCCAACTTTCACATATGAGCTCCGAATTTTACGAAATTGGTCTTGTTTTGAAGGTATTTTAAAATGGAGTACTTTAAAAGTGAGTAGACCAAAATCGAGCACTGTAAGTGGGAGATATGCTCGTTTTAGTCTGTCAGATGTGAAATTAGACTTTGGGATTATTTGACACTTATTGGATAGTAATTTTTTGTATTTTTTTAATAAGGTTAGTAATATCTACACAATGGAGGTGGTTTGGGGTCAATCGGATTTAGGATGAATTAACTAAAAATAAAAGAAGTTAGCGGCTTTTTGGGCTAATTTACACTTGGGATTTTTAATGCAATCGTGCATGATGAAATGCAAATATTATTTACACATGTATGAATGCTAATGATACTTTATTAATGATTAATTACAGGTAAATGATGGGGAACATAGCCTAGATGACCAATTTTTTGCATAATGAATACGAGATTCATCATACCCCTATACTTAGACCATGCTCGTCCCCGAGCATGAATGAATGAATGACTTAGTTGAATACATCCCTGACTGTGCATGTGAATTTTCAAGGCTCAATTCATAGAGGACCCTTAATTTGGGTGATCCTAAAATTGTGGGATCAACCATACTTTAATCAGAAGGAATCTAACTTTTTTAATTTTCAGACTCTCTGTTTGTACATATAATATAAGGATATGATTGTTAGTGTACTGCATTCATGAGAGTCAAGTTGAGACATCATCCAAAGTTCCAATACAAGAGACTCTCCTCTAGACCTTATCCTCAACACTAGGGAATAAGTCTATTCTTGCTTCAGTCAACCGTCTCATTAGTTTGTCAGACTTGACAGTGTAGATGGACGGCCAAATGATAGAGGGCATAGGATTGTGTCTGATTTTCTCTCCCTTACATTGGAACAAGGTGCCTCTTGAGCCTTATTACTCAACACAAGTATATTTTTATTTTGTTGATCAATGTGTCCGTCAAGAGAATTTGGAGTCGTCTGCATTTGTTTTTCTGGGAGTACACCGGGATGTGTCTTTTTTGAGTATCTAAGATACCTTCGACACCCAGACTTGTATCGCTTACGATGCAGAGCCCTTTTATGGTGTCAGCCCGACTCCATGGTCCTAATTAGTGCTTGGTTCAAGTGGACACTTTGAAAATATTTGGGAGCGCTCGCCATTGGTGGAAGCTCATTTGGAATTTGATTTTGGATGATAGAGCTTTTCTTTGACATTTCTTTTTTTTCTTTTGTTGGCTAGCTCCACTGCTTTTACCAAAAGTTGGCACACACTGATCAACAATTTTCATTAATTTCATCACACCCTGGCACTTAGATCATTTATCAAAGAGATAGCATATGAATCTTGTTCACATACTGGCTAGGGTTTTGCTGACACTCAGATTTTCTACAGCCTTCATTAACTTTATCCCATCGTCGAATATCATCAGATCGGGTCTAAACTCAAATCTCTAGTCCTAGTTCCTCAAGTGATATCTCAACTCATCTCATCAATCATGCAGTTGTGGGAGTGATTGTGCTGATCATATTCTTTTTTGAAGGTAGAGATGAAGAGTGCAATATAGCGCTCAAATCTTTCAAACTAGGGAAGTGTGGATTATTAAGTTCAAAAACCCTAATGACTAAGACATGCTAACTCAGAATCTCAAGATCTCAGAAATCAAGTGTCCTAAAAAATCCTCAAGCCTTGAGTGATAGTGAATGTGTCAGGAATATATCAACCAAGGAATGCATGAAATGCTTGATGAAATGCAAGACTATGAGTGAATTTTTATGCAATTTTTTTTGTTTTTGTTTTTGTTTTTGTTTTTTTTTTGAAAAAAAAATTGTTTGTTTTTTTGTTTTGTTTTTTTTTTGTTTTTTTGAAAAACAAGTATAATACACACTACTTGTACCCATCCCCGATGTTAGATAAAAACGATTAAAGTACGAGCTATGGATAAAGTAGATAAAATTTATACAAACACCCCCCTATACTTAGCTTGTGCTATGTCCTCATGGCACAAAGTGAAATGTAGACATAGCTCGTACTAAGTATAGATGGGACAAAAATAGAAAGAGGAGAAGCGATGAATACACAATGATAGCGGTCCCCTATACTTAGGCTCATGTCAGCCTAAGTATAATCGGATAATTATAGATGGGGAACCAGATAGATTTGCGGATGTACAAGATCAAGGAGGTTTGCGAAGGACCTTCTTGCGTGAGGGTGGAGGGAGATAGTATGGAGATGTGGAGGGCGATAAAGAGGGGGGCGATGAAGAAGACCAGCCATCGTCGGAGTCGTCCTCAGGAGAATAGTAGTCATCTGCAGAGGATCTCCAACTTTTGTCGATTAGAGGTAAGTGCCCTTGGATCAGAGCTGTACCTATTGCACTTATCTGACGAACCACATCAGGATCAGACGAGGAGTCTTCAGAAATCACCTGGTGTCTAAGGTCAAAGGTGACTTTCTTGGTCGGTTTGTTTCCTTGGGAAGTATTGGGAGGAAGTTGGATAGTCTTCATCTCCCTATCTTGAGTAACCGATTTGGCATGCGTGAGTTCTTCATCAGATGAATCCCCGTAAAAGTCGACCAATTCTTGAAGGGTCATACGCTGCTTCGGTCGAGGGAGATTGTTCCTGGTGATTTTGTGGTTTATGGCCGGAGGTGTTGATGTCACTTCCGGATGATCGTGAATTTTGGTGACATCGGATGTTTCCGGAGTCGGTTCCTTATATGGTTCAAGTATCTCATGAATTACTGCCGACTCAAATATTGAACCACTCAAATAATCATGGTGATCTTCAATAATATGGTCCAATTCTTCATAAGCTCCAAAATCTTGATTTTTCCTACGAGCAGTGATAGGGTGGTGAGAATCTGAAGTTGTCCAACAACCAGTCTTTTAGGTGACTCTCCTAGGGTTTGTATCAGCGTGTCATGCGGAGATGTCTGATAATGTGAAATATTTATCTCTTGATCATGATTGTCGGTTTCAAGTTGGTTTTCCTCAGAGCAGGTCGTGTCATTGGGGGTTTGTTCATCGTGGTCCGAGTTCGAGAACTTGATTTCCTGAGTCTCACAATCGACGATCGCTTTAGCGGAGGCTAAGAACAGCTTTCCTAAAATGATAGGAGACTCAGACATCCTTCCGGGGTGCTCAATGTCAAGGGCAATAAAGTCCACCTTATGTTCTTTACCTCGGAAATTTACGACGACAGAAACGATCCCCCACGGTCTTTTGGTAGATCGATCGGGTAATTGAACGATCACCCTAGTCTTTTTGAGTTATCCGAGTTTGAGTTGGTCAAAGACGGACTTGGGGAGGATGTTTAATGTGGAGTCGTCGTCTAACCGAACTTGAGTGAATGTTGAATCCTCAATTTCACATGTGATCCGAGTCAACCGCTTGACTTTGTGGCTTTTGATTTTATGATTCATCACTAAAGAACTAGCCATAGATATGACATGATATTCAGTCTTGGATCGTTTCTTGCCCGTCTTTTTGGGGTTCAGTCGACTCTTCACAAATCTCTTAAGATCGGACACATATTCTATGGCTTTGATCAATGGAAGCTCTAAGATCAGACTCTTGCAAAATGCTTCCATTTCAGAATTGTCCATTTTTTTTATTTTCAAATTTTTCATTTTTGGTATTTTCTGTAATATGGTCAGTAGGGGGTCAGAGGTCAGCAGTGGCTGTGCCTGATTGTGATGATCTACTGGTTCGCATGGTGGTGGTCTCACTTCTTCTGAATTTTGCATAGACTGGATGAGATCATATATTCTCTCAGTTAAAGTGTCTGCTCTGTGATTAATCCGAGCAATCTCATCCTCAAACATCTCATGACTAGTGATTGAATAATCATTCTCCATGTGTCATGATTCTAGCATGTAACCTCGAGTAGAGTATTGATTGTTCATAAACATTATGATCTGGTCATGAGTTATATTTCTTTGACTTTGATTTTCTAATGGATTATCGAAGGAAAATTGACTGTACTCAAGAGGATAGTAATCTTTAGTAGGGGATGGTTCAAGAGGTTGTGAGATCATAGTAACCGGAAATCATGTTCTACTGTCAATATCGGTTACTCTATTGTTTATCCTCAATTCTGGTCTCTCTCTCATGTCCATAAGATTGTCAGAATATGAGAGAGGGCTATTCCAAGAAGAAGTGTCATCATAGGGTGGGATGTATGGGCGGGAAGAGAATGATGGCTGAGGGGAACTTGAATTGAAGATCAGGTTCTCCTGAGGAGTGTGAGAAGAAGGATATTGAGACAAGGTCGTAGAGATCGGAAAAGAAGACCACTGTGCCGACATCTTCTCAAGAGGGACAGAATGATTAACAAACTACGATTTGCTTGCGATTGCAAGGTCTTTGACGCACACAAATCAAATACAAAACAAACATGTTGATTCACCCACTCAACACTGGTGAAGGCACGTTAGGGTTCGGACGTTTATCTTTTCAATTTTAATTTAATGACAAAATAATCTTAAAAATTAAGCGGAGCTATTAGGTACCTAAATATTTCACAAAGACTGTTAGGAGTTCATACAACTAGTTGCACCTACTTTCAGCCAGTATAGGTGCAAGTACGGACCGTTTAAACGGCTACCCGTGTTACTTGAGGACGGATCCTTCCGCGGTGTCCTCTAAACCACCTACTCTGCTAAGGGAAGTCGGACCGTAAACGGCTATCCGAGACCCTCATTGAAAAGTAGCTAATTGTTTTTAAAATCAGTAGTCCGAATGAAGTATTTCGATTTTTGGTTCTGTCCTAAGGTGTGCGATCTTGTCCTTACAAACAATGAGTGGGTTTCTCTCCACCAAACACAGGTTAATTTTAGGTCAGTTTATTTACAGTCGCCTTGATTAGTAGTCCCAGTTTTAAGTTAAGGTTATCACTGTAGTTTATGTTAGCACAAAAATTCACGCCTAACGAGCAGTCCCAATTCCTTTAAATCCTAAGCTGTAAAACTTGAGAAAGGAGGATCGGAAAAGCCAATGCAAATGTAAATCAATGATGCATGCTTAAGAGAAAGACTTACAGTAAATCCTCGCGTTCTTTATGCGGGATGCAGTACAAGGAATTAAAATTTACACTAAATGATATGCACAGATGAAAAATGCCCTAAGCAGATAGTTCTATTAGTGGGAAGAATTGATTTCAATTTTGGGCTAATGTTGAACGATCTACAATGCGTTTAATTAGTGAAAATGTGGCCTAAGAATTACGAGCACAAACAATGACAAAGAAACAATCGTATATGTGCCTAAGTCCTACGCCACTCAAGCCGGGTCCCAACCACACAGAAGGGGTTGAAACAAACCCGACACACCACATAAATTGTTCTGTCTGAATTATTACAAGGGTTCAAAGAGAGGGACCCTGAGAATAATGCATAAAATTAAACCTAGTCTAAGATCTCTCTCACAAAAATTAAAATAAAAATCAATCTTCTTTGCAAGTCCTTGATTTAAATTCCAAAATTATCTCTGAATAATCTGCGAAGAAAGAGAGTGCGGTTAATATCAGAAAAAAATGCAAAAGGAAAAAATGCAAAAGGGAAAAAATGACACAAATACTAATCTCACAAAAATTAATTACAAAAAATGATTTAAAACCCTAAAAATTCACCGTTCCCCAGCAACGACGCCATTTGATGAACGCGAAATCTACCTCTTTAATAATCGGCAATTGTAGTATATGAGGAGAATTTCGGTCAATCAAAATACCACAATCTATGAATATTGTGGAATATTTTTACTTGGCAAGTATACCAAGGTCAAACTCAGGGAACGATGATTTTTAGTTGCCTGATTTTTGTTTGAATCAAATTAAATAATTAATCAATGCTTAATTAATTCCTACGTTGAGAAAAAGTACAATGCCAGGAGAAGAAAAGTAATGCAAAGAAAATAAACAGAGAGAATTATGCCCAAGGTCTGCGATTTTTAGTGATGTTTAATCCAAATAAGATTAATCAATATCCTCGAAATGAAATCACAGATCAAATAAGAATTCTCAAAAGAAAAATATAATCAATTTAATCCAGAGGTGGGTAAGAATCCAGATAGAAATATAAATAATCCTGCAATGATTTTTATCTCCAAAATATTTCTAATTTTATTCGCAAGAAATGTTCGCAGTCCACAAGTCAATAAACCTAATCAATCTCCTTGATTTAACCCCTGCAAAAATTAAGTCCTCAAATCTAAGGTCAATTTCATCATTGCATAAATCAAATCCCTGCAAAATAAATCGTGAATATCTTAATAGGGCACAATATGTCAAACTCAGCCTGCATATGTCCACAGAGATCTTCAAATAATAATTAATAACAAACAACTGCAGATATGTTCACAAGATATGTTAAATAGTAGAGCATGAAAATAGCTTCAAAATAACATATTGTATGCAAAACACAGAGTTCGTATGGAAAAGGTATGATGAAATGAAATTTCAGGGACTAAATTGTAAATAAAATAAAGTTTTTCTTTCAAAATGGTCTTTTTAGTGGTTCTCCATGTGTTTGGAAAACCCGATTTTTAGGATTTTGTAACTTTTTGGTGGTTTTAGAGAGGATAAAAATTATAGAAAAATACGATAAAATACAAGAAAATTATTTACACACTAATCTATTTTTTTGGATTTTTAATAAATAAAAAACTAGGAAAATAAAATAGAAGTAAGAAACACACAACTTTTGTACAGACCGACAACAGACACTTGGACTCAGTCAGTTTCTTTGATTTCAGTTTTAATCAGGATTTGGATTTTTACGTCGCTTAATAAAACTTTCATCAAAGAATACAAATGAAGAAGAAATAAAATTAAAAGAGTTAATTATGCACATAAAAACTCAGGTCAAAAATAGCAAAAAGTCGAAATGCGCAAAAGAGGCCCAAAACCCAACTTCCACATATGAGCTCCGAATTTTACGAAATTGGTCTTGTTTTGAAGGTATTTGAAAATGGAGTACTTTAAAAGTGAGTACTAAAATCGGGCACTGTAAGTGGGAGATATGCTCGTTTTAGTCTGTTAAATGTGAAATTAGACTTTGAGATTATTTGACACTAATTGGAGTTAGTAATTTTTTGTATTTTTTATTTAATAAGGTTAGTAATATCTACACAATGGAGGTGGTTTGGGGTCAATCGGATTTAGGCTGAATTAACTAAAAATAAGAGAAGTTAGCGGCTTTTTGGGCTAATCTACACTTGGGATTTTTAATGCAATCATGCATGATGAAATGCAAATATTATTTACACATGTATGAATGCTAATGATGCTTTATTAATGATTAATTACAAGTGAATGATGGGGAATAGAGCCTAAATGACCAATTTTAGCATGATGAATACGGGATTCATCATATACTTATAATTATGGCATGCATTACCCCGGATCACAATACGTTGAATTAAAGTATTATTGTAATGCGGATTATGCTAGAAGTAGAACTGATAGAAGGAGTACTAGTGGGACGAGTCATTTTCTTGAGAATGTATCGATCTCTTGGTTCTTTAGAAACACAATTGTGCAACCCTATCAACAATAGAAGCTGAATAATTTCTGCCTCTCTTGCATGTTTGTAAGTGTTGTGGATGAAAGAAACCTTGAGTGACTTTAGATTTAAAAATAGAAAAGCTTTCTCCCACTATAAGTAGGGCCGACTACATGGATTCTTACTCAAATCCATGTTGAAAGATTCGACTATTTTTTACGTTGATTGACGGCTACCTAATGCAACCCCCACAAGGGAGGATTTGAATCCTGATCTTTTGGGTTGTGGGCACATTACACTACCACCAAACCATTTAAGGGGGCACTGACTTTGGATTAAAATTTGAAAAAAAATATAAATACTGTATGATAATACAAGTGTTATCAATCTGTCTAAAAATAATGTATGACACTCACGAACTAGGCATATTAACATTAGACATCATTTCCTAAGAGACTATATTCTAAAGGAAAAATTACCCTAGACTCTAGAAACACAGAAGAACAACTTGCTGATATATTTACCAAACCTTTAAACTTTGACAGATTTGCCTATCTCAGAAGACACTTAGGTTTAAGCTCACCTACTGATATTTCCTAGAACTTTCCTCTAAAACTAAGTTTTACAAAAAGTGGAAGTTAATTAATTTTCCTAAAATCCTTTGGTATCACGAAAAAGTCATGAGAAACTTTTTGTCTTAGACAAAAGGGGAGAGAAAAAGGAGGACCAAATATTCATGAATATATGGAGAGAATTTTACTGGTTAAAATCTTTTTGATAGTGACAAAAGGAGACTGGGGGATTTATTGAATGGAGATAAGATTAAAGGGAAAAGGATTAAAGGGAGAGGTTAAAAGCAAAAACTAAAGTAGAGATAATTATTAAAATAATATTAGTTTAAATCAAATAAAAATAGATAAAACTAAAAGCATTGAAAAACAAATATAATTTATGCCATTAACAAAAATTGAAGATTGTTAGTGACTTAGATTTTGCTAATGACTTTATATATGTGTTCTGTAGCTTGATTGGATTTTCAAGTCGAAGCTCTTTGATGAAAGGAGTAGATAAAGCTTAAAGCATGATCTATAAGGTTATAGCTTAAAGCATGATTCTGAAAGACACATCTTGAAGCAAAAGCGCAAGACTCAATTTCAAAAGCTCAAATGCATTTCTAAAGAAGATTTGAAGACTTTGAAGCTCAAGACAAGCATGATCTGTAAGTTTTGCCGAGTCAGATGGTTTACATAGTTTTATTTGTGCTGAAAAACAATCATAGTTTTTACATATTCGTGACCGACAAACAAAAGTAAGCCATAATTACAATAAAATATTTTTCCCCAAAATTGCTTTTTGGACATATGATCAATCATCTTGACTCACTAATCGATTACCCTTGATCGACCAACTTCTGATCCCTGATCCCGATCGATCAATTCTTGATTATTATGTCTAATATGATCGACCATACTTTTATCCTGATAGATCAATCATGATTGACTATCATTGATCATGATCAATTACTTTTCAAATTATTATTAAATGGTCACAAACTAGTCAATCACTCTTTTGATATGATTGATCACTTCATGATTAATCAAACTATAATTATGATAGATCATTTCTTGATTTTTGAAAATAAGAACGTTGGAATTTTCATTTTTGCTCACAAACGGTTACTTGAGGCTCATTCCTATACAAAGGATCATACGGATCATTGTTTGAGACAAATATGGAATCCCAAACATTTTATACTCTCAAAAGAAATGAAAGGAGTACTATTTTGCGTGCAATATTCAAGTTCTATCAATGATTTTGCTCTCGAGATCTTTTCAACCAAAAGCTTTGCAGCTACTGAAGCTGTTTATGCTCTCTGTGCTCAACAGTGATCATTATCATTCGTGGGAAGATTCTGCGCTGAAAGTTTGTAAGCTTGTGAATTCAAGTTTATTTGCTAATATATATTTATGTTCAATATATTGTACATAGGTATCCGAGTTGTGGATTCCTTTCTTTGAGCGAGAGATAAAATCTTCTCTAGGAGTTGTCCAAGAAAGAGTACGAGTTGTACAGGAGGTTGTGCTACGTTCAGTTTAAAGTAGAGTGGGGATAGTGGAAGGAAGCTTCATCGAGAGAGAGAGAGAGAGAGAGAGAGAGAGAGAGAGGGTGGGAGGATTCTAGAATAAGCATTCGTGTAATGATTTTGCCCCTCTTGGGTTTCTATGTAAACATCACTGTGTACTTTGTAGTTTTATATTCTTCCACCTCTTAAGTTTGTGATTTTTTATTGGATATTATTATGGGGATAATTGTATATTGCACAATTCACCCCATGTTGTGTTCAACCCTCATTTCCTTCATGTGATTCATTATGCTTGGACTCGTTATTCTTGTTGTGACTTCTCTTAAGGGTCAATCTTTCTTAGAATGTGATGAAACTCAATTTCATCATCACAATTTCCATTTATTAACCCCCTTGCTTAAGCTATTTGTTAATAAAACCCAGCTAATGTCCTGTAATTATCAGAGTCCTTAATAAAATTAAAAATCACAAAAAAATCTCAAAACTAAAATTCGTGGTATTTTTAGCCTTAAAAATACCCTTAAAAAATTTTGTGGCTACAGTTGATCTCATCTCTAGTTTTGATCAACATGAAATTTGTAGATCTCATCAAGATCTACAACTTTCATGTTTTGAGTTTTCTCAAATTCGGCCATTTGTCCCTTCAAAAGTCAACTGGAAGCTTGGAATAATCTGATTGAGCCATGTGGCCCGTTCTGGGTGAGCCACGTGGCCCGGTCCCCTTTGTCTTATCCGTCATCGCTCTGAGCCGTTGGATCTTCATCCCGATCCAACGGTTGTGCTCTTTCCGCGCGCGCCCATGTTCCTAGCCATCGGATCTTCCCCGCCTCCGATCCTCACCGCCCGTTCGCGCCTCTCCCATAGTTCGCCACGTGGCGCATTGTGCGCCTTTCGATCGCCTTAAAAGCTCTCCATCTCAGCCATTAGCTCCACACCAACTTTCAACCATTCGATAAATCCCCAGACCCCATCTTAGCCCTCCATCAACGCCTATTCCTACTCGCTCCACGTGTCAAGATCCTGACCCTCGATCATTCTGCCCCCGATCTCATCGTATCCGCTCTTTCGCGCCCAATTGTCAGCTGTTGGATCTCCAGATTCAACGGCTGAGCGTCATCGTCAACCTCACGATGTCCCCCTTAGCCCACGTTCTCCATAACGCGCACGCACTTGCCCCTTCCCATTATCTTGACCTCCTCCGACCACCTCTCATCTCGCCAACTACCCCACGACCTTCTCCGATCTTCCCTCGTGCTTGCGCATACCTCCACGATCCATGACACCTTCTCCACTCGCCCCATTTTGTCGTCGAAACCCATGGCGCCACCACCAGAACCGCCATCACCCACCTTAAAAAATGTCGCCTCCTCCTCCTGCAACCGTCGTCCACCTGTACGTGAGTGATCTCCCAGCAAGCCCCCGTCCCCCGGTGATAGCGAGGGGGCAGAGAGGAGCGCAAAGACGGAGATTATCTCCGGTGAGACCCTAAGCCATGGTAGGCTTAGCCAACGGAGCTCCGCCTCCGCCAAGCTGTCCCTAGTCGCTGCAGGGATCCAGTGATGACCCCGAGGTCCTCCGATGACCTCGAGCACAAGCCCATCGGCCGCCCGACGTCAGGTAAGCTCCTTCTTCTTGTCTTGTCTTTTTCTTTAATTTCTCTTAATTTTCTAGGCCTCTTCATTCGTCCTCGACCTTCTCCCCCGGTGAAGACCCTCCGACCTCCATGGCGGAGCTGCGGCGCCTTGCGACTGCTTGAGCTGCTCCACCTAGCTGCCGGAGTCCAGCGAAGACCCGGGCATCCCCCGCGATGCCCAGCCCAAGCTTCCGCTCCACCCCCGACGTGAGGTAAGTCCTCCGATCCCTTTTGTATTTTTCTTTTATTTTCTCGAAATTTTGTAGGCCGATACACCCCTATCCGCCCTCATTTGAACCCCTTCCGAGCTCCGCCGCACACCCCTCTTCCACGCGCAACGCTCCGACCATCTTCTCCTTCCTCCAGACTCTAGATCACCGTCGACCCATCTCCTCCGCCTTCCATGGTGGAGGAGCTTCGAGCTCCCGCCTTCTTTGCCCCACCTGAGCTCTCACTCCACTCACATACACACCTTCTTGCTTTGGCTTTGTGCTACTAACCACGCAGGCCCTCGAAGCTCGCAATCACCGGAGCTCTGTCGGAGCCGACTTCATCTACCTCACAGTTGTCATCAGAGCTCCGACGACTGAAGCTGGAAGCTCCAGCACCTTCCCCGAGCTCCCATCTTCCTCGACGAACGTTTATGGAGCTTCGGGGAGGTCCAAGTCAACCGAGAACGAGAGGCGGAGGAGAGACCCCGTCGCCGGAGACCTGAACGTGCCGCCAGCTGCATATGGTGGAGGAGAAGCAGTTACCGTTGGATGTCCCTCTCCCAGGGATCATCCAACGGTCCAAGAACGCCCACGTCGCCATCCGCGCTTCTTCCAGATGCCGTTGGATCTTCGATGATCAGACGGTGTCTGACCGACCACGCGTCAACACCAGTGCAGCTCCGAGCCTAAGCACCGAGCCTCCGTTCCAAGCCTACGCCGAGCCTCATCGACCCCAAGCTTCGAGGCTCGTGTACCCCGAGCCTAGCCCAAGCACTGCAAACCTCTGCCGAGCCTCTTCCGCCCTCCGAGCCTGGATAGCACGTGCATGGCACGTGCATATCTGGAAAAATTGTAGAGACGCCCTGCCGACTTCTCCATATTACATCCAGGTCCAGATCATGCGCAGACCTCGTGTGCATGGGGGTAATTTGCATTAAAACCCTCACGGGTTTTGAAAATTGCAAAAATACCCCTGTGCGTGAGGGTAATTTATAGGGAAGGTCCTACACTTTTCATATTTTCAGTTTAGTCCCTCCAAGGTGATGAATCGATGTTTCATCATCTTTATTCTATCATTTTGGCCTTAAAAACCCTAGTAAATGCGTGTAAATAGGCGTAATTCATGCATTTTAGCATTCATGTATATGCGTGTAAATATTGTATAAAATGCGGTTTTTAAAGCCAAAATTATAGAATAAAGAAAAGAAAAGAAAAAGAATGAAATATTGTAAATATTTTGACCCGAAACCCCGAGACCTAGGCATCTCGATGACTAGGTCGACAAGGAATAAAGAAGGGGGAGATAAGGGCCAAAATACAATACAAATTCCTTTTATTTTATCCATTCTTTATTCATTTTGGGACCTATTTTTGGTTCCACTTTTTATACATCAAATTAATAAACTTTATACATGAAAGTTGTAGATAATTTTATATAGAAAAATACAAATTTATTTCACTGAAAAATAATACACATATAAAAGGTTCTGGTCTGAATAAAAATCCAGAATCCCAACTTCCCAGACCCGTATCTCACAAATGAAAACTCTAAATGCCGCAAACTCACCTTTAATTGTATATAGAATAAAATAATCTATTTAATGGCGGTCGTTTCGCATTTGGCGGAGCTACGGTTTGAAAGTTGAGTTTTGGACCCTCATTGTATACTTGTACTGAATAAAATATTCAATTTATTATTTATTCATTATTTTTATAATTTTACATTTTTATAATGTTGTAGATATTACTTATAATAATTATGTACATTAAAATCAAAATAAAAACATAAATAAAACTCAAATAAAAATACTTGTAGATATCATACACATAGGTATTTCACCTATAAATATACCTATACATTCTATACTTTTATTTTATTAAATGAGCAAAACACATCAATAAAATAAAATAAAAATATAATTATGTGTATAAAAGTATGTTATAATTATATAAATTAATAATCCAAAATAAATAAATTAAATACATACAATAAAAATAAAAGAACACAATATATAGAAGAATGTACCTATAAAGGGCATAAAAGCCAACTTATAAAATTATACCTCCTAAAAATAAATAAAAATTACCATAAAATAATTTATAAAATTAGAAATATTTTTTATTTAATAACCTAAAATTAATATAATAGTTTACTATTTTAAAATGAATTTTTAAGGCATTTTTAGGCTTTTTTCTGGTTGGTCCACGTGGACCAACCAGGGGGGGCTGGAGAGTTGACCCGCGGTCAACTCTCTGACCCCAGCATGTTCATTGTCAGAGATGCGTTTTTGGCATTTTTCTCCGATTTTTGGAGATCGCGTCTTTCATCCTTTGATGTCGAAGTCTTCACGACCTTTGAAGCCCGACCATAGGGCATACTCGCCCAAGTGTTTTTTCGACCTTCGGGTCGTTGCATCTCCCGATATGCCTCGATCAAGGAGCCCTGTTCACCATTGTTTCAAAAACACCCCATCCTCATCCAGTCTTCCTTGAACCCTCTTATCCCCGAACTTCAAGCCCAAGTCACCGTCCTCAGGACCGGAGGGGTGACAGCCTTCCTCCAGGCCGCGCGCGAGGCTCAGGGGAGGACCGTGGAGGCGCTCCAACCACCTTCGGCGTAGCCGCCGTCGAGGTCATTTATCTCGTTGGTTCACCGACCAGCTCGAGGTGTTTTTGCTCCATTTCCTATTAATCTAAGTTGCTGCTTTAGTTTTTGATATTTTCTTGTCAGTTTAACCTGCATTCTCGCTGCACTTCGCTCATCTCAGCTCGCCGGAGCCCCGCTCCGGCGAACTCTAAACCCGACGCATCCTTTCATCTATCACCACTCACCTGAGTCCCCAGGACCTCTATTTTACTATTTGCGTTTACTTGCAGGACCTGGAGGCTAAGACCCCCTCCTAGGGTCGATTTTTGTGGAAGCCAAAGCTTCTCAGAGCTGCTCTTGGTCGTCCATGCCGCGGCGGTGCTACGGCTGTTCCCTAGCCATTTTGAAGCCACCGACCTCTCAAGGAGCCTCCCAGAAGTCTTTCCGTGTTGATTGAAGCAAAGAAGGCCGACAGAGAGGGGAGTATCGCCAAATCAAAATCCGTCGGGGGCCTGTTCATCCCCTGTTCTTCGTTTATCATCGCGAGCCGTTCGATCACGGCCTGTTCTTGCTGGGCTACAGGCGTCGTCGGATCACATGCCCCTCCAGCCGTCAGATCGAGGCTTCAACATCTAATCTTGGCCGTTCAAGGCCGAACCGGCATCGTGAAGCATGGTGCGGACACGTGGCAAGTGAGCTCACCTAAATCGTCCGATCGCGCCCCTTTCGTGGGTATTTTGCAGTTCTCACCCGCGAAGTTTTGTATTTACTATTCGGAACTAAAACTTTCCTCTACGCCTTTATAATTGTGTACATTTTGCATCTGAGACCTATTGTTTTCATTAATTATTTTTATACCCCCACCAGGCGCGCCTGCAAGTCACGTGCGCCCTGGTGATTTTGCAGGAAAAACCCTCACGGTTTTTGGTATTGATACGTGGCTCAGAAAGTTTTCAATTAATCTAATATAATTCTGGCACTTTTGCGCATAAACCCCTGGATTTTTGTCTATTCACAGAAACTCCCTTCCCAGGCGCGTGCATTGCACGTGCTTAGGTGGGTATTTTACAGTAAAACCAGTGCGGTTCTAGGTTTTTGAACTTAGTCTACAAACTTTGCTAATTAGTGAAGATTTTCTGGAAACTTTTCACTCAGGCCCTTGAACTTCTCGCATATTACTAAAATGCCCCTGCATATGTGAAGTTTCTTTTTGCTTCTAGTAATTTTTGCGTGCATCTATAAAAACATAAAAAAATCCCCAAAAATCAGTTTAGATCTCTGTTGCATAGTAGTTCATCATCATATTTTTATTTTGCATATTTAATGCATTTTAATATTTATTAAAAATAAAAAATAGCCATTTGGTGCACTGTCTAGATTATAAAATCCATAAAAATATTAAAACACTCCAGAAAAATCCCAAAAAATATATTTTATTTCTTTTATGTGTTCTAACTTCAATCCAAAATTCACTAAAAATAAAAAAAAGAAAACTCATAAAAATCACAAAACCTCAAAAACCTTTATAAAAATATTAAAAATTCTACAAAATTCCTAAAAATATATTCTAGGTGTCTAAATTTTCCTTATTTTATTATCTTTCATTGAAAAGTAATTTGGAGAATTTTTGTTACTATTTTCTATTTTATTTCACCATTTTAGTTTCAGCCTTGTATGTTATTCACTGTTTTCTCTTATTTTCACCTTTAAAAAGACCAAAAATATTTTGAAAAATACCAAAAAATCACAAAAATAGTAGAGAAGTATAAAAATACCAAAAACATTTCATTTTCTAATTTTTGAGCATTTTCACTATTTTTATAAATACCCTCTTTCCTCTCTTCTTATATTATATATACATTCCATTATTGAAAAAGAAAAGATAAAAATATAAAATATAAAAATAAAATAAAAATCAGTAAATTGAAAATCAAAATCAAAATTATAAAATTAAAAATTAAATAAAAAATATATAAAATTAAAAACCCACAAAATAAATAGCATAGATAGACAACTTATCACATTCACACATTCTACCTGTCTGCTCCCTGTGTTCGACCTCTACACATACTTGCACTATACACATCTTTGTTGTAGAGTTATAATAAATTTTAACTCCGCACCTTTACTTTCATTGCTTGAATTACTTGTTGTGGATTAATTGTTGTTTGAATTAGGATTTCTTGCGGGTCGCCTCAGCGACATTGTGATCCCACCTTGTGTGGATTACTTTAGACCTGTGAAAAATCTTGTTCTACAAATGGCGCCGTTGCCGGGGAGCAACATCGCTTAGTTCGGGTCTTGTTTGTGATTGTGATCGTTTGTCTGTTTCGTGGTTTTTCTTTTCACTCTTTTTAGTTTTCTTATTTTTGATATATCTGTTGAGCTGTCTAACCCCCTCTCCTATTTGACTTTGTGCGAGGATACCGCGGATCGAGGGAGGCGCTCCGCCCTAGGCACCTACGCACCCACGTGAAGCCGGCTTCTGCCAGCTTAGCACCAAGGAGACGAGGAGAGATTTTTGAAGACCGAGCTCCACCTTTAGTTGTAGAATTTATTTCCTGCAATTATTTTTTGTAATTTAAGGGAGAGAACGACCTATATTTATAATAATACAGGTACCCCCGGACATTGGACACTCTTGAACCTAACTTCCAGGTGTTTGTACACTTGGGGGCTCGCCGCGGTTTTTGTCAGCTTTCTTCGCATTCTTTTATTTTTGTTTTGTTTTTCGATTTTATTTATTTTGTGTGATTGAGCCCCTAGCCTTAGGAGTTGCTTGCGATAGATTAAGGCCAAATACCTAATACCTTTGCATGTGCCTATAGTATCGTTTGGACTTAGTCAAATCTAAACAGTTGATCATCACCTTCAATCCGTCGCGTCGCAAGCTCTCCCTGCCAAGCGCTTCTCCTGAACCCGATTTGTCGAGAGGAGGAGGGGTGAGCCTAGACCGGACTCTAGGGTTGAGGATTGGTGGTCAACTTGTGGTTCTTCACGATAATAGCAATTTCTGAACTTAGGGCGATTTCATCGGCTTTGCATTTGTATATAGATAGGTTTCAATTCTGCTGAGCATCCTTGCATGTAGAGTGCTGGAGGCAAGGTGAGCATTTACGCTTTAGCATTCATCATCGTTTTTTTTTGCCGCTTGCATTGCTTTTCCGACTCTCCCTCTGATTTTGATCACCTAGGTGCTTAAAGGAATTGAATCCCCGATAGGATCGTGCATTCTTATTAAAAAATCCAAAAAAAAGTGATAACCAATAAAATTGGGACTGCTAATATTACTTGGCCCTAAAAAAAGACCAAAAAGAAAAATCTTGAATTGGGGCGAGTAATCCCCTCATTGTCTTCGTTTTACTTGCTCGCGCACACACTAAGGTTAGTGCCCAAATCCTATTCAGCCCCTAAGTGTTTGCGCAATTTTGGACTTCTCACCTAACTCTAAAACAGACAAGATAAAAAGACCGCATTTGTGGTCTTCACCGAGTTGAGTAGGTGAATTGAGGGGTTTGTATTATTTTCATTTTTTATTTGTGATTATTTTGTGTGTGTCCTAGATCGCTTTTGCGCACTTGCGCCTTTCTTCTCACTTCTCTTTACTTGACCATCGTGCTCTCCTGATCATTTTCTTTTGTTTTGAGATGGCCGACTGGAGCGTATTTTATCCGAACTTTGCGGATCATTCGTTCACTCCTGTGGTCCACCTCCTTTTTTCCAGGAGGACTTTGCTCCTGACTTTTGTACATACCCGCCTCAACCACAGTATCAGGACTCGGATTTCTACCCACACCCACCTCCACATCCACCTGTATATTATCCTCCTCCACCTTCACATCCACCCGAGACCGAGCTATTGGAGTCACCTTTCATGGAGTCCACCCTTGAGCACTTGACCCATATGATGGATCATATGAGACAGAGGATTGACACCCTCACTAGTACAAATAAGAGCGACCATGATACTCCACCATTTGATGATATGGGTTCATTTGAGGATTTCCATGAGAGCTTGCAATTGCCCAAAATACAAAAAAATGAGAAAAATTTAAAAACACAAAAAGATTTCGGGAGACACATGATCGAGTCAGACTGTGAGGAGAGCGTCCACTTGCCATACCATTTGACCACACAACCTTTCACACCCGGTCCCACCTTTTACCCTGAGGATGCCGCTGTACAGACTGCTCTTGGCATGCCTCGTGTATATGATGATTCCGACTTCCTCCCTTGTATGGAGGAGGTCCAAAATTTCAAAAAAATGTTGACTGAACCCGAAGTGGTGGCCACCATACATGAGATTATCCGTGCCCCACTTCAGCAGGCCATGACCGATTTATCTGCTCCTCTTCCCAAGAAGAGAAAGCAGAGGAGCAGATCTGAGCGTCATATCTTGACCATGGCCACTGCCCATGCCATCACGCACCGTCCCATTCCTCGGAAAAGGAACACTGCCACACCTTTCATTAGTTGCACCATCTCTGACTTCACATGTGATCACACTCTCCTAGATGGCGGTGCTTCGATTATCATTATACCCTTCTCGCTGGTACAGTCTCTTCACTTAGGGCCTCTCAAGAAAACCAGGATGATCGTTCAGTTTGCTGATGGATCCATCAAGAGGCCGAAGGGTATCCTTGAAAACACCGTCATTTCGATTCAGGGCACGAGTTATCAAGTTGATTTTGTCGTATTGCCCATGGAGACCTCTACAGGGGAGCACTCTCCAATCATCCTGGGACGACCATTCCTCGCCTCTACGAGGGTCGTTATTGATTACGGATCAGGAGAGATTCGCTTCCGTCTTGCTGACGAGAGCGAAATGTTGATCACCGCACCTACTGCCGACCAGAGACCTGCACCTGATATGACTTCACCTATCTTGGCTGATCTCGAGGACTATGATCTATATGAGGATATCAGAGAGACCTTCTTCATGACCAATGATGAGACCCGAGAATTCCTCTCCAAGGAGGAAAGCTCGGAAAGCATAGACCTTGGTGTTGCTGCTTCATGTGATTGGCGATGTGTTGATGACATCCGTGGGATCTACACGATTGGCACCATTGAGCGGAGGGAAGATTTAGAGACTATACAGGACGGACATGCTCTGACTACTTCCACTAATGAGTCCGCTCCTGTCCATGTAGATACTGATGAGACTAAGGCCGAATTTGATTTAGTTGCTTTCCTTCAGAAATTCGGGCCTTTTGATGAGAAAGATGATCCAGTTGAGATTATAGAGGAAGGACAGAGTTCGACTACTTCCACCGATGATTTCGTGCCTTTTGATTTTGACCTGGAAGAGACTTCGCAGGACGACACTGAGTACACTACTTGATGAATCTCCATTTCATCACCTTTATTCTATCATTTTGGCCTTAAAAACCCCAGCAAATGCATGTAAATAGCATTAATTTGTATATAATAGCATTCATTGTTTCTTGTATTTATTATACATAAAATAAGATTTTTAATGCCAAAATTATAGAATAAAGAGAAGAAAAGAAAAAGGAATAAAATATTGCAAATATTTTATGACCCTAACCCCGAGACCAAGTCCAGAATGGAATTGGTCGACAAGGAATAAAGTAGGGGGAGATAAGGGCCAATTATATAATAAATACCTCATTTATTAATTCATTTATTTACGCATTTTTGACACCTATTTTGTACATAATTATTTATTCATCAAATAAAGAAACTTTGTGCATAAAAGTTGTAGATAATAATGTAAATAAAAATACAAAATTGAGTTTGTGCAAAAATAATACTCAGTGTACATTTTATACACAAAATAAAAAGCAAAAATCTCAACTTCACAGACCCATATCTTGCAAATAAAAACTCCAAATCACCCAAACTCACCTTTAATTGTATATAGCATTCCAAGAACTATTTAATAAAATTGGTTTCATAATTTTTGGAGTTTCATCTGTGGAAGTTAGGTTTTTGGCCCACCTTGTATATAATACCTGATTAAAATATTCATTTTATTCAATATTCATTATTTTTATAAATTCATATTTTTAGAATTTTGTAAATAATGTATATAATACATATACATATTAAAAGTTCAAGAAAACCAAAAAAAATTGTAAAATAAAATAAGCCTATGTAATACATAGGCAAAATACCTATGTTAAGAATGTATATAAATAAAAAGGTATTTTTATTCTCTTATTCTTTATTCATTTATATTTTTATAATAATGTATATATTATATATAACTTATTAAAAATATAAATCCAAAATAAAAACAAATAAAATACATTAAATAAATAAAATGTATATAATATATAGGTAAAATACCTATAAGTATACCTACATATACATATACACATTTATTTAAAATTGTAAATAAACTCATAAAAATGAAATAAAAATATATTTATATTCACAAAAATAAGTTACAAATTTATAAAATAAGAACATACAATAATAAAATAAAATACACAAAATAAAAATAAATATATATAAATATACTTAATAATACATTATTAAAATAAATCCGTAATAAAATACTTCAAAAAAATAAATAAAAATCATAAATAAATACTACATTAATTTATAAACATTTTTTATTTTATAAGTAAAATCTAATTAATTCATTTATTAGGTTAAATAAATAGGTCAAGATCGGTCCGATGTGGACCAATCAGAGGCCAGGGACAGTTGACCTCCGGTCAACTCCCCCCCCTGCGCCTCTGACTCCCATCAGGTCCGTCTTTTCCCCGATATTCATCCTTTTTTCCCGCTCGCCTCGTCCATCATTCGCCCTCGAATCCTTCTGACAAAATATTCTCTGATCATCCTTGATTCTCGCCGAGATCTGGGATCCCTTGTACATAGCTTGTATCGCCGACCTCGGCCCGGTCAAATAAGGGTGCTGCATTGTTTATAAATAATGAACCATCGCCTCCTCCGCAAAATTTGGTCAGCATTTTTCCACTCCCTTCCTCGCATTCGGTCCCGGCGATATTCCTTGTGACAGGAGGAGCTCGCCAGCGCTTTGAATCGGTCGGAGAGGCGATGGTTGCACCCACGGCGGCGCTCCGGCAACCGCCCTGCTCCCTGGAGTTTCTCCAGGTATAAGAGCTGTGCCTTTTACATTTCTTAGTTAGATTTCATCCCTGCATTTCATTTCTGTATTTTAATTAGCATTTAGTTGTTAGAATTAGCGTAGAAATGGTTACTCGTAGTTCGCCGGAGGTACGCTCCGACGAACTCCTTCACAGTACTCCCGCCGTGTTCCGACCACCCTCTCACCTCCATCTCCTTGCCCTTCCATTTCCCTACGCCCCAGGCATCTTCATTCACCCAGGTCTTCTTTAGAGCTGGAGATCCGATCTCCTCCTCCGCCCCTCGCTGGAGATCACCGCCCCGTACCCCCTTTCGTTCATTTTGACCCAAATAAGGCCCCTAGCCCCTTGTCTTTGTGCCCTGAGCTTTCTTGCAGGTGCTGGAGGCCAAAGGACCCCCGTTGGGGTCGATTTGATTCTTCTGTAGGTACCTGGGGGCCTCGACCTTCACCGACTCCGCTGGATTACTCCGGTGAGCCTCCGGCTCTCCTGAGTACCTCAATCGACAGAGTAGGCCCCAGGAAGCTTCTTGGAACATCAGATGCCCGAGGGAGCGTCGGACGAGACAACAGCACCTGATCGAAGGTCGGGGAAGAGGGAGTTCTTCCCTGTTCTTCGTGCCTTCGTCTTCACCGTCCGATCGTGGTCCCAGCCCAGATCAGAAGTCAGCCGTTGGATGGAGCTCCGCATCAACCGTCAGATCAGCTCGGCTGATCTAATCCCAGCCCTTCATCGGCGAAACGTCATCGGGCTTCGAGGTGGCGACACGTGTCAAGTGAAGAAAGCACAACCGTTGGATAGCGCGCCTTTGGGGGTAATTTGCATATTTAGCCCCCACACTTTTTGTATTTAATTTTTAATACTGTAAAATAAATAGCACATTGTAAATAAATTGGGATTTTTGCTGAAGGACCTCTGAGGTTTATAGAATACTTTTAGGTCCTTCCGCGCCTCACTAGCAGTCCCACGTGAGGCGCGTGAAATTTGCACTTTAACCCTGGCAGGTTTTGTATATTGGAAATTAGCCCCAAAAAGATAAATAAATGTTTATTTCTGTTGGAAATTTTTGCACTGATGCCCCTGGAATGTATTTTATTTGCAAAAATACCCCTGCCAGGCTGTTTATTTTTTGTGTCTTTTATCTATTTATCAAAAATATTTAGGGTGCTTCTAAAAATTCAGAAAAATGAGGATAAGTGCTTCATGTAGTGTTCTTCCACGCCCATATTTGATTCCACATTTTTTGCATTTATCCTAATTATAAAAAATGAAAAGGAAGCCCATTTTGTACTGTCTAAATTATAAAATACAAAAAAAAATATATAATGTTTTTGAAAAATTACAAAAAAATTATATATTATATCTTAATATATATATTGAGTCCAGAAATTGAAAAACCCTAAAAATATGAAAAAGAGAAATAAAAAAATCAGAAAGCTCCAAAATCTAACAAAAAATAGAAAAACCCTTAAAAAATCCCAAAAATACATTTTTCTTTTTATAATTATCTATATATTATTATTAATGCATTAAAATTAATTTGGGTAATTTTGGAAAATATTTGATATTTCTGAAACCCAAATTACATTCGGCTATCTAACTAGTCCATATTGTGGGCATTTTTGCAATTAAAAATACATAAAAATTAGAAATATTCCAGAAAAATAAAAAAAATTAGAAAAATATTAAAAAGCTAAAAAAATTATATCTGTATATAATTTAAGTATTTATGTCTATATATATATTTATGATAGTATCTCTCTCTTCTTATATTTATATATATATCTCTTTACATATATATGTATTCATATCTATATATTATATAATTAAAAATATAAAAATAAAAAATATAAATATAAAAACAAAAAAATAAAAAAATAAAAATAAAATAAATATATAAAAAAATGTAAAAACCAAAAACCCACAAAAACAATAATTGGACATGAACAATGGATTGAATAAATGATACATCACATACATTCCCTTCACCTCCCAGTGTTCGACCTCTACCTGTACTTACACCTATACACATTTACATGTAGAGTTATAATAAATTTTAACTCCACATTTTTGGATATTCATTGCATATATTGATTGTGGGTTAATTGTTGATTAATCGAGGTCTTTTGTCGGTCGCCTCAGCGACTGTGTTCCTGCTTTGTGTGGAATGCAAGACCGATAGAAAATCCCTGTCATCAAATGGCACCGTTGCCGGGGAGGCAACGGATTTTGTATGGTTTTGTGAGCTTATTTGTTCATTCATTCAATTATTTGCCCATGTCCATGATTCATTTATTTGTTTGGTTTTTATTTCTATTTGATATTATTTGATTGACTGCTCTGACCATCTCTTTTCTTTGTCTTTGATGCGAGGGACCGCCAAGCGAAGGAGGACCTCTTAGGAGGACCTATGCACCCAAGCAAGGTGGAGTTGGCTCCTCTATGCCAGCCAACAGAAGAGGGCATCCAGGACAGAAGAAAAAGAATTTTTGAAGACAGTCTTTATTTTAATGCATTTTATTTTATTTTAATATGTAAATTTAAGTGAAATAGTGAAACTTAGAATTTTGTAATAATATAGGACTCTCACAGGTACACTTCGACTCCCGAGGTCCAGTGCCCGAGGGATTGTTCCCTTGGGGGCCTCGATGATTTTGACGCTTTTCTTTTTCTTTATCTTATTTTTATTATTTTGTGTGAATGAGCCTTAGCTTAGGAGTTGCTTCCTCGTAGAGTTAGGTCCAAACACCCTAATATATATTTGCATGTACCTATAGTTCGCTTTGGACCTAGATCAAACTCTAAACAACCGCTCATTTATCTCTTAGCCTTTGTGCCACAGCGAGCCCCGCAAAGCGCTTTCTCCTAAACTCAAGTGTGTTGAGCAGAGGAGGGGTGAGCCAAGACCGGACTTTTTGAGGCTAAAGATGAATGAGCGACTTGTGGTGCTTCACGATAATAGCAATTTCTGAACCTAGGGCGATTTCTTCGGGTTGCATTTGCATATAGCATAAGGTTTCAAATTCTGTTCTGCATCCCGCATGGAGAGAGCTGGGAGGCATTATAAGTCTTCTTACTTGGCATGCATCATCGTTTTTCGACTTGCATGGCTTTTCCGATCTTCTCCCTCTGTTTTTGCCAACCTAGGATGCTTAATGGAAATTGGAACCTCGATAGGTACGTGCATTGAAAATACCCAAAAAATTGATAACTTGAATAAAATCGGGACTGCTAACTCTATTGAACTTAAAATTAAAACGTAATGGAATCCTTGTCTTGGGGAGAGCAACCCCCTCATTGGATGCGTTTTAAATGCTCAGGTACACACTAAGGAGTAGAGCCCAAATCCTATCAAGCCTCCTAAGTGTTTGTACAACTTTGTGATTCTCACCTCACTCTAAAATCGAAAAGATAAATGACCGTCACCTGATGGTCTTCACTGTGTTGAGTAGGTGAATTGGGGGTTTGCCTTGTGTCTTGATTGTGACTTGGAGTCCATTGTGCTTTTCATTTATTACTAGAGTAGTCGGTTCCGCCCGTGTGAGTCATGCATTTTTCATCTTTGAGTCTCTCTACCTCTCTTATACATATATCTCTTCATTTTGCATCGAGTCATGATATTGGCACTATAGCTCAATCATTCTTCGCAAAGTCCTTTGTTTCCTTCTTCTTCATCACTTTCCTCGTATTCTACGTACCATCCTCATTCTCTGATTCGAGGAGAACACTCTCTACGGATCACCATGTTGACAGTGTTCCCGCCCTGTGTGGAACACCCAATTTTGTCTGTGTCTCGATCTTCTCGCCCTCCTTCCTCGTTCCATCTGTATCATCCTTCTAGCTCCCATGATATTGGCACGCCCGCTCAATCAGTTTCTCTACTTCACTGTGTTACCCTTCTTATCCATCTTCCTCGTGTCCCCCGTATCATCTCTCCCTTTACCCGGGAATGCTGTGCATATTAATGAAGCCCACATCGAGGATTATGTATACTGATTATTTGTAAGTCGGGCCCATGATGTTGAGGATGCTGAGATTGATGTGATGGAATTGTCTTTGATTTATGCATCTGGGCTTCTCGAGGATTTTTGCTGATGCATAGAGCATAGGTGTGGTGCATTTTTGAGGAATTTTAGTACTCACACACTGGATTAAGGATGTGATATGATGCTATGATTTGATGATGATTTCATGAGTATTGATTGATCTATCTTGAGGTTCCAGCCATCTTGATTTTGAGGATTGAATGATTATTCTGATATGGAGTGCCTGATAGAGATGTGCGGATCCTGCATGATCTCTCATCTTCCTGTTTGACCCATCCTTGATATCCTGACTCTCTAATCCACCCTGACACTTAGAGGATTCCTGACTATTTTCTCGTGCCATCTCAGCCGTCTGGATTGACCCAAGGGATGTTTGGTGAATGACATGATTATTTGCTCCCTTGATAGATCTTATGCCCTCCGGATGATTGAATGATTGAACACTTTTGAGGACCTGAGATGACTTGCCAGCATTCCCATGACCTATATCGATCTAGCTCGCATTCCTCCCCGAGGACTATCTGCGGGAGAATGCAACAATTTCTAGGACTGCGGTTTCATTCACTGCTTGGGTCGCCATTGTGAGGGGACTTGGAACCGAGTCAGATGATATTCTTGATTGGCCTCCCCCTGTGATTGTGTGCTTGACCTGTCGGTACACGAGGCCAATATACTAGACTCATCTGAGTCCGCTCTCCTTGACGGTCCTCGCAAGGCAGAGCTCCACTTTTCTGATTATTCCATGCCTAGTTCATAGCTCTCCGAGGGTTATCTGCGGGAGACTATGATATTTCCGATCTGATGGGTCTCTTTTGTTGGTAGCCGCTTTGTCGACTACTGAGACCATATTTTATGTGGATCCGTCTGATGGGTCCGGCTCCTTTGAGCCCTCGTCTCTCCTTGAGGACCCTCGCAAGGTAGAGACACATTCTGACTATTCCTTGCCTAGCTCGCAGTACTCTCCGAGGACTATCTACGAGAGACTGTGACACTCTCTTTACGGTCGGTTCCTACTGCTGATGGTGTCTCCGATCTGCGGAGCACGGAATCGAGTCGTCTGATATAGATGATTTTTTGGTCCCATCTTGAGTTGCGTATCCGATCTGCGGATCATGGGACCCATCTGATTAGACTCCTTTGAGTCTACTCGCCTTGACGGTCCTCGCGAGGTTGAGCTTCTGATATCTGCCATTTTCATGCCTAGCTGGCAGCACGTTCCCCGAGGGTTATCTGCGGGACGCTGCCACACTTTCTTGATTTGGCGGTCTCTTCTGCTGGTAGCCGATATGTCATCTACCGAGACCGTACCTAATGATCCGTCTGATGGGTCAGGCTCCTTTGAGTCCGCTCACCTTGACAACCCTCAAGAGGGTGAGCTTCTGTTCTGATTATTCATTGACTAGCATGTACTACTCCCCGAGGGTTATCTGCGGGAGAGTACATCATTTTCTATGCACTCGGCTTCATTTCTGGTGTCTCCTGTTTGTGGGAGCACGAAGCTGGGTCTTCTGCCTTGTGTACTCGGTCTCCTCCCTGGTTGTGTCTCCTTTCTGTTGGAGCACGGAGTCGAGTCTTCAGATTATCCTCTGATTCCGCTCACCTTGAGGACCTTCGCAAGAGTGAGCCACAGCTTGTGTTGTTCGGTATATTCTTGTGACTTTCAGATTATATCACCACCGTGCATCACACAGTCTCATAGGCTTTATTTCCGATTTATCTGAGACCATGATTGACTAGGAGGAGTCTGTACTGCTCTTTCTTCCTCCCGGTCTTATGGTATCGGCTCTAGTCCCTCATGTTGACCATATGAGCTGATTGACTGCTTCACGCTACCGGTCCCTACTTTACTTTCCGATCTGATTGAACCCAGTAGCTGACACCCACTTGATTGCAGATTCGGGTGTCTTTTCACCTTCTGATTGCGTCCTCGGTCTCACAGGGAGACGACGACGAGAGTACGGTATTCACTTGCCAGATACCGTCCTATACTTCACCAGGTTCTCCACCAGTTGTTTATATGTGTTTTGTCTATTCCTTCTTTCTCCCGCATGTTATGTGTGCCCCAGATCTATCGCCATGTCTTTGTGTCTGCACTTAGGACGTACCTTGTCCTAAGTATAGGGGGGTACACCGAGTTGTTCTTTTGTAGTTCAGTTTCGTCAATCCTGTTGTCGCCTATACTTAGGGATATCTCACCCTAAGTATAGGGGGAGTGATGCGTATATTCTACACGATCTTTTCATCAATATGTATATATCTCTTCTTTTCTTCTTTTCTTCTTCTGTATCTAAATAAAAGGTGTCGCCCCTTTGTGTCAGTTTTCTGTACTAAGGACGTACTTTGTCCTAAGTATGGGGGGTGCACCCCTGATTTGTTGATCTGTTTATTCCCACCCTTGACCCTCCCTGCTTTGTGTACAGCCTGCTATACTTAGGATTACTTGATCCTAAGTATAGGGGGGACGGTCAATTTCACATTCGTTCATCTCTTTCGTATATATTTTTGAGACTTGTCTATACTCAGTACGAGTTATGTCTTCTCTTTCTCTTTTCCGATCTATGAGGACATAGCTCAAGCTAAGTATAGGGGGATCATATATACTATGTATATACTATAGCCATAACTCGTACTTTTGTAATAATATGGCTAATAATTATTTAAAAATCCTTAATAAAAGGATGCGATTATTCCTCAAATTCTTTTTGTATATACTGATTAATAAATCAGGTGAAAATATTTTTTGCAAAATGTTTGAAAAATAGTTTGAAAATCTTTGTGAACATTTATTGAAAACTATTTTGAAAATTTTGTTACATGTTTTTAACCTGTGTAAAAATGTGTGGTTTGTAAAATTTATTTTCTTTGTGTGAAATAAAAGGTTTGAAAAATGAATTGCAAATGGTTTGAAAAATGGTTGCAAAAATATTTTGAAAATCTATATATACTGTTTTGAAAAACATTTGCAAAATGATTTTCAAATGTGTGTACATGTTTGTAAAAATGTTTGTAAAAATTATTTTGGACTATAGTTTTCAAAAATTATTTGAAAAATTGGTGTCAAATAAATTTGAGGAATAGTCACATATAATAAAAAACTAAAATAATATATATCATAATTATTATAAATAAAATTAAAAATATAATAATAATAAATAAACAAAATTCTTTAATAAGTGTACATATATACTTATAAATAAAAACTATATTGTAAAATCTTAATTCTCATGAAATAAAGCGGTACGCCCGTGTAAATAGTTGTACATATTTTACTTTGAGTGCCAAATTTATTTTATTTGTAAAAAAATTCTTTGTGTAAAGTTCTTCTCTTTGTTTTCAAATTCTTTGAAAAATTGCATTATTCTTTGCATATTTGTAAAAAGCATTTGCATAACATTTATATTCTTTGATTGAGCTTGATGTTTGAACTAGTCCAATAAAGTCGAAGATTGGAGCTTGGTTGGACCTTACCGCACCTAACTGCACTGGAACCTTACGGGAACTAGGTTTAAGGTACTTCAGGTCTATTCAGACTTAATTCTTTGAGAAATCAGGGCTAGGTTCAAGTCACCTCAGTGGACTAACTAGAACTTTTCGAAACACACGTATGACTCTTGTCGACCGTGACCTACCTTGGACACTAGCACCTTTCACTTGGCTCAACTCAGTTGGAGTGGTGAGGGGGTTGGATTTTCCAGTCTGAGACACACACGGGTGGAAACATTCGTCCTCGTCTAAGGAGGGAAGTGCACCCCAACCTGGTCCAGTAGCCATGAGGTCTAACGACAGGAGAGTGTGGGTTGCAATAATGCTTCAAAAGAAGGGATAGTCTTCTGGCTCAAGAGGAAAAACTCCTTATGTAAATGCTGCTGTAAATAGTATGTTGAAAAAAATGATGAAACTCCAAAAAAGTGGACAGGCTTGTAAAAAATAAAAGTGCCTGCCGGAGTATGTATATATGTTGTGTAGAAAATAAGCAAGCTTGAGCATCAAAGTTATACCAAGTGAGCCTGCAGCTGGATGACTTGACTACACTGGTCTTGCATCCCAGGATAGGTAGCTACACTGGCTACCGTCCATTCTTTTCTCTACCTCCTCCTCTTGAGTTGGATGCCACTTGAACTTAGAAGGGAATACCCCGCTCCTCGAGGAAAGAGTTGTTGGATTAGGGAATCATTGGGTTGCCATTCTGGAGAAGCTAGTCTCTTTGTCATTTCAGTTGGGGAGAGCCACTATCACTTACACTGTACAAGTCAGCTTCATAGTCATAAGGGTTTGCGTATGACATAGGCTAGTTCTGACCTGGCTATTGAGGGGATCTGAACCGAGTTCTGTGACTCTCGAAGGCTGTTGTGTTTTAAATTTGGTTCCCGACTAGGTTCCACACACATTTTCACACCAAGGTCTAACCTGAGCCCCAAACTTTGATTTTGTACAGATGAGTTTAATAATCATGATCAATTCAATTTATTCGTTGAATTCTTTGTTTTTGCCTTTTCTTTTCTTCTTATTCTTTATTCTTTTTGTACTTATTGCATAAGTGTTTGCTAGGGACTAGCAAAGGCAAGTATAGGGGGGTGATGAATCTCCATTTCATCACCTTTATTCTATCATTTTGGCCTTAAAAACCCCAGCAAATGCATGTAAATAGCATTAATTTGTAAATAATAACATTCATTGTTTCTTGTATTTATTATACATAAAATAAGGTTTTTAATGCCAAAATTATAGAATAAAGAGAAGAAAAGAAAAAGGAATAAAATATTGCAAATATTTTATGACCCTAACCCCGAGACCAAGTCCAGAATGGAATTGGTCGACAAGGAATAAAGTAGGGGAGATAAGGGCCAATTATACAATAAATATCTCATTTATTAATTCATTTATTTATGCATTTTGACACCTATTTTGTACATAATTATTTATTCATCAAATAAAGAAACTTTGTGCATGAAAGTTGTAGATAATAATGTAAATAAAAATACAAAATTGAGTTTGTGCAAAAATAATACTCAGTGTACATTTTATACACAAAATAAAAATCAAAAATCTCAACTTCACAGACCCATATCTTGCAAATAAAAAGTCCAAATCACCCAAACTCACCTTTAATTGTATATAGCATTTCAAGAACTATTTAATAAAATTGGTTTCATAATTTTTGGAGTTCATCTGTGGAAGTTAGGTTTTTGGCCCACCTTGTATATAATACCTGATTAAAATATTGATTTTATTCAATATTCATTATTTTTATAAATTCATATTTTTAGAATTTTGTAAATAATATATATAATACAATAACATATTAAAAGTTCAAGAAAACCAAAAAAAATTTGTAAAATAAAATAAGCCTATGTAATACATAGGCAAAATACCTATGTTAAGAATGTATATAAATAAAAAGGTAATTTTATTCTCTTATTATTTATTCATTTATATTTTTATAATAATGTATATATTATATATAACTTATTAAAAATACAAATCCAAAATAAAAACAAATAAAATACATTAAATAAATAAAATGTATATAATATATAGGTAAAATACCTATAAGTATACCTACATATACATATACACATTTATTTAAAATTGTAAATAAACTCATAAAAATGAAATAAAAATATATTTATTTTCACAAAAATAAGTTACAAATTTATAAAATAAGAACATAAAATAGTAAAATAAAATACACAAAATAAAAATAAATATATATAAATATACTTAATAATACATTATTAAAATAAATCCGTAATAAAATACTTCAAAAAAATAAATAAAAATCATAAATAAATACTACATTAATTTATAAACATTTTTATTTTATAAGTAAAATCTAATTAATTCATTTATTAGGTTAAATAAATAGGTCAAGATCGGTCTGATGTGGACCAATCAGAGGCCAGGGAAAGTTGACCTCCGGTCAACTCCCCCTGCGCCTCTGACTCCCGTCAGGTCCGTCTTTTCCCCGATATTCATCCTTTTCTCCCGCTCGCCTCGTCCATCATTCGCCCTTGAATCCTTCTGACAAAATATTCTCTGATCATCCTTGATTCTCGCCGAGATCTGGGATCCCTTGTACATAGCTTGTATCGTCGACCTCGGCCCGGTCAAATAAGGGTGCTGCATTGTTTATAAATAATGAACCATCGCCTCCTCCGCAAAATTTGGTCAGCCTTTTTCCACTCCCTTCCTCGCATTCAGTCCCGGCGATGTTCCTTGTGATAGGAGGAGCTCGCCAGCGCTTTGAATCGGTCGGAGAGGCGATGGTTGCACCCACGGCGGCGCTCCGGCAGCCGCCCTGCTCCCTGGAGTTTCTCCAGGTATAAGAGCTGCGCCTTTTACATTTCTTAGTTAGATTTCATCCCTGCATTTCATTTCTGTATTTTAATTAGCATTTAGTTGTTAGAATTAGCGTAGAAATGGTTACCCGTAGTTCGTCGGAGGTACGCTCCGACGAACTCCTTCACAGTACTCCCGCCGTGTTCCGACCACCCTCTCACCTCCATCTCCTTGCCCTTCCATTTCCCTACGCCCCATGCATCTTCATTCACCCAGGTCTTCTTTAGAGCTGGAGATCCGATCTCCTCCTCCGCCCCTCGCCGGAGATCACCGCCCCGTACCCCCTTTCGTTCATTTTGACCCAAATAAGGCCCCCAACCCCTTGTCTTTGTGCCCTGAGCTTTCTTGCAGGTGCTGGAGGCCAAAGGACCCCCGTTGGGGTCGATTTGATTCTTCTGCAGGTACCTGGGGGCCTCGACCTTCACCGACTCTGCTGGACTGCTCCGGTGAGCCTCCGGCTCTCCTGAGTACCTCAATCGACAGAGTAGGCCCCCAGGAAGCTTCTTGGAACATCAGATGCCCGAGGGAGCGCTGGACGAGACAGCAGCACCTGATCGAAGGTCGGGGAAGAGGGAGTTCTTCCCTGTTCTTCGTGCCTTCGTCTTCACCGTCCAATCGTGGTCCCAGCCCAGATCAGAAGTCAGCCGTTGGATGGAGCTCCGCATCAACCGTCAGATCAGCTCGGCTGATCTAATCCCAGCCCTTCATCGGCGAAGCGTCATCGGGCTTCGAGGTGGCGACGCGTGTCAAGTGAAGAAAGCACAACCGTTGGATAGCGCGCCTTTGGGGGTAATTTACATATTTAGCCCCCCCACTTTTTGTATTTAATTTTTAATACTGTAAAATAAATAGCACGTTGTAAATAAATTGGGATTTTTGCTGAAGGACCCCTGAGGTTTATAGAATTACATTTAGGTCCTTCCGCGCCTCACGTGCATTCCCACGTGAGGTGCATGAAATTTGCACTTTAACCCTGGCGGGTTTTGTATATTGGAAATTAGCCCCAAAAAGATAAATAAATGTTTATTTCTGTTGGAATTTTTGCACTGATGCCCCTGGAATGTATTTTATTTACAAAAATACCCCTGCTAGGCTGTTTATTTTTTGTGTCTTTTATCTATTTATCAAAAATATCTAGGGTGCTTCTAAAAATTCAGAAAAATGAGGATAAGTGCTTCATGTAGTGTTCTTCCACACCCATATTTGATTCCACATTTTTTGCATTTATCCTAATTATAAAAAATGAAAAAGAAGCCCATTTTGTACTGTCTAAATTATAAAATACAAAAAAATTATAAAATGTTTTTGAAAAATTACAAAAAAATTATATATGATATCTTAATATATATATTGAGTCCATAAATTGAAAAACCCTAAAAATATGAAAAATAAAAATAAAAAAATCAGAAAGCTCTAAAATCTAACAAAAAATAGAAAAACCCTTAAAAAAATTCCAAAAATACATTTTTCTTTTTTATAATTATCTATATATTATTATTAATGTAGTAAAATTAATTTGGGCAATTTTGGAAAATATTTGATATTTTTAAAACCCAAATTACATTCGGCTAGCTAACTAGTCCATATTGTGGACATTTTTGCAATTAAAAATACATAAAAATTAGAAATATTTTAGAAAAATAAAAAAAATTAGAAAAATATTATAAAGCTAAAAAAAATTATATCTTTATATAATTTAAGTATTTATGTCTATATATATATTTATATTTATGATAGTATCTCTCTCTCTTCTTATATTTATATATATATCTCTTTACATATATATATACACATATATCTATATATTATATAATTAAAAATATAAAAAGGAAAAAATAAAAAAATATAAATATAAAAATAAAAATATAAAAATATAAAAATATAAAAATATAAAAAATGTAAAAACCAAAAACCCACAAAAACAATAATTGGACATGAACAATGGATTGAATAAATGATACTATTCCCTTCGCCTCCCAGTGTTCGACCTCTACCTGTACTTACACCTATACACATTTACATGTAGAGTTATAATAAATTTTAACTCTACATTTTTGGATATTCATTGCATATATTGATTGTGGGTTAATTGTTGATTGATCGAGGTCTTTTGTCGGTCGCCTCAGCGACTGTGTTCCCGCTTTGTGTGAAATGCAAGATCGATAGAAAATCCCTGTCATCACTACTTCCGATGATGATGAGTTCGTCCCATTTTACTTTGACACTAGCGAGACTCCTAAGGTCGGACCTAGTCACACTTCTTTTACTGATCCGTCTGTGCCTTCACACCCTAGGGCCCCTGAGGACCATCACCCCGTCGACCCTGATCGGTTTCCGTCCACTGTGGACCTCGATGTCGACTTGCACCACACCAGATCCATTCCTCAGCGGTCCCGCAAGAAGGTCGGCTTTCAACCTTCTTGACCATCTGTATATCCATCTCGGTTGTATATTCACTTTTGTGTACCTCTGTTCTCTCTACCGTATTGCTTGTCAACCCATTCTCGTGTTTGCCTTGCTTAGGACGTACTTTGTCCTAAGTATAGGGGGTGGACGAGCCGAGTGTTCTTCCATCATTCCGTGTCATCACTCCTGTCGTTGCCTATACTTAGGGTTTCTTTCACCCTAAGTATAGGGGGAGCGATGCGTACATCCTCACGATCTCTTCTTCCATCTTCATCTCTTTTCTTCTTTTCTTCTTTTCCTCTTCTATCTTCTTCATCTACCGAAAAGGTGTTGCCCCTTTTTGTCAGTCTTCTATACTTAGGACGCACTTTGTCCTAAGTATAGGGGGTGTGCACCCTGAGTTTCTCCATTCTTTGATCCTCTCCATTGTCTCCTTTTCTTGTCTATACTTAGGGATATTTTACCCTAAGTATAGGGGGAGACAATCTGAGTACGATCTGTTCATTCCCACCCTTGACCCTCCCTGCGTTGTGTACAGTCTGCTATACTTAGGATTATTTGATCCTAAGTATAGGGGGGACAGACAACTTCTCATTGATTCATTCGTTCAATCGTGTATTCTTTAGATTTTCCTATACTTAGTACGAGCTATGTCTTCTCTTTTCTCTCTGATCTATGAGGACATAGCTCCAGCTAAGTATAGGGGGTCGTATATACTACGTATATACTTTAGCCATAACTCGTACTCTCATATTTTACTAATAAATATGGCTAATAATTCTTTAAAATTCATTAAAATCCTTAATAAAAAGATGTTGATTATTCCTTAAATTCTTTTTGTTTTTACTGATTAATAAATCAGGTGAAAATGTTTTTTGCAAAATGTTTGAAAAATAATTTGAAAATCTTTGTGAACATTTATCGAAAACTATTTTGAAAACGTTTTGTTACATGTTTTCAACCTTTGTAAAAATTTGTGGTTTGTAAAACTTCTTTTCTTTGTGTGAAATAAAATGTTTGAAAAATGATTTGCAAATGGTTTGAAAAATGGTTGCAAAATTGTTTTGAAAAACCTACACATACTGTTTTGAAAGCCTTTGCAAAAATGATTTTCAAATGTGTGTACATGTTTGTAAAATATTTGTAAAAACTATTTTGGACTATAGTTTTCAAAAATTGTGTGGAAAGCTTGTGTCAAATAAGTTTGAGGAATATACATCACACCAAAATCCACTTTATATATACTTATAAAATTGACCACTTACCCTTGTAAATTCTTAAAATCCACTTCTTGTATATATAAGAAGCACTCCCGTGTAAATATTTTCACCTAGTTTTTTTAGCCAAAATCTTTTTGTTTTCAAAAATCCCAAAAACATTTGCAAAAATTAAAATCCAAAAACATTTGAAAAATCTTTTTGAAAAATACAAAAAAATGCATATGCATCATCATCATCTTTTCAAAAATCCATAAAAAGTTCAAAATCTTTGAAAATTGCATCACAAAAATATTTTCTACATTGCATTGCATAGCATTCGCATTTTTCGGATTGAGTTTGATAGTTGAACGAGTCTAAGTAAAATCCGGAGATTGAAGCTTGATTGGACCCTAAAATCTACCTAATAACAGGAACCTTATAGGAACTGGGTTTGAGGTACTTCAGGTCTAGTTGACTTAATTCTTTGAGGATCATGAGACTTGGTTCAATGGATTCTTGACTGCCTAAGTAGAGTATTTCGGAGCACACGCACGGCTCTTGTTGATAATGACCTAACTTGGACACCTGCACCTTTCACATGGCTCAACTCAGTTGGAGTGGTGAGGGGATTGGAATTGCCGGTACAAGACGCACACAAGTGGAAACATTTGTCCTCCTCTAGGGAGGGAAGTGCACCCCAACCCGTCCAGTTATTAGGAAGTCTAAAGACAGGAGGCTGTGTGTTGCAATAAAGCTTCAAAAGAGGGATAGTCTACTGGATCAAGAGGAAAAACTCCTTATGTAAATGCTGCTGTGAATAGTATTTCAAAAAAAAAAGAAACAGGCCTGTACAAAAATAAAGAGCCTGCAAAGTATGTGAATATGTTGTATAGAAAATAAGCAAGCTTGAGCATCAAAGTCATATAATGTGAGCCTGCAGTTGGATGACTTGACTACACTGGTCTTGCATCCCAGGATAGGTAGCTACACTGGCTACCGTCTATTCTTCTCTTCACCCCCTCCTCTTGAGCTGGTTGCCACTTGAACTTAGAAGGGAATACCCCGCTCCTCGAGGATGGAGTTATTGGATTGGGGAATCATTGGGTTGTCGTACTGGAGAAGTCAGTTTCTTTGTCATTCTAGTTGGGGAGAGCCACCACCACTTACACTGTACGAGTCAGATTCATAGTCGTAAGAGTTTGCATATGTATTGAGATATTTCTGACCTGGCTATTGAGGATACTTGAGCAGAGTTTTGGGATTCTCAGGGACTGTTGAATTTCAAATTCGGTTCTCACTAAGGTTCCGCCCGCACTAAAACTCCAAAGGTCCGACTTAAGCTCCAAACTTTGATTTTTTGAAGACAAGTTTGATAATTAAACTAAATCCAAGTTCTTCTTTTTCTTTTCTTTGTTTTTCTTTTCTGCACTTATTGCATAAGTGTTTGCTAAGGACTAGCAAAGGCAAGTATAGGGGGATGATGAATCGACGTTTCATCATCTTTATTCTATCATTTTGGTCTTAAAAACCCTAGTAAATGCGTGTAAATAGGCGTAATTCATGCATTTTAGCATTCATGTATATGTGTGTAAATATTGTATAACATGCGATTTTTAAAGCCAAAATTGTAGAATAAAGAAAAGAAAAGAAAAAGAATAAAATATTGTAAATATTTTATGACCCGAAACCCCGAGACCTAGGCATCTCGATGACTAGGTCGACAAGGAATAAAGTAGGGGGAGATAAGGGCCAAAATACAATACAAATTCCTTTTATTTTATCCATTCTTTAATCATTTTGGGATCTATTTTTGGTTCCACTTTTTATACATCAAATTAAGAAACTTTGTACATGAAAGTTGTAGATAATTTTATATAAAAAAATACAAAATTTATTTCACTGAAAAATAATACACATATAAAAGGTTCTGGTCTGAATAAAAATCCAGAATCCCAACTTCCCAGACCCGTATCTCACAAATGAAAACTCCAAATGCCGCAAACTCACCTTTAATTGTATATAGAATAAAATAATCTATTTAATGGCGGTCGTTTCGCATTTGGCGGAGCTACAGTTTGAAAGTTGAGTTTTGGACCCTCATTGTATACTTGTACTGAATAAAATATTCAATTTATTATTTATTCATTATTTTTATAATTTTACATTTTTATAATGTTGTAGATATTACTTATAATAATTATGTACATTAAAATCAAAATAAAAACATAAATAAAACTCAAATAAAAATACTTGTAGATATCATACACATAGGTATTTCACCTATAAATATACCTATACATTCTATACTTTTATTTTATTAAATGAGCAAAACACATCAATAAAATAAAATAAAAATATAATTATGTGTATAAAAGTATGTTATAATTATATAAATTAATAATCAAAAATAAATAAATTAAATACATACAATTAAAATAAAAGAACACAATATATAGAAGAATGTAACTATAAAGGGCATAAAAGGCAACTTATAAAATTATACCTCCTAAAAATAAACAAAAATTACCATAAAATAATTTATAAAATTAGAAATATTTTTTATTTAATAACCTAAAATTAATAAAATAGTTTACTATTTTAAAATAAATTTTTAGGCATTTTTTCGGGCTTTTTTCTGGTTGGTCCACATGGACCAACCAGGGGGGGGCTGGAGAGTTGATCTCTGACCCCAGCCTGTTCATTGTCAGAGATGCGTTTTTGGCGTTTTTCTCCGATTTTTGGAGATCACGTCTTTCATCCTTTGATGTCGAAGTCTTCACGACTTTTGAAGCCCGACCATAGGGCATACTCGCCCAAGTGTTTTTTCGACCTTCGGGTCGTTGCGTCTCCCGATATGCCTCGATCAAGGAGCCCTGTTCACCATTGTTTCAAAAACACCCCATCCGCATCCAGTCTTCCTTGAACCCTCTTCTACCCGAACTTCAAGCCCAAGTCGCCGTCCTCGGGACCGGAGGGGTGACAGCCTTTCTCCAGGCCGCGCGCGGGGCTCAGGGGAGGACCGTGGAGGCACTCCAACCACCTCCGGCGTAGCCGCCGTCGAGGTCATTTATCTCGTTGGTTCACCGACCAACTCGAGGTGTTTTTGCTCCATTTCCTATTAATCTAAGTTGCTGCTTTAGTTTTTGATATTTTCTTGTCAGTTTAACCTGCATTCTCGCTGCACTTCGCTCATCTCAGCTCGCCGGAGCCCTGCTCCGGCGAACTCTAAACCCGACGCATCCTTTCATCCATCACCACTCACCTGAGTCCCCAGGACCTCTATTTTACTATTTACGTTTACTTGCAGGACCTGGAGGCTAAGACCCCCTCCTGGGGTCGATTTTTGTGGAAGCCGAAGCTTCTCGGAGCTGCTCTTGGTCGTCCATGCCGCGGCGGCGCTACGGCTGTTCCCCAGCCATTTTGAAGCCACCGACCTCTCGAGGAGCCTCCCAGAAGTCTTTCCGTGTTGATTGAAGCAAAGAAGGCCGGCAGAGAGGGGAGTATCGCCAAATCAAAACCCGACGGGGGCCTGTTCATCCCCTGTTCTTCGTTTATCATCGCGAGCCGTTCGATCACGGCCTGTTCTTGCTGGGCTATAGGCGTCGTCGGATCACATGCCCCTCCATCCGTCAGATCGAGGCTTCAGCATCTAATCTTGGCCGTTCAAGGTCGAACCGACATCGTGAAGCGTGGTGCGGACACGTGGCAAGTGAGCTCACCTAAATCGTCCGATCACGCCCCTTTCGTGGGTATTTTGCAGTTCTCACCCGCGAAGTTTTGTATTTACTATTCGGAACTAAAACTTTCCTCTGCGCCTTTATAACTGTGTACATTTTGCATCTGAGACCTACGGTTTTCGTTAATTATTTTTATACCCCCACCAGGCGCGCGTGCAAGTCACGTGCGTCCTGGTGATTTTGCAGGAAAAACCCTCACGGTTTTTGGTATTGATACTTGGCTCAAAAAGTTTTCAATTAAGCTAATATAATTCTGGTACTTTTGCGCATAAACCCCTGGATTTTTGTCTATTTACAAAAACACCCTTCCCAGGCGCGTGCATTGCACGTGCTTAGGTGGGTATTTTACAGTAAAACAAGTGCGGTTCTAGGTTTTTGAACTTAGTATACAAACTTTGCTAATTAGTGAAGATTTTCTGGAAACTTTTCACTCATGCCCTTGAACTTCTCGCATATTACTAAAATGCCCCTGCATATGTGAAGTTTCTTTTTGCTTCTAGTAATTTTTGCGTGCATCTATAAAAACAAAAAAAATCCCCAAAAATCAGTTTAGATCTCTGTTGCATAGTAGTTCATCATCATATTTTTATTTTGCATATTTAATGCATTTTAATATTTATTAAAAATCAAAAATAGCCATTTGGTGCACTGTCTAGCTTATAAAATCCATAAAAAATATTAAAACACTCCAAAAAAATCCCAAAAAAATATATTTTGTTTCTTTTAGTGTGTTCTAACTTCAGTCCAAAATTCACTAAAAATAAAAAAAAGAAAACTCATAAAAATCACAAAACCCCAAAAACCTTTATAAAAATATTAAAAATTCTACAAAATTCCTAAAAATATATTCTTGGTGTCTAAATTTTCCTTATTTTATTATCTTTCATTGAAAATTAATTTGGAGAATTTTTGTTACTGTTTTCTATTTTATTTCTCCATTTTAGTTTCAACCTTGTATGTTATTCACTGTTTTCTCTTATTTTCACCTTTAAAAATACCAAAAATATTTTGAAAAATACCCAAAAATCACAAAAACAGTAGAGAGGTATAAAAATATCAAAAATATTTCATTTTCTAATTTTTGAGCATTTTTCACTATTTTTATAAATACCCTCTTTCCTCTCTTCTTATATTATATATACATTCCATTATTGAAAAAGAAAAGATAAAAAATATAAAATATAAAAAGAAAATAAAAATCAGTAAATTGAAAATCAAAATACAAAATTATAAAATTAAAAATTAAATAAAAAAATAAAATAAAAACCCACAAAACAAATAGCATAGATAGACAACTTATCACATTCACACATTTTGTGCCTTAGTGCCCCGTTCTACCTGTCTGCTCCCTGTGTTCGACCTCTACACATATTTGCACTATACACATCTTTGTTGTAGAGTTATAATAAATTTTAACTCCACACCTTTACTTTCATTGCTTGAATTACTTGTTGTGGGTTAATTGTTGTTTGAATTAGGATTTCTCGCGGGTCGCCTCAGCGACATTGTGATCCCGCCTTGTGTGGATTACTTTAGACCTGTGAAAAATCTTGTTCAACACCAGGGACCTGTGTGTAATTTTGTTTTCATGTTTTCTTTCAGTTATGCCCTTAGCTTCATTATTGCATATCTTGAGCTACATATATCCGATCAAGTTGATTTCAGTTTCATTTTAAAGCTGGTTTGATGAACTTTCTAATGGCATGTTTAATTCTCATTTTTGGACACATTAATTCTGATGTATTATTTTATTCGCCATGTGTCTCTTAAAGCTTTAACTTGTGCCTAGTATAATTTTGTCCATCAAGCTTGATTGATTAATTGAACTTGAAATTGACTCTTGTTTAATTTTGCTCATCATTTTTTTACCTAGGGCATATTTGTGATGCATTTCATGGCATTTACTTGCATAATAGAAAAAATATATAATAAAAAATGCATGTTTATTTATTTAATGCATTGTTGTGTGTCTCCTTGCATGATTTGACCTTTATGTGCTTCAATTCTATTCTTATTTAGATAGACTAAAATCCGAATAATACGAGAGAGGCTCGTGTCCCTGAGTTCGACCTAGGTATCTTACCAAGTAAAAAAATACGACCATCTCATTTTGATTGATATATTTAAATAAGATGGTCTTTGATGAGCCCATCTCGGCCCGACTGCGATGACGATTCCAAGTGCTAATTCAGCACTATTAAAGGGCCGATTTTGAGGCTTATCAGAATGACCCTTCTTAAAGTTGTAGCACAACATCTATGTGTCCTTCCAAGCATCTCCCTTCATTAATATCCCGAAACCTCTGATGACCATAGTGATATTATCTTTCGAAACTATTATCGGATGAGGTGGTCTATTCTGCTTTCAGGGTAAGACTCTTCTTTCTTTTGATCTCTGACTCATTTTCCTTCTGTTTTTAGGGCAAGACTCTTCTTTCTTTTGATCTTTGACTCATTTTTACTTTTCATGTTGTTTTTCAACCTCATATGAAAAAAGCCCACCAATCAAATCATCCATAGGGAGATGGTTGGAGTCATTGACGTCCTTGATGACTATTGAGGTAATCCTCTAATCGGCTTTAAGTAATATGAGGATTTCGTCCCTCCTGTCAAAAGGATCAAAAAGAGCACCTTGCTCACAAATATCACTTTATATTAGTTGATGCCCCACTCGGCAATTGCATGCATTTTGAAATGTAATAATCAATTGAAAGTGGTACTTCCATCTTTATCTTAACTAGACTTCATTATAAGAAAAAGTAGACCACTAGAAAAAAAGGTTGTGTTTTAAGTTATAAATATATAAAATATTAAAATAAAATAATAAAATCAAAAATACAAAATAAAATATACAAAACATAGGTCAATGTACCTATAAATGTACCCTTAAAAAATAACTTGTAATAAATAAGCTAATATAAATAAATAAAAGTCATATTAAAATACTACATAAAATAATAAATATTTATTACTTTATCCCCCAAAATTAATAAAATCATTTACTATTTTTATTCATTTATTTTTGAATAAAAACATGTTTTGTCATGACTTGGTCTTGCGTGGACCAATCACATTGCAAGATTTGTTGACCTCTGGTCAACTACCCATGGCGCCTTTGAACCCTGTCAGAAGTGTCGAGTCCTCGCTTTTCTTCCATTTTTCCCGCTTCTGCTATAGCTCATCCGCCCACGATCCCTTCACCATTTCTACTCCTTGATCCTCCATGATTCTCGCCGACCCATTAGATCTCATGTACATAACTTTGCTTCACCCCAAACCCTAGGTCAATAAGGGTGCCCACTCTGTGTATAAATACTAACCTCTGTCCTCCTCCTCCTCAAATTTGGTCATTTTTCCGAGCCCTAAAGTCTTCATCTCCGGTCAAGCTTGTCACCAGGCGACAGTTGGCAATCCCCTGGAGCACTAGAGCGGTTGAAAGAGGAGGGAGGTGCACCCACTGCGAACCTCTGTCCACCTTGCTCCCTGCCCACCATAACAGGTATAAGAGCTGCGCATTTACTTTTTCTGGGCAGATTTTGTTCCTGTCTTTTGTTTGCTGCATTTCATTTCGTGCGTTAGTTAATGATTTAGCATATATTAAGTTAGTTCCCTCGTCGGAGCTCTAGAGCTCCAACGATCATTTTCCGCAGTTACCCCCTGTTTCCAACCGCCACACATACCCCCATTATCTTTCCCATCGAGTTCTCCATATGAAACACCCATATCCGCCTCAGATCCTTCGTGGGCCTACGAATCGAGGGTCCTCCTCCACCTTTCGTCGGACCCTCTCCGCCCACCTCATCTATTATGCATTCCATCTTCAAAATGGGTCGAGTTCATCACCTCGAGCCAAAGAACTTCTTCGTGCAGGTTACACATCGAACGAGCTCTTCCTAGGTCATTTTCGAACCTAGACGAGGGTCTCTAGGTGATTCATCTTCGACGATCTACCAGGACCCCAACAATGGGTCCTGGACCTTCTTGAGAGCACTAGCCGCTGTGGAATATCCTCGCGGGCATGTAGAGCCAAAGATCACTGCCGAAGACCATCAGAGGAAGGATCAATTATCGATCTAAGGTCATGGAGCACACCGTTTTTCCATGTTCTTCCAGAGCAGCAACAACCGTCCGATGAAGAAGGTGCTTCCAGATCAAGCCCGAGCCATCCGATCGTGGCCCAATAAGGCCTTTAGATCAGGGGACCGCTCTAATCGTGACCCTTCATCGTTGAACCGTCATCGTGCATCGAGGAAGCGCCATATGTCCAAGTGAAACGATCCTAGCCATTCCCTCACGCGTCTTTAGAGGTAAATCACAAACTAAGCCCCGTGTTTTGTGTATTATTTATTCAATCCTGTAATTAAATTTGGAGTTTAAATAAATGTGTATATTTTGCATAGAGGCCCATAAACCCATTGTGTATTACATATGGGTCCATGCCAGGTCACCTCATGTGTCGTCCCACGTAAGGTGGCCATTTTGCAAAGATACCCTTGCGGATTTTTGTATTTATATTTAATCTAATAAATGTGAATATTAGTTGTATATTTCTAAGATATTTTTATGTTACCCTTGCTACGTATTTTTAATTGTAAAAATGCCATTCTCGGTTCATTATTTTTGGTGCTTGAATTTCATTTATAAAAATAACACCAGTGCTCCAAATATTATGCAAAAATATGGATAGAAGCCTGCTAGCATGTATTTTCATGACACATTTTTGGATTTGCATTTTACGCATTTTATCTTTTTAAAAAAATGAAAATGAGCACATTACATCCCTTTTTGACTTGAAAAATACCAAAAAAATAAAAAAATTCTCCAAAAATATACTTTGCTTATTATTGTATTTTATATCTCCAGACAGAAAATCCCTAAAAATAAAAAATGTTAAAAATTAAAACCTCTAAAATCCAGTAAAAAAGATATAAAATTCCTAAAAATCCCAAAAATGTTTATTTTTGCTTCTGAATTTTCTTTATTTTAATATCTATATATCAAATTTGATTTGAAGAATTTTGGACCTTATTTGTTATTTTTAATCTTCAACTCAATTCTGCCTATTTATTTATTCCCTGATTTGGGATATTTTTTATTTTAAAAATTCATAAAAAATATGCAAAAATTCTAGAAAAATCACAAAAACATTTGAAAATTATATAATCCCCCCAAATTATTTCTTCTATTTTTATTATTTTAGTGGTATTTATTATTATATTATCTTACCTTGCATATATAGTTATATATATTCTTATATTATATTTAAAAAGAAAAATATATTAAAAATCAGAAAATATAAAAAGAAAATGTAAAATATAAATATAAAACTAAAAACTATAAAAAAAAATAAAATTTAAAATCCATAAAAAAATATAAAATAAAAACCCACACAAAAATAGAATAAATGGACAAGAGAAAAGGACAAGTTTTATGCATTATTTCCCAATCTACCGTTTTCTCCCTGAGTTCGATCTCTACACATGCTTACATACTATACACATTTGTTGCAGAGTTATAATAAATTTTAACTCCACATTTTTGCTACTCATTGCTATATTTTATTTATAGGTTAATTGTTGATTGAACGGGAGTTTTCTTATGGGTCGCCTCAATGACACTTTTGTCTTGGCTACTCTTCTAGTAAGGATCATTCTTTTAGACCTGCAAGGAAAATTTTTGTTCATCAAATGGCACCATTGCTGGGGAGCAATGTCGCATAGATTGGATTCATTTATTTGTTTCTTTACTCTTGTCTATATATGTTTCTTTGTCTATTTATTTTCATGATTATTTGATATTACTTGTGACTTGTCTAATCACTCATCCTTGTTGATTTTGTTGCGAGGGACTGCTATGCGAGGAATGACTTCTTAGGAGGACCTGTGCACACAAGAAAGGAGGAGCTGGCTTTCTAACCTAGCTGGCTAAGAGAGAGCATCGAATAAAGACTTAGAGGATTTTTGAAGACAAACGACAATTTTATTTTCATTTATTTTGTAATTTAAAGTGAGTGATAGAGAGATATTAATTTGTAATAACTTGGACTCTGTATCTAGAAACTTCACACTTCACGAGGTCCATCGCCGAGGGATTGTTCCCTTGGGGGCCTCGTCGGTTTCTGTCGTGTTTTTATCGCTTTATTTTCTTTATTTTTTGACTTTATTTTTATTTGTTTTGTGTGATTGAGACCTATCTTAGGATGTGCTTGATCGATAGATTAAGGTCCAAAGCGCTAATATATTTGCATGTACCTATAAATTCACATTTGAACTTAGTCAAATCTAATTGTTGACTATTTATACTTGAGACCACACGTCGAGAGAAGCTCAAGCACCGGACTCTAGGTCTCATATCTAGGTAGTTAGCATCTGGTGCGTCACGATAATAGCATATTTTATTTTAGGACGATTTCATCGGCTTGCATCTGATGTAGTCTAGCTTTCAATTCTGTTATGCATCTTGCATGGAGAGAGCTAGGAAGCACCGTAAGTCTTCTGACTATGCATGCATCATCAGTTTCTGACTTGCATTGCTTTTTCGACCTTCTCCCTCTTATTTTGACAACATAGGATGTTAATAGAACTGGGAATGCGTTAGGCAATTGCATTGAAAAATACCCAAAAAGTGATAACAAAAAATAAAAGCGGGACTGATAACTCTATTGGATTTATAGAAATAAACGTAATGTATTCATTGCTTTGGATAGAGCAACCCCCTCATTATACGTGCATTTTATTCTCTCACATACACTAAGGATTAGTGCCCCGATACCACACCTACCTACGTAATTGTACAACTTTTTTTGAAGTTCTCCTAACTCTAAAAGTATAAAGATAAAAGACCACCATCTTGGTCTTCACTATGTTGAGTAGTTGAACATGGAGTTTTCTTTGTGCATTGATTGTGATTTTTAGGTCCATTCACGTTCATCATTCTTTGAATTTGTAGATCCATGAGTCTTTGAGTTCTTTTTTTTACTGAGTCCATCTCCCTTTCTTTGTATATATCATTGTCTTCTTTATTGAGTCGTGATATCAGGTCTTGATCTTCATTTTAAAGCTAGATTTTACGACTATCTCCTTACCCATATCACCCTATCTCTGGTCCGGTTCAAGAAGACTCTCTTTTTGGACCACAATTTTGTCTTCATTTCACCATTCTCTTCCACCCTCCTCGTTCCCTTCCGTGCCATCCCTTTTTTCACCTAGGATTGTTGTGCTACTAGATGAGGCATGCATTAAGGTTTTGATTTTAGGAATTGTTTGAGTAAGTCGGGCAGATTTGAGGATGCTAAGATTGGTGTGCTATTTTTAGTGGATCCGACTTTGATATGTGCATAGAGATTATTGAGGATTCTGATTTTGGCATGATTACATGTGTGATTCTTTATTGAGGATTTTTGATCTCACACACCAGATTAAGGATGTGATTGATTCTCAATGATTTGATAATGATTCCATAAGTCATGACTGTACGATTTCTTGTTAAGTTCCACCCGTCTTGATTCAGATGTTTGATGTACTATCTCTATATGTGCTTCAAAGCGACAGTGCTGGGAACCCACATGATTTCACTCATCTTCTTGACTGATCCATCCTCCATCTCCTGACTCTTCCATCCCCATTTAGCACTTAGAGGATCTCTTTATGACATCTTGATCCATCTCAGCTGATTTGGTTGATTTGAGGGACTACATTGTGATTGCCCTGGTGAATTCTTATCCCTCCCACAGCCTTTATGCCCTCCTACTAATGATTGATTGATTATTTTTAAGGACTTGAGACTTGATGCTAGCGTTTCCCTATTTTCATTGACTTAGTTTGCATTACTCCCCGAGGACTATCTACTGGAGAATGCAATATTTTCTTTACGATCGGTTTCACTCACTACTTGTGTGTACATCTCGATGGAGCACGAAACTGAGTCGTCTGATATGAGTTGTCGGTCTCCCTGTCTGATTGTGTGTCCGATCTGTCGTAGCACGAGATCGTTTGTCTGGACTCCTTTCAGTCTTCTCTCCTTGGCGATACTCACAGGGATGAGTCACATTTCTATGATTATTCACCGCTTAATTCACAGTACTTCATGAGGGTTATCTGCGGGAGACTGTGACATTTTCTAGATCTTTCGATCTCTTCTGCTGGGTAGCCGATCAATCACCAACCAAGACCTCTTTTGCTGATTTGTCTGATGGATCCGACTCCTTTGAGTCCGCCCACCTTGATGACCCTCGCAAGGATGAGTTCTATTTTGATTATCCATTGCTTAGTATGTATTACTCCTCGAGGGTTATCTGCAAGAGGATACATCATTTAGTATGTACTCGACTTCACTTCTGGTGTCTCCAATCTGTTAGAGTACGAAGCTACGCCTTCTGATTTGTGTACTCGGTCTCATCTCTAGTTGTGTATCCTAGTTGGTAGATCATGGGACCAAATCTTCTGATTATTCTGAGATCTCTAACTAATCTGAGTTCTCTCACCTTGACGACCCTAGCAAGGTTGAGCCGTGTCATGTGATATTCGGTGCGCTCTTGATCTTCCGACCTTATGTCCACCGGATATCGAGCTGCGTAGAGAGTCTCCTATCCTTTACTCTTCGTATCTCCACGAGATTATGAGTTCATGGAGAAATCTGTACTGATCCTTCCTCCTCCATGTCTTACGATATCGGCTATGATCTCTCACTTTATTCCTATGAGCCAATGTCCTGCTTCTCGCCACTAGATTCTGGCTTTGTTTTCGATCTGTTTTCTCGGTAGCAGACACCCACTTGATTGCTTATTAGGGTGTCTTTCTATTTTTGGTTGTCTCATCATCCTTATAGGGACACAATGACGAAAGCATTGTATTCGACTATCGGATACTGTCCTGCACTTCATCATTCTTTCTGCTTGTATATATATGTTTTATCTTTTCCTTCCTTCTTTATCTTGTATGTCATGTGTATCCCAGATCATTCGCCATATTTGTGTGTCTATATTTAGGATGTACCTTGTCCTAAGTATAGTGGGGGTGCAACCATTATGTTTGTTCTTTCTTCGTTCTGTTTCATCACTCTTGTTGTTGCCTATACTTAGGCTCTTTTACCCTAAGTATAGGGGGAGTGATGTGTACATTTTCCCAGTGATTTTATCTTTTTATTGATTCTTTTATAGATCACCTCCACTCTCTCCTCTCTTGTTGACTTTCTCTGTTGTACTTAGGGATATCTTACCCTAAGTATGGGGAGACAAACCAAGCTGTGATTTGTTTATTCCCACCCTCGACCCTCCCTAAATGTAGATACATCATGCGATACACAGGATTATTTCATCCTAAGTATGGGGGGGGGGTGGAATTCTCATTCATTTATCTCCTCATTCTTTCATTCATTATTCAGCCGTTGTAGTACATGCTTTTCTATAGTCAGTACGAGTTATGTCTTCTTTTTTTCTTTTCGATCTATGAGGACATAGCTTAAGCTAAATATAGGGGGTCGTATATACTTTGTATATACTTTATCCATAACTCGTACTTTCATATTTTTGAATAATATGATGAAAAAACTATATATATATATATACATATACAATTCATTAAATCAACTAATAAAGAGATGTATATTATTCCTCAAATTCTTTTTGTATATACCGTTTAATAAATCAGATAAAAATTTTTTGCAAAATGTTTGAAAAATAGTTTGAAAATCTTTTTTGAAAAATCTTTTGAAAACTATTTTAAAAATGTTTTGTAAAATATTTTCAATCTTTGTAAAAATATTTTGTTTATAAAATTTCCTTTTTGTGTGAAATAAAATGTTTTGAAAACTTATTTGCAAATGATTTTGATAATGGTTGCAAAAATATTTTAAAAAATATCTATATATTGTTTGAAAGACCTTTGCAAAATGATTTTCAAATGTTTGTACATATTTGTGAAAATTATTTGCAAAAAAATATTTTGGACTATAGTTTTCAAAAATGTTTGTAAAATTATTTTCAAATAATTTTGAGGAATATATCATCCAAATAAATAATATTTTCACCAATTATATATATACACTATAAAAGGCGGGATTGACGTGCACAACTTTGCGTCCACTAGGCGAGCACATGTGCTCGCTCGGCCCTGGGCGAGCACATGAAGAGCACATGTGCTCGCTCATGGGTGTCGCCGGTTTGAATTATGTGGAGAGGCTCGATTACCAATTTGGACGAGCACATGTGCTCGCTCACATGTGCTCGCCCACTTGAAATTTTTTGCGCGGATAACTTTAGCGCCTGGGAAATTTTGGGCGAACACATGGCGACTGCTTGGCGAGCACATAAGTGTGCTCGCCCAGGTTCATAAACAGATCATCGGGCGCCCCGTTCTTCCGCATTCTCACGCATCCCTCCCCCAAATCTCCCCTCCGGTGACCCGCCAACCCTCCGACCCGACACCGGCGCCCGCCGTTGTCATGTTTCGAGTAGATATACATCTACCATTCAGTATAATCCTTCCTCCTCTCTCTTTTTTTTAAGATTTCATTAGAAATTTGTATTGTTTCGATAGTTTAGGGTTTCCATTTTTCGATTTTTTTGTTGGATATAGTGTATTGTTTTGATAGTTTAAATGTTTTTTACATGTTTAGGATAACAGTGGATCACTATAATGTTGTTATTTCGATTGTGGTTGTCTCAATAATATGTATAATTTTATGCCTTGTAGGTGTTCGATAAAATGCCTCAACCAACATTATGTTTAGACTTTGTAAAGTATACATGATAAAATATCCATTACAACATCTATACTAGTTAGTATTATTAATTTTCTTAAAATGATTAAAATTACGATATAGGAATATATGGCAATGATGTTGTATATTTATGCTTAAATAATTAACATTGTGTATAACTTTTGATTAACATTAGGTATAACTTGTGAATAACATTAGTTAGCCAACTTTAATAGTGTAGATATTAGATATGATGAATATCATTAATATTCGTTGGACAATTTCATATCGTGTTGATATGAGATATGATATACACCAATGTTTCTTTTGTGATAATTTATTATCACATTAAATTCTAGTTAATGTGATCAAGTATATCACATTAACTTATAGTTAGGTTGATTATAAGGTTAAAATGCTAACCACTAATTAGAATATTAAATCGCACAAAATCCTTCACGCACAGTGCGTCCCTCCACACCGGGTGGTGTGTGGCCCTGCACAACGGGAGGCGTGTGCAACACATTGGAGGATTTGATCACTTCTAACTGTGTTATATTTTTTTATTTTTTCACAACACTATTGGACTCACTTTGGGATGTTTATCCCAGACCAATGGTCGTGGATTTTGACGTTTGCAGGTTTAAATTTTTTTGCAGGTGCCCATCAACTATTAGTGACCCAAGCACTGTATTAGTGTTGAAGCGAGAAAATCCAAGGGTCGTACGGTTTCACAAGGCGAAACCGCAGTCGATGCGGTGACCGCTCGAAAATCCCGATTCAAACAACAATTAACCCACGACAATCAAGTAAAGCAGTGAAAGTGTGTGGAGTTAAAATTTATTATAACTCTACAACAAAGATGTGTATAGTGCAAGTATGTGTAGAGGTCAAACACAGGGAGCAGAAAGGCTAGATCGGGGAAAAAATGCTCAAAATGTGTGTGAATGTGATCAAGTGTCTACCTATGCTATTTTTTTGTGGGTTTTTAATTTTATATTTTTTTATTTTTATTTTTAATTTTATAATTTTGTATTTTGATTTTTAATTTACTGATTTTTTATTTTCTTTTTATATTTTATATTTTTATATTTTCTTTTTCCAATAATAGAGTATTTAAACTATGTAATAAAAGGGGTGCTACAATATTTATAAAAATATGCTAAAATAGTCAAAAATTTAGAAATAAAATCTTTTTGGTATTTTTGTACTTTTTTACTGTTTTTGTGATTTTTGGGTATTTTCAAATTGTTTTTGGTATTTTTAAAAGTCAAAATAAAGAAAACAATGAATAAAATGCAAGGCTGAAACTAAAAGGGAGAAATAAAATGGAAAACAGTAACAAAAATTCTCCAAACTATTTTTCTCTTAAAGATAACGAAACAAAGAAAATTTAGAGACTAAGTTTGTAGTTTTTGGATTTTTGTAGAATTTTTAACATTTTTATATAGGTTTTTAGGGTTTTTTGATTTTTATGAGTTTTCTTTTGTAATTTTTAGTGAATTTTGGAATAAAGGTAGAGCACACTAAGAGAAACAAAATATATTTTTTTGGGATTTTTCTGATGGGTTTTTATTTTTTATGGATTTTATAATGCAAACAATGCACAAAATGGTTGTTTTTGATTTTTAATAAATATTAAAATACAATAATTATAGAAAATAAAAATATGCCGTTAAACTACTATGCAACAGAGACCTACTGTGATTTTTGGAGATTTTTTTGGATTTTATAGACACATGCAATAAATACTAGAAGCATAAGGAAAAATCATGCATGCATGGGTATTTCTGTGATTCTATGGAAGTTTGAGGGCCTGCGTGCAATATGTTCACAAAATATATAACTTAACAGAAATATTTCGAGAGTAAATGTCAAATAAGCAAACCACCAGCGTCTTATTGCAAAAAGACCAGACCCACGTGCGTGCGCACGTGGTCTGGCAAGGGGCTAAGGCGTGATATCCTAAAAACTTGAGGGCCGTATCGCAATAACTCCAAAAAGTTATACTGTTATAAAATGATTCGCAGACTAAACATTAATTCCCAAGAAGATGAGGGTCTCCCTGCAAAATTGCCAGACCACATGCACACAACACGCGACCTGGCGAGGGCTATCCCACAATAATACACACGTTCGGGGGGCAAGTTCGCAAATTTGACCAAAAACAAAGCACAACAGATGAAAGTTTCAACAGTAAACAAAAAATATGAAACTCGACGGGGTATAAAGTACAAAATCCCCACCTAAGGCGCTGGCAGACGGTGGATGCTCGCCCACTTAAACACTTGTCACACCCCAGATGCGCGATGCCCCTTCGCGTTCGACGGTGAAGATTGAACATGGCTGAGCGATCGGACGTCCAGGAGCACTTCAGATCCTACGATAGCTGTACCCTCTGGATGATGTGCGAGATCAGACGGCGTGGAGAAGGGATGGAAGAACAGCTCAAGAACTCGGAAAATCCGAGCTTCGAACTGCCCTCCTGACCGCCTCCGGCCACCTGGGAAGCACGGGGAGAGTCCCCTAAGGTCCTGCGGCGGTCCTCCGGCGTCTGGGGGCGTCAAAAATGTGCGGGTTGCTCCTGGTTTTCCTCGCTGCGTCGGAGACAATACGAGGATGCCAGGTGCCTCCGACGCGGGCAAAATCGCCCTCCAGGCGAGTGGGGGACCCTTGATACCTGCAAAATTTGTTAAGGGGGGCGAGGTCAAAGTGCCTCGCCCCTCCTAGGTATGGCTCGACACGCAAGTGGCAAAAACAGGGACTCGCCGGAGCTTGTTCCGGCGAGGTGGAGGCGGAGTGAAACGACAAGATTAGTGTGGGCTAAAGTGCGAAAACCTGATCCTAAGATTAAGGGAAATAAAAGAGTGCACGAATAACACAGAAAACAGAAGAACCTCAAGTCGAAAAGTGGCGAGATGGACCTCGACGGCGGCGAACCACCCGAGGTGATGGAATGACGTCTTCGTCTCGTCGGAGGCTTCCCCAAGCAGCTGGAGGTTGGGCTGTCACCACCAACCGTCCGGAGCAAGGTCGAGGAGGATTCAAACGGGTCAAAGACGGGTTCAAAGGGAGGAGGAAGTGAATGGGTGGTTTTTGAATGGTTGGCGATGAGGCTCAAAGAACGAGGATGGCAGCTTGATTCAACGACCCGAAGGTCGAAAACAACCAAGGGCGTGTATGCTGGCTTGACCATGTACAAGTTTGCATAAGGGGACCTTGTTATTTGGTGAAAGAATCAACGCGGAGAAATTCGAGAAGAAGAGGGTATACCATTATCTGGCGGGCTGTGACCTGGGGTCATGGAGTTGACCCCCGGTCAACGGATGACGTGGCCTGATTGGGCCACGTCATCCGTAAAAAGACAAAAACTTAAGTAAATACCTTGTAAATTTAATTAAAAATAATAAATGATGTAATTAATTTTAGGTTATTCAATGAAAATATTTATTAATTTATATAGTATTTTATTCTGATTTTTAATTATTTTTATGAGGTATATTTTTACAAGTTGCTTTTATACCCCTATATAGGTATAATACCTACATATTGCATCCTTTTATTTTTATTTTGTATATTTTAATTTTATTATTTTTGTTTATTATTTTATATAATTATAACATACTTTTATACATGTAAATATATTTTTATTTTATTTTATTGATGTGTTTTGTATATTTAATAAAATATAAGTATAGAATGTATATGTATATTTATAGGTATAATACCTAAATATATGATATATACAAGTATTTTTATTTGAGTTTTATTTATGTTTTTATTCTGATTTTAATGCACATAATTATTATAAGTAATATTTACAACATTATAAAAATACAAAATTATAAAAATAATAAATAAATAATAAATTGAATATTTTAATATGTACAAGTATACAATGTGGGTCCAAAACTCAACTTTCAAACCGTAGCTCCGCCAAATGAGAAACCACCGCCATTAAATAGCTTATTTTCTTCTATATACAATTAAAGTGAGTTTGTTGCATTTGGAGTTTTCAGTTGTGAGATACGGGTTTGGGAAGTTGGGCTTCTGGATTTTTATTCAGACCATAACTTTTTATCTGTACATTATTTTTCTGTGAAATTAATTTTGTATTTTTATTTATTTAATTATCTACAACTTTCATGTACAAAGTTTCTTTATTTGATGTATAAAAAGTGGAACCAAAAATAGGTCCCAAAATAAATAAAGAATGAATAAAATAAAAGGGGATTTATTGGTATTTTTGGCCCTTATCTCCCCCTACTTTATTCCTTGTCGACCTAGTCATCAAGATGCCTAGGTCTCGGGGTTTCGGGTCATAAAATATTTGCAATATTTTATTCGTTTTCTTTTCTTTTCTTTATTCTATAATTTTGGCATTAAAAACCGCATTTTATACAATATTTACACACATATACATGAACGCTAAAATGCATGAATTAGGCCTATTTATACACATTTACTAGGGTTTTTAAGGCCAAAATGATAGAATAAAGATGATAAAACGTAGATTCATCAATTAGGCACTAAATTAGGAACAGACTTATCCCTATTCCCATCGTTAACTAGCCAAATTTACATAATTGCCCGGCTAATATAAATGAATAAATATTTTAAGATTATTTTATAGTCTCATTTGTAGCACGTACAAATGTATGACGTAAAGTGATCTTAAAGTATTACATTTATGTTAGTTTTCCTTAGTTCGGAGATCCCGGACTAAGGGGGTCCGTAAGGATTCAAACTTACTAAAAGGTGATCGTTGTCACAAGCTCTTTATTTCTTAAGGAAATTCGATTCATAACCCCTTCCTCTTCGGTATACCAAATCAATTATAGTTTACTATCGAAATAATCACTAATATGATTATTTTGAAAGTTAATTGCGATTGATTTATGAGGTATACAGGAGAGGTGCAGGGTTATGCTGTCGAATTTTCGTTAGAAATAAAGATGCTTGTGACAACGATCATCTTTTAGTAAGTTTGAATCCTTATGGACGGGATCAAGTGATAACATAATTAATACACTTCTCTTCTCATCTTTTATCTCAATAATGGGATACGTTTAGATATCCTCACATATTTTCCTATATTTGACATTATAAATTGTTTAATTCAGGTTGATCAACATGACAAATAGAGAGTGGATGTACAACCGTGTAGTAGATGGACGTATAGCAGATACCTTTCAAAGAGGTGTTCAGGAATTTATACAATTTGCTTACGCACAAGGTTCCCGTATCGTGGATTCAGATGGAACTATCTTGTGTCCGTGTAAGAAATGTCGTCTAATGAGGAAGAGATCAAAAGATGAAACTCAGTTACATCTTTATACAATGAGTTTCATGGAAGGATATCAGATTTGGTGGAGGCATGGTGAGGATTTCGAGGACAGTATAAATGATGCGTAAGAAGCTGACAATAGTAATCCTTTTGCAGATATGATTATGTACGTTGCAGGTCCAGAATTTAATGCTATTTTTTAGATGATGAGGAACCATATGGAGAGTCTGTAAAATTTTACGAGCTGTTGAAAAAAGAGGAAGAGCCATTGTGGCTGGGTTGCAAGACATATTCAAAACTTTCCACGGTTTCGGATCTTCTATCGATGAAGATGGAGTATAATATGACCGATCGTAATTTTGATGCAATGATGAGGATTATCAAGAAAATGTTACCAGAAGATGCAGAATTACCTGATAATTATTACGAAAAAAAGATGATGCGGAAGATGGGTTTAGCGAAAGTTAAAATAGACTCATGTATAAATCACCATATTTTATATTACGGTGAACACCAACATTTACAACGATGTCCTAAATGTAATGAGCCAAGATATCAGGCAGCTAGTAAGAGTGGAACAAAAATCTTGAGAAAGATTTTACGTTATTTCTCGTTGACTCCGAGATTGAAACGACTATATTATTGCAAAGAAATGGCGAAGTACATGACATGGTACACGGGACATAAAGTCGATGAGTACATGGAGCATCCATCCGAGTCTGATTGTTGGAAAGTATTGATGTCAGCTTTTCCTACATTTAACGATGAAAAGAGGAATTGCGTTATATGTTTATGTAAAGACGGGTTTAATCCTCATGGAAGAAGTAAAGATTACTCTTGCTGGTCAATAATGACAACACCATATAATCTACCCCCATGGTTATGTAATAAGCAACAGTTTATGTTTCTTTCGATATTGGTTTCTTTCTATATTAGCATCATATGACAACACCAAATAAGAGTCATACATTGATATTTATTTACGTCATCTTATAGATGAATTGAAAATGTATGGGTCGATGGAGTTGATACATATGATGCTAATAAGAGTCAAATATTTAACATGAAAGTAGCTCTGCTTTGGACGATAAATGATTTCCCATCATATGGAATGTTATCTGGATGGAGTACGCATGGACGTAAAAGTTGTCCATATTGTATGGAGAGTACTAAATCAATCCAGCTTCAACATGGTCAGAAACCCTGTTTTTTTATTGTCACAGACGGTTTCTTCCAAATAACCATCCATATCGAAGACAGAAGCAGTCTTTTAACAGAAACACAATTGATCTTTCAGATCCCCCACCATTTAAGACAGGCGATACGATATTATCAAACTTGGAACAATTGAAGAAATCAGCCATAGAGAATGGAGATAAAACAAAAAATCTTCCTGATTTTGGTGACGGTCATTATTGGATTAAGAATGTATATTTTGGGAGTTACCATATTGGAGTAAGTTACTGATAGGACATAACTTAGATGTTATGCATATAGAGAAAAATGTATTTGATAACATCTTCTATACTGTTATGAATGTAATCGGTCGATCAAAAGATACAGTAAAGTCTCGTCGTGATTTACAAATCATATGCAATCGGCTAGAGTTGCATATAAAGGAGCATGATAGTGGAAGGGTTGAAGTTCCCAAAGCGAAGTATACCTTAGATAGAAATTAAGTTAAGCTTGTCTGCGAATGGACAAGCAAATTGAAGTTTCCAGACGGATATGCATCAAATTTTTCCAATTTGGTCGATTTGAATAAGTTTTCATTTAAGGGAATGAAAAGTCATGACTGCCATGTTTTTATGAAAAGATTGCTACCGTTAGTGTTCAGAGGATTGTTACCAAAAAACGTTGTTGATGTTCTTTCAGATGTTAGCAGATTTTTCCAAGTGCTATGCTCATCACGCATACACCGCATGGAGATAGATTATCTTCATAAAATATTCCTGTGATTATGTGTAACTTGGAGAAGATATTTCTGCCTTCATTTTTTGATTCGATGGAGCATCTGATGATTCATATTCCATATGAAGTAAAAGTAGGAGGGCCGGTAAAATATCGTTGGATGTATCCATTTGAAACGTAATTAAAAATATTATAATCTCCTTGCATTCTTTACTATTTCAACAAAATGTTAACCTATTTTCATATAGGTTTATGTTATTTCTTAAAAGAAAGGTCTGAAATAAAAGTAAAGTTGAAGGATCTATAAGTTCACAATATATATATATATATATATATATGAGGAAGTCGCAACATTCTGCACAAGGTACCTTACAGAAGATGTGGAGACTATCTACAACAGATTTAGGAGGAATGAGACAATTTACTCTGAGGAAGAACCTTGTATCAGTATCTTTCGTCCATCCACTCAGCTCATAGGAAAGGCAACTGAACGTTTCTTATCGCAACAGGAGAAGGATGCTGCAGAGTTATACGTATTAGAAATTGCGAGGAAATAACACCATATGTTCAATAAGTATTTGTATTACTTTATGTATATATTCAAGTTCAAGTAATTCTTATGTTTCTCTTACTAATTTTAGGGAATTTCGGAAGAAAATTATCGAGGAAAATCCTATGTATTCAGATGACGAAGTTCTGAGTGCCTATAGGTATCAATTTCCAGCTTGGTTTAAAGACCGCTCAAAATAATTGGACGGTGGTGATTTCTATTCTCATATTTTAAAATATTTTGGAGAAGGATCTGTTTATAAGGTCCGATCTTACAACTCTTGCTGCAGCAATGGTTATCGTTTTCATACCTTAAATTCCGGTAAATATTTAACAACTCAGAATCATGGAGTGATGGTTGCGGATCTTGTTATGAGGAAGATCATATGAATTATTATGGAATTTTAAAGGAGATACTAGAAGTGGAATATAGTATACCAGGCTTGAATAAAGTAGTTTTTCTTGTGTGATTGATATGAACCCAATGGAGGTGTAGTACTCGATAGAAGAAATAACATTGTCGACGTGGTACCAAGAAAATTTATAAGCAGATTTGAATAATTCGTCTTAGCTTCTCAAGCGGATCAAGTATGTTATCTCCCACAAGTATCAAAGAAGGGAAAGAGCGTTGAAACTGTAACTATTGTGAAGATAAATTCTCGAGGTTATATTTCTAATGATTACACTCATCATGAAGATGACATAGATGAGGCATTCACACTGACACATGAACGAATAGACTTAACAGAAGAAGTCCCAATCATCGAATCGATTCGATTGGCTGATAATGAAGTTTTTTGTGTTGACTTACAAGATGATACTGACTCCAGAAATGATGACTCAGAAAACTCAGAAAACGAAGAAATATCCTTTGATTCCACCGAAATAAATGATGAAGATTAGTTGTAAGTTTTATTACACAATTATAATCGAATTAGCTAAAATCTTAAGTAATAATTATGTAATTAAGTATTACATCATCATTACAGTCATGACAGGTTTTGGACATGACGGGGCGCATGGATCACATAGATCCAATCGTCCATCTTACTCAGACACACCTTCGTCCAGTAGGCAACCCACCCCAAATGCTATTTTTGATTCACAGTCCTTCGAGGTCCGCTGGGTCATAGCCTACTACGAGTCTCTTGGTTATCCTCCACCACCTTTTTATGTAGGCGGATATGGAGAGCCATCTACCTCAGCAATCCCTACTGGATTCCCAGTCCCGATCCCCATACCAGCACGGACATCGATGAGTTCTGACTCTCCTTCTTCTGGACGTCCGAGCACCTCCGTGCCTTTACCTGCTGCAGTTGGACAGACTTCGGCGTCCCACCCTTTGTTGGAGGTTACGACGGATGGGAGGTAAAATTTTAATAAATTTTATCATTAAAATTTTTCCAAATATTTATAAATTGTATCATATTTAAAAATTTTAGCAAATGCAGGGATTTTTTGAATAACAACAGAGTGGAAAAGGAGATAACCAACATAATCAAGACACACTTGACTTCCATGCAATTTAGATGGTGTCGCATCCATGCTGCAGAACAGGAGAGACTGTTTGACATGTTTCTAGTAAGAAAAATTTCTAAGAAGTGATACATAAATTTTTGGTCAAGTTTTCTGGATCTGATAATTTGTTGTAATTTTTAGAGTAGGTTTCGCCTTGGTTCTGGTCAAGGGAAGGAGTCTTATCGTAGAGCCTTTATTTGTTTGGCAGCAAAGAGAATGAGCGATATATTTTTCAAGGCAAGGAGAGACTCACATGCGAAGATGGGATGTGAGGAGATGAATTTTGAGGAGATGAAGAGGTTCCCGCCAACATGGTGTACGGAGGATAGGTATTGTATTTGTCAAATAATTTATACTAAACTTTTTAAAATAATCAATAATCATAACATAATCCTTGCAGATGGGTGATTTTCTCTGATGCATTCGTTGCGGATGTAGAGTTTGGAAGAAGATCTACGGCGGGAAGGACAAACCGCCAAAAACAAAGGATTAAATCAACAAGTGGCTCTAAAAGCCACGATCAGATTAGAGCGGAGATGGTATTACAATTTAAAATTTATTTTTGGATATCTACTTTAATATAATGCAATGTTGTTATCACATCTTAATGTTTTTTAGGCAGATAGGTTGGAAAGAGAACCCTCTTTTCAGGAGTGGTGATCGAGGTCCCACATGAGTGGGAGATAAGGAGAGTAGCAATGGTCCATTCCTGAAGCAGGAGAATTGTTGGTAAGTCTATCAATTTATTTGCAATTGAATGATATATTATAACTTATTTATATATATTTGACTTTGTATTTCAGGATTGTTATTTGGCACTATCTGCAGAAAAATGGGGTGTCGATCCAACTGGAGAGCAACCACCATCTGATAAAACAATATGGAAGCATGTATAGATAAATATTATCTTACTATACTCATTTCTAATATATAATTTCATATTAAACAATGAAAATCTTATAAGGTGTTGGAGGAGAGGGACGTTGTGGCGAACAGGAAGCAGACGCTTGATGGTCTTCCTCCATATTATGTGGAGGAACATCGTCACTCCTATTCTGCATACTCCCAGCCATCGTACACACAACCACATCCGTCTCAATCATCAATTCCAATGGAGTCACAGATGGAGATGATGGCGGAGCAGGTGACGAAGCTCCGAGAAGATTTCACGGTGTACATGTAAGTGTTCTACTTATAAAATGAGTAATAATTTTATATTTCTATATCTACAAAATGCAAGTAACGGAGATATATCTTCCATATATAATATAGGTCACAAGGGCGTGCATCTCAACCTGAAGAGATTGAATCCGATGACGAAGAGGAGGAGGAGAACGACCCTGAAGAAGAGGCACGCATGTATGCTAGGTTCAAAGAAAAGGAGAAGGAAAAAAAGAAATCAAAGCAGGGTTTAATGCCTAAATTTTTTAGATCAAAGAAGAAGTAAATTGTTGTTGGTATTGAATTGTATGGTTGTTAAACTTTTAGCACGTCTTTTAATTTATATGAACTTTGATAATATAATTTGTTGTAATTTACTTGTTGTTGTTGCTTCAAACATATATTTGTAGTATTTAGATGTTAAATTTGAATGTTTATTTCTAAGTTCATGTATATTGCGTGACTTTCACTTGTCAGTGCTAGTTATCTTAGTTGACGAACTGCTATACTATACATACGCTTAGGGAGCTCTGATAAGTACCTGCAGTGGTTTATTGGCAGGTTATACAGGTTTGACAGGGTGTCAAAACCCCGTCGAACCTGTATAATTTTTTTCCTGGAAATCAGTTTGGGCGAACACATGTGCTCACTAGGTGCTCCGTGATTGATCACCCTATTTAATAGGGGCGATCACATCGGCGAGCACATCTGTGTACACCCGACTGGCTGGCGAGCACATAGCGTTCCAATGTGATCGCCCACCAGCCGGAGCGACTCTTGTAAAAGCGAACACGCCCTGAACGAGCACATTTGCTCGCCCACCAGTCGGGCATGCACATGACGTGCACTAGGCGTGTACATTACGAGCATTTATGTGCACGCCAATCCCGTCTTTTTTGTAGTGATATGTGTGTGTGTGTCTATAAAAAGAATAACACGTCCCTTGTGTAAATCCTTTAAACCTCAATTCTTGTAAATACTTGATGTACGCCCGTGTAAATATCTGCACATACTCCCTTTCTTTTTCTAAAAATCTTTTTATTTTGAAAAATACAAAAACAATTGCAAAAACTTTTTCAAAAATCCATAAAAAGTTAAAAATTAGAAAATTGCATCACAAAAAAGATTTTCATTACATTGTACTTAGTATTCGCATTTTTCGGACTGAGTTTGAACCAATGATATAGTCTGAGTAAAGTCAAAGATTGGAGCTTGGTTGGACCTTAATGCATCTAACTTCACTGGAACATTATAGGAACTAGATCTCAGGTACTTCAAGTTTATTCCGACTTAATTCTTTGAGAATTAGGGCTGGGTTCAAGACACCTCAACTTTTTAACTAGATTTTTTCGAGATGCACACATGACTCTTGGAGGCCGTGATATAACTTAGACATTTGCACCTTTCACTTAGCTCAACTCAGTTGAAGTGGCGAGGGATTGGATTTGCCGGTATGAGATGTACACGAGTGGAAACATTCGTCCTCATCTAGGGAGGGAAGTGTACCCCAACCCGTCCAGTGGTGTCGATGTCTCAAGATAGGAGTGTGTGGGTTGCAATAATGCTTCAAAAGAGGGATAGTCTTCTGACACAAGAGGAAAAATTCCTTATGTAAATGCTATTGTATATAGTATGTTCTTGAATCCAAAAAAGTGGACATAACTGACTGAAAATAAAAATGCTTACCAGAATATGTATGCATTTGAAATAAGCAAGCTTGAGCTTCAAAAGTCAGAAATCATGTGATCCTGCAGCTGGATGACTTGACTACACTGGTCATGCATCCCCAGATAAGTAGCTACACTGGCTGTCTCCATTCTTCTCTTCACCCCCTTGGATGCACTTGAACTTAGAAGGGAATACCCCGATCCTCGAGGAAAGAGTTGATGGATTGGGAAATAATTTGTTGTCATACTGAAGAAGTCAATTCTTTTGTCATTTCGGTTGGGAAGAGCCACTATTTCTTACACAGTTGATGAACTCGAAATCTGCCTCTTTAATAATAAGGGACTTATCGTAGCATAGGAGGCAAATTTCGGTCATGCAAAGAACCACACCTTCGAATATGTGGAAATTAATTTAATTGGTAAGTGTACCAAGGTTGAACACAGGGACATGAGACTCTTCATCTATTTTTTGAATTTCATTGTTTAATTAATGAGCGATTCTTTTCAATCTTAGGTCTCCATGCAGATGCATAATAAAATGCAAATAAAATAATGTAAGTAATGATGCATGTAATTTTTGTTTGATTTTTCAATGCACTTGTAAGATGATGCATGACATAATGCACGAATAAATGCAAAGGACAAGCATGCAAAAGAATATTTACAAATAAGACCTATAGAATATCGAAGCAATGAGCATAAATTATGGTTTAATTTCAGGGTCAAACTGTACAACATTGATGAGAAATAACATTTAAATCAAATAGCTGAAGACACTATAGTTCATCAAAAATTGGCTTCATTAATTAAATGTCAAAATAAGAAACTAAAATGCCATTAGGTAGAGGATGAAACAAGCATCAAAATGAAACTAAAATCATTCAAATTGGACTTAAAATGCTCGAGATATGCTCAAAACAGTGCAAAGGCATAAATGTAATAAATATGCGATAGAAAATAAAGATAAATATTGCAAATAGGTCCCTAGAGGGACCTATTTGCAAATGCCAAAACTTGGAGGGGCCCTTCTGTAATTTATCCATTTGTACGTAGGGACCATTTTGCAATTTCCAAAAGCCGTAAGGGCCTCCTGGTAAAATACCCATGCACACACGTGCTTGGGGACTTAAATGTAATATGAAAAACTTTCAGGGTTCTCAGTGCAAATTACCCAGCCCCGCACGTACGGGGCATGTGAGGGGACAGGCTCGGGAGGCACAGCATCTTCGAGCCACGTGGCAAGCGTTGGTGCTTCAGCCACTGGTTCGAGATGCACGAGCCTGCATGCCCGGTTGTGGCAACGTGGCGCCATCAGGGCCGTTGGATGGCCGCCATAGAGGCGCCATCCAATGGCACCTGCTCTTCGTCTCCGTCGGAGAAGCAATGGCCCAAACAGGACTTTGGTGTGCTCACCAGAGCTCCTCCAGGCATCCCTGTCTTCCCAGAGGGCCGCCGTAGCTCCATTGAGTCCTGGAGAGGATGGTTTACAGGTGAGGAAGCTCCAGGGTGACTGTAGATGGCTGTCGATGAAGTAGTGCAGGAGACGATTCCCGAGATCGGAGCAAAAGCTTAAAGTCTGTTCATTGAAGTTCCTGCAAGGTGTTAGTTGTAGCCGAAGCGTGCTCGTAAGGTGCGGGGGCTTGTGAGGCGAGTAGAGGGTCGTAGGCGACGAGAAGCGGAGCCCTTGGTGGGGTTCTTCTCCAGCGAGGAGAAGAAATAGGGGACGGTCGTGGTGGAGGTTCTAGAGAAGGGAAGAGGGTGAGCAGAGATGGTGGCGAGGGTGCTCGATGGTTGGTGAAGATGGTACGGTGGTCAGGTGATGGTGAGAGTGGGCGTAGGCAGTGGAATAAATAGGAGAAATCGAGAGTAAAGTAAGGCAGGAGTACCTGGAGGGTTGATGAGTAAGAACGGCGGACGGAGGCTTGGGTTGAGATCCCTAGGGGATCTCCGGTCGTCGCACGACAAGGGCAGCCGGTCCTTAGTGCTCAACGGCGCAAGGGGGCGGTCGCATCATGGTCGGAGGACTATGGGTTATCACCAGAGTAGGTTCACAATTATGGCACTCCTCCGACCCCCATCTGTCACAGGGAGGCGGAGGAGTGCTAGGTCTTGGCTCGTAATTGGTGGACGAGGGTAGAAGGAGGCGGAGGGAGGGGTTTTGTAGGTGGAGAATGTGGGGGTTACTGGTGGTGACAGGAGTGATTTGCAACGGTTATTGGAGATGAGGAGGAGTGATGGAGGGGTGCTGGGGGTTACACAAAGAAGAAGGAGGTAACCACTATGGAGAGCGGTCGTTAGGGGGTGGAGAGGTGATCAGAGCAATGGCCAAAAAAGGAAGGGAGCAGAGGAGTTGCGAGGCGTAACGCATGGGGCGGGGCATGCTGGAGGTACATGACGAGATCTGGACTTTTGGATCATGCGATCCTACAATTTTGATTAGAGCAGGGTCGAAGGGCCTAGATCAGATCAAAGAATCTGATCCAGTGGTTGTGGGTGAGGCGGTGATGGATGGCTGCCATGAAGTATAGTCTTTATCCAAGGGTCACGAGAGAAGGGGAGGCGTGGAGTGAACAGGGCCGCTGGATGGAAGCAGATCATGTGGTGGAGGAAGAGGCAAGTATGGATATGTAAGATGAAGGTTGAGAGAGATCAAGGGTGGAGATGAAGTGAATGACGTGGCATGTGGGTAACCATTGGATAAGGAGGAGATGTGTGGCTGAGGTTGAGGTGCAAGGGAGCGTATGAGATCTCATCAGGAGCTACGATCGGACGATTGAGAGGGGAGCAAGTGTCAACGGAGGTGATTAAGGTGGGGAAGAGAGGATCCGACGACCAGAAAGGAGGACGGGTGGAGAGAAGAGGAGCAGGCCACGTGGGCGGCCCAGAGGGCGCCACGTGGCCACTCCAGAAAATTCAAAATACAGTAAATCAAAGATAAATCTAAAAGAAATAGTTAGAAGCAAAATTAGGAAAAAGTCAAAACATGAGAGTTGTAGTTCTCGATGAGATCTACATGTTGGACAAAAAGTCAAAATAGGTTATTTGTACAAAAGTATTTTTTGGGGGTATTTTTAATGAGATAAGAACACTACTTTTGGTTTTGAGATTTTTTGTATTTTTTATTTCTTTTAAAGGACAAAAAAATATAGACTATAACTAATCTATTTTTGATGAGATTTAATAAAATAGAAAAACAAGGAAAAAGTTAGTAATAAAATACAATAAATAGAGTTAGTTAATTAGAGTTATTTATAGGATAATTATACATAGTTTATATACAATATAGTACAAAATAACAAGAATGAATTGTTAGTAATTTTTATTGAATTGTTTAAGCTTGGAGATTAATAATTGGATTTTAGCATGATGAATCTGAGATTCATCATACCCCGGTACTTAAACTATGCTCGTCCTCGAGCATCTAAAGAACGAAGAAGTCATATTAATTCTTGACAGTGCATGCGGAAAATTTCAAAGCTCAATTTTTCGAAGACCCTTAACTTGAGTGATCCTAAAATTCTGAGCTCAACCATGCTCTAGTCAAAAGGAATCCAACTTCTCTAATTATCAGACTCCCTGTTTGTACATAAAGTATAAGGATATGTAATTTAGTGTACTGCATTTATGAGAGTCAAGTCGAGAAATCACCCAAAGTTTCAGTCCAAAAGACTCTTCTCTAGATCTAATCCTCAACATTAGGGAATAAGTCTATTATTGCTTCTGTCAACCATCTCATTAGTTTGTCAGATTTGAAAGTGTAGATGGACAGCCAGATGATGGAGGGCATATGGTTGTGTCTATTTTTCTCTCCATCACATTGGAACACGGGGCCTCTCAAGTGCCTTATAACTCAACACCTGTTGTTGATCAATGTGTCCGTCAAGAGAATTCAGAGTCTTCTGCACTTGTTTTTCTGGGAATACACCCGGGTGTGTCTCTTTTGAGTATCTAAGATACCTTCAACGCCTAAACTTGTATCACTATACGATGCAAAGTCCTTTTATGGTGCTAGCCCGACTCCTTGGTCCTAATAGCATTTGGTCCAAGTGAACACTTTGAAAATGGTTGGGAGTGCTCACCTTTGGTGGAAGCTCATAGAATTTGACTTGTAGTGATTGAGCTTTTCTTTGAATATTTCTTTCTTTTCTTTTCTTTTTGGCTAGCTCCACTGCTTTTACCAAGAGTTGGCACACACTGATCAATAATTTAATTATGTTTCACCACACCCTGGCATAAAGGTCAATATCAAACGATAGCATGCGAACTTGTTCACATAATGGCTAGGGTTTTAATGACACTCAGGTTTCGTGAAGCCTTCATTAACTTTATCCCATCCCCGAGTATCATTAAATCGGATCTAGACTCAAATCTCCAGTCCTAATTCTTCAAGTGATAACTCAACTCATCTCAATTATGCAGTTGTGAATGTGTTGTGTTGATCATATTCTTTAAAAGGTAGAGATGAAGAGTGCAATATAACGCTTAAATCTTTCAAACTAGAGTAGCGTGGATTATTAAGTTTAAAACCCTAATGACTAAGTTGGCTAACTTAGACTTCTCAAGATCTCAGAAATCAAGTGTCCTCAAAATCCTTAAGCATTGAGTGATAGTGAATGTGTCAGGAATACACCAACTCCTTGGTTAGTGATTTTTTTTATGATTTTTATCTTTTGCTAATTTTTATGAATTTTATTTTTTCATTTTTTATTTTTAGAGACAATGATTGGCCCAAGTCATATGAATAGTTGCATCTACTTCCAGCCAGTATAAGTGTAAGTATAGACCGTTAGACGGACCAGTGTTACTTGAGGACGGAGCTATAGATAATGTCCTCTAAACCACCCACTCTGCTAAGGGAGACCGAAGTTCCCTCACTGAAGAGTAGCTACCCATTTTAAGCCTAGTAGTCAGAGTCTTTACAGAAGATTTTTTAATTTTCCATATTCTTATGGAGTTTGTGAAAAAGGTTAATTTTATTTATAAAAAATTAATCCCTCAGCTTTAAAAATATTTTTACAAGAATTTTACAAAAATCAGTTCACAGGTCAACTTAAACCAAGCCCAAATTTTTTTCAAAAATTTTAAAACACGAGCTATGGCTAAAGTATATATACAATAATATACGGTATACCCCCTATACTTAAATTTTGCTATGTCCTCATAGCACAAGTGATATGAAACCATAGCTCTAGTTAAATACAAGGTGATATAGCAAAACTTATCGTAGGATCCTCTTATACTTAGATCAAATATGACCTAAGTATAAGAGGACATATAGAGAGAGGAATGAATTATTCAGGTCCCCCCTATACTTAGCCTGAGAATAGCCTGGGTGAAGGATCTGAAATTTGGCTGGGGGACCAGTGGTTGTTAGGTTAGATGGTGTGCATATACAAACGTCATGGAGATGGGGGGGGGGGGGTGAATTTTTACAGATTAAGATGTCGGAGGGGGTGTACAATGTGGTAGATGCGCGGGGGCAATGTGTGTATGTGGGGGTGTATATACAGAGATGGTGTGTAGGGGAGGGGGTGGTGAGTGGATATACAGAATGCATGCATATGTATGTGTGAGGGGGGTAGATCATCTAGTGATCTATTTCTCTCTCTCTCTCTCTCTACACACACGAGCACTCGAACAAGGGTCACTAGAAATGCACATGCTACAATTTTTTTACTTACAAGAAATTGTATGAATGAAGAGATGACTAATGTTCTTAGAATCCTTCTTCTTTTCTTTTACGGCTCCTTGCAGCGGGAGATCCCAACTCCACGCCTCTATGGATCTCGAGTGTCCTCGATCTCCATGGGCCCTACTACAAAAGAAATTATCAGAAAAATATGATGAAATTTAATCAACAAAATGATGCAAAAATAACATGGTGAGAAGTCCTGAAAATTTTGAAAATGTTCATATAAAAAATAATTCAACAAAATTTGACAAATAAATAAAGGTGAGCCGTGTCCCCGGCAACGGTGCCATTTGATGAACTCAAAATCTGCCTCTTTAATAATAAGGGATTTGTCGTAGCACCGGAGGCATATTTCGGTCATGCAAAGAACCACACCTTCAAATATGTGGAAATTAATTTACTTGGTAATTATACCAAGGTCGAACATAGGGACACGAGCCTCTCCATCTATTTATCGAATTTCATTATTTAATTAATGAGTGATTCTTTTCAATCTTAGGTCTCCGTGTATATGTACAATAAAATGCAAATAAAACAATGTAAGTAATGATGCATGTAATTTTTGTTTGCTTTTTCAATGCACTTGTAAGATGATGCATGACATATTGCACGAATAAATGCAAAGGACAATCATGCAAAAGAATATTTACAAATATGCCCTATAGAATATCGAAGCAATGGGCATAAATTATGGTTTAATTTCAGGGTAAAAATACACAACATTGATGAGAAATGTCATTTAAATCAAATATCCAAAGACACTATACATCATTAAACATTGGCTTCATTAATTGTCAAAATAAGATTAAACATGCCATTAGGTAGAGGATGACACAAGCATCAAAATGAAACTAAAATCATTTAAATTGGACTTAAAATGCTCAAGATATTCTCAAAATAGTGCAAGGACATAAATGTAATAAAAATGCGAGAAAAATAAAGGTAAATATTGTAAATAAATCCCAAAAGGGACCTATTTGCAAATGCCAAAACGCGGATGCGCCCTTCTGTAATTTATCCATTTGCGCGTAGGGACCATTTTGCAATTTCCAAAAGCCGCAAGGGCCTCCCTATAAAACACCCAGGTACACATGAGAGGCACGCGCCTGGGGGCCTAAATGTAATATGAAAAACTTCTAGCGTCTTCAGTGCAAATTGCCCAGCCCTGCACATGCGAGGGCCAAGCTCGAGAGGCACACCAGCTTCGGGCCACGTGGCAGGCGTTGGTGCTTCGGCCTGTGGTTCGGGATGCAAGAACCTACCGGTTCGGTTGTGGCTACGTGGTGCCATCAGGGCCGTTGGATGGCCACCGCAGAGGTGTCATCCAACGACACCTGCTCTTCATCTCTCCTGAAGAAGCAATGACGCAAACAAGACTCCAGTGAGATTGCTAATGCTCCGTCGGGCATCCCTATCTTCCCTTAGGGTCGTTAGAGCTCCATTGAGTCATGGCGAGGATGGTTGACTGTGGAGGAAGCTCCAGGGTGACTATAGATGGCTGTCAGTGAAGTAGCACTGGAGACGATGCCCGAGATCGGAGCAGAAGCTCGAAGTCCATTCATTGAAGTTCCTGCAAGGTGTTAGTTGTAGCCGAAGCATGCTCGTGAGGTGCGGGAGCTTGTGAGGCGAGCGGAGGGCCGTGGGTGACGAGAAGCGGAGCCCTTGGAGGGGTTCTTCTCCGACAAGGAGAAGAAACTAGGGACGGTCGTGGTGGAGGTTCTGGAGAAGGGAAGAGGGCGATCGGAGAAGGTGGCGAGGGTGCTCAATGGTTGGTGAAGATCGTACGATGGTCAGGTGATGGTGAGAGTGGGTGTAGGCCATGGAATAAATATGAGAAATCGTGAGGAAAGTAGGGCATGAGTACCTGGAGGGTTGATGAGTAAGAATGGCAGACAGAGTCTTTGGCTGAGATCCCTAGGGGATCTCCGATCGTCGCACGAGAAGGGCAGCCGGTCCTAAGTGCTCGGCGGCGCATGGGGGCGGTCGCATTATGGTCGGAGGACTATGGGACGTCACCGGAGCAGGTTCACCATTATGGCACTCCTCCGACCTCCGTCTGTCACAGACGAAGGTCGGAGGAGTGCCATAATGGTGAACCTGCTCCGGTGACGTCCCATAGTCCTCCGACCATAATGCGACCGCCTGTGACAGGGAGGCGGAGGAGTGCTAGGGCTTGGCTCGTAATTGGTGGACGAGGGTAGAAGGAGGCGGAGGGAGGGGTTTTGTAGGTGGAGAAGGTGGGGGTTACTGGTGGTGACGGGAGAGATTTGCAACAGCTATTGGAGATGAGGAGGAGTGATGGAGGGGTGCTGGGGGTTACACAAAGAAGAAGGAGGTAACCGCTATGGAGAGCGGTCGTTAGGGGGTGGAGAGGTGATCAGACCAATGGCCAAAAAAGGAAGGGAGCAGAGGAGTTGCGAGGCGTAACACCTGGGGCGGGGCATGCTCGAGGTAGGTGATGAGATCTGGACTTTTGGATCATGCGATCCAACGGTTTTGATTAGAGCGGGGTCGAAGGGCCTAGATCAGATCAAAGGATCTGATCCAGTGGTTGTGGGTGAGGCGGTGATGGATGGCTGCCATGAAGTATAGTCTTTATCCAAGGGTCACGAGAGAAGGGGAGGCGTGGAGCGAGCAACATCGCCGCTGGATGGAAGCAGATCATGTGGTGGAGGAAGAGGCAGGTATGGATGGGTAAGATGAAGGTTGAGCGAGATCAAAGGTGGAGATGAAGTGAATGACGTGGCGTGTAGGTAGCCATTTGACTAGGAGGAGATCTGTGGTTGAGGTTGAGGTGCGAGGGATCGGATGAGATCTCATCAGGAGCTGCGATCGGACGATTGAGAGGGGAGCAAGTGTCGACGGAGGCGATTAAGGTGGGGAAGAGAGGATCCGACGACCAGAAAGGAGGACGGATGGAGAGAAGAAGAGCAGGCCACATGGGCGGCCCAGAGGGCGCCTCGTGGCCGCTCCAAAAAATTTAGAAAATAGTAAAACAAAGATAAATCTAAAAGAAATAATTAGAGACAAAATTAGAAAAAAAGTCACAACATGAAAGTTGTAGATCTTGATGAGATCTACAAGTTTCATGTTGAACAAAAGATCAAAAGAGGCATGTTGTACAAAAGAGTATTTTTGGGGGTATTTTTAATGGGATAAAAATACTGCTTTTGGTTTTGAGATTTTTTTGTTTTTTATCTCTTTTAAATGTCAAAATAAATATAGACAATAATTAATCTAATTTGTATGGGTTTAATAAAATAGAAAAACAAAGAAAAGGTTAGTAATAAAATACAATAAATAGGGTTAGTTAATTAGAGTTATTTGTAGGTTAATTATACACACTTTATATATAATATAATACAAGATAATAATTATAAATTGTTAGTGATTTTTAATGAATAATTTAAGCTTGGGGATTAATAATTGGATTTTAGCATGATGAATATGAGATTCATTGACAATACAAGTTAGCTTCATAGTCATAAGGGTTTGTGTATGATGTAGACTGGTTTTGACATGGCTATTGAGGTGGTTTGAATCGAGTTCCCTGACTATCGAAGGCTGTTGTGTTTTAAATCCGATTCTCGATCAGGTTCCACACATTCTCACACCAAGGTCTAACCTGAGCTCCAGACTTTGATCTATGAAGACAAGTTTGAAATTAAAATCAATCCAATTTCTTTCTTTTTTCTTTTCTTCATTTTCAATTCTGCACTTATTGCATAAGTGTTCGCAAGGGACTAGCAAAGGCAAGTATAAGGAGTGATGAATCTCCATTTCATCACCTTTATTCTATCATTTTGGCCTTAAAACCCTACCTAATGCATGTAAATAGCATTATTTTGTACAAATTAACATTCACTGTTTATTTTTATTGTGTATAAAATACTATTTTTAATACCAAAATTATAGAATAAAGAAAATAAAAGAAAAATAAAATAAAATATCAAAGGTATTTTATGACCCTAAACCCCGAGACCAAGTCAAGAATTAATTTGGTCGACAAAGAACAAAGTAGTAGAGACAAGGGTCAAATGAACAATAAAAATCCCGTTCTTTTATTCATCAATAATGAATTTTTGGGATCTATTTTATTATTTATTATTTATTCATCAAATAAAGAAACTTTATGAAAGCTGTAGATAATAATGTATAGAAAAATAAAAAATTGAGTTTAATAATGTACGTTAATCATTTTATACTCTAAATAAAAAGCCAAACCCAAACTTCCCAGACCCATATCTCCTCAATAAAAACTCAAAATGTATCAAAATCACCTTTAATTGTAGATAACTTTTAATAAGCTATTTAATGAAGATAGTTTCACTAAATCTGGAGTTAAGGCGTGCAAGCTAAGTTTTGGACCCCTATTGTAAAATGAGCCCGAATAAAATATTCATTTTATTTATTATTTATTTTTTTTATAATTTTATAAATTTGTAAATATTATTGAAAATAAATGTAGATATCTAGAATAAAATAAAATCATAAATAAAATACAAAAATAAAATAGTCTATATAAGTATATAGATGGAATACCTATACTTATACATATACAATACATACCCCTATTTATTTAAGTGTATATAATACATCAGAAAAATATAATAAAAATATATTTATGTACCTAAAAACAAGTTGTAAATATATAAAATTCTAGAATAAAATAATAAAATAAAAAACAAAAAATAAAATATACAAAACATAAGTCAATATAGCTATAAATATACCCTTAAAAAACTTGTAATAAATAAGCTCATAAAAATAAATAAAAACCATATTAAAATACTACATAAAATAATAAATATTTTTTTATTTTATATCCAAATTTTAAAAAAATCATTTACTATTTTTTATTCATTTATTTTTGAATAAAAAACCATGTTTTGTCGTGACTTGGTCCTGCGTGGACCAATCACGTTGCAAGATTTGTTGACCTCTGGTCAACTACCCATGGCGCCTCTGAACCCTATCATAAGTGTCGAGTCCTCACTTTTCTTCCATTTTCTTGCTTCCTCCAGAGCTCCTTCGCCCTCGAGCCCTTCACCATTTCTACTCCTTAATCCTCCATGATTCTCACCGATCCGTTAGATCTCTTGTACATAGCTTCGATTCGCCCCAAACCCTAGGTCAATAAGGGTGCCCACTCTGTGTATAAATAATAACCTCTGTCGTCCTCCTCAAATCTAGTCATTTTTACGAGCCCTAAATCCTTCATCTCCGGTCAAGCGTGTCACCAGGTAACAGCTGGCGAACCCTGGAGCTCTGAAGCGGCTGAAGGAGGAGGGAGGTGCACCCACGGTGGACCTCCGGCCGCCCTGCTCCCTGCCACCATAGCATGTATAAGAGCTGCGCATTTACTTTTTCTAAGTAGATTTTGTTCTGGCCTTTTTTGATGCATTTTATTTCGTGCATTAGTTAATGATTTAGCATAGATCAAGTTAGTTCCCTCGTTGGAGCTCTAGAACTCCGATGACCGTTTGCCATTGTTACCCCTTAGTTCCCTCGTCAGAGCTCTAGAGCTCCGGTGACCATTTTCCGCTGTTACCCCCTGTTTCCGACCACCGCACTCACCCCATTATTTTCCCATCGAGTTCTCCATCTGAAATGCTCATCATGACTCCCAGATCCTTCATGGGTCTACGAATCGAGGGTCCTCCTCCACATTTCGTCGGACCCTCTCCGCTCACCTCATCTGTTATGTATTCCAACTTCAAAATGGGCTGAGGTTCATCGCCTTGAGCCAAAGAACTTGTTCATGCAGGTTCTACGTCGAACAAGCCTTTCCTGGGTCATCTTCGAACCTGGACGAGGGTCTCCAGGTGCTTCATCTTCGCTGACCTACTAGGACCCCAAAAATGGGTCCTGGACCTTCTTGAGAGCACAATCCACTGCGGAATCTCTTACCGGACATGTAGAGCCAAAGATCACTGTCGAAGACCATCGGAGGAAGGAGAAATCGTCGATCGAAGGTCAGGGAGCACACCGTTCTTCTAGAGCAGCAACAACCGTCCGATGAAGAGGACGCTTCCAGATCAAGCCTGAGCCATTTGATCGTGGCCCCGCCACACCATCAGATCAGGGGACCGCTCTAATCACGCCCCTTCATCACTGAACCATCATCTTGCGTCGAGGAAGCGCCACACGTCCAAGTGAAACGATTCCAGCCTTTCCCCCGTGCGCCTTTAGGTGTAAATCGCAAACTAAGCCCCCCTATTTTTTGTATTATTTATTCCGTCCTGTAATTAAAATTTGAAGTTTAAATAAATATGTATATTTTGCATTGAGGCCCCTGAAATTATTATGTATTGCATATGGGTCCATGCCAGGTCACCTCACGTGCTGTCCCACGTGAGGTGCTTATTTTGTAAAGATACCCTTACGAGTTTTTGAATTTATATTTAGTCCAACAAATATGAATGTTAGTTGTATATTTCTGGGAAATTTGCATGTTACCCCTATTACTTATTTTTAATTGCAAAAATACCCTTCCTAGTTCATGTATTTTCGGTGCTTGAATTTCATTTATTAAAATAACAACTATACTCCAAAAATTATGCAAAAATAGAGATATATGTCTGCTAGCATGTATTTTCATGCCATATTTTTGGATTTGAATTTTAACATTTTATCTATTTATTAAAATCAAAATGAGCATATTTTGTCTTTGTTTGACTTGAAAAATAACAAAAAAATATAAAAAATATTTTGAAAAATTCCTCCAAAAATATATTTTCTTCTTATTATATTTTATATCTCCAGACCAAAAACCCTTAAAAATAAAAATATATAAAAAAAATTAAAAGATCCAAATTTTAGTAAAAAAGATATAAAATTCCCAAAAATTCCAAAAATATTTATTTTTGTTTCTGCATTTTCTTTATATTAATATCTATTTATCAAAATTGATTTGAAGAATTTTAGGCCTTATTTTCTATTTTTAATCTTGAACTCAATTCTGCCTATTTATTTATTCCTTGATTTGGTATAGCTCTAATTTTAAAAATAAATAAAAATATGCAAAACTTACAAAAATAAAAAATTATAAAATTATATAAAATCCAAAAGCATTTTATTTCATGTATTTTGATTATTTTTAGTAGTATTTATTATTATATTATCTTACTTTGTATATATGGTGTTATATATATTCTTTTATTATATTTAAAAAGAAAAGAAATTAAAAATCAGAAAATATAAAAATTAAATAAAAAATGAAATTAAAAATAATAAAAATAATATAAAAATTAAAATTTATAAAAAATATAAAATGAAAAACCCACATAAAAATAGAATAAATGGGCAAGAGAAAAGGACAAGTTTTATGCATTGTTGCCAAATCTACCATTTGCTCCCTGAGTTCGACCTCTACACATGCTTTCACACTATACACATTTGTTGTAGAGTTATAATAAATTTTAACTCCATATTTTTGCTATTCATTGATATATTTTATTTATGGGTCAATTGTTGATTGAACGAGAGTTTTTTTGTCGGTCGCCTTGGCAACACTTTTGCCTTCGCTACTCTTCTAGTGAGGATCATTCTGTTAGACCCACAAGGAAATTTTTTGTTCATTAGCTGTATGGGTGTTGTAGATATTAAAACTTCATCTTATAAAGTGATATCTTCCCTAGTCCGTACATCTATCCAATGTTATACCTTTAAGCATGACATTGAGCAAGCCTTCACTCTCCATTGACACAAATGTGAATACGAATTATAATACAAAAGCTTGATGTCAAATTTTGCTTGCCAAGCTCTATAAGTTAGTTGAATTGTGAAAATGATCCTTATACCATATTCTAATACCATTTGTGTAGAACAAAAAACGAGCAAAGAGAAAATGATAACTGCAAAGAGAAAATGAGAACATGTGAGAAAAAGAATGGGATAACCCAAGAACACATGATTTATGGAAAAACATTGAGATGAACTTGTGAGGAGAGAGAAGAAAGGGAGGGTCGAGTGGATAAACTCCAAATTTACTCTTTATATAAAGAGGATGGGATTACGTAAAAAATTAATTAAAATAATTGGAACCCAAACAACCCTAAGGGAAAGGGAGCGTTCGGTTCAGGAATAAGCATGCATAAGGATGGGAAATAAGGAGAATAAGACTCTATTCTCCATTCGGCTGGAGGATAGGAACAAGGAGAATAAGGTGAAATAAGGATAGGTAAGTGGGATAAAAATAGGAATAAGGGTGAAATAAGATGGAATAATGAGGAATAGTCGTACTACTGGAAACCGTGTCGGGAGGAGAATTGGTCCCTTATTCCAGGGCTAATTCTCCTACTGAACACGCCCTAAGTAGACTCATAAAGTGAATTAGTTTACGTAGCTAAATCTATTTTTACATGTCTCACTCAATCTCAATTGTTTAATAAAAATAAAATTTTGATGGACTCAATTGGACGAAAATGAAAATTTGACAAATCCTAATTTTATAAAACCCCTAATGTTCAATTTCACAATTCATCACTCTTTGTATGGATTTTCCTTGCAATCAAATCTCCAACGATGTTGGAGAGTCAATTCATGACATGGTAAGGCATATGTTCGCACAACATGAAGAAGGTGGTACCTAGGGCAAACAATGGTCAGTCTTGATATGAAGGAGTGAGCTCCATTGGCTAGGCAACAACTTGGCTTAACACAACACAAATCATCCTAGTAGTTTTATCAGTGGTTGATGATGGGAGATCCAGTAGTGGCACCCTTTGGTAAGAGTGGTCAATGGAGATACGTGTATTAAATAATTGACGATGACAAGGTCACGAGGTCGACATCGATGGTTTGGTGGGAATTTTGGAGGCTTATTTGGGTGGGATGCTAGACCACGAGTATAAAACTGCTGCTATGATAATACAAGAAGAGTGGGAGTCTAGGGTTGATGGTAATTAGTCCCATGGAAGGCCGTATCCCGATATATCGGCGACATATCGGCGATATATCGATATCGACATGGGACCGATATCGAAATCGATATATCGAGATATCCGATTTCAGGCATTTTCTTCAGAAAGATTCCTAGATATAGCGATATATCGGCGATATATCAACGATATATCGATATCGACATGATATCAATATGTCCTTCCATCCACAAAGAAATAAGTAATTGCAAAGACATAATTCTCTCTCTCACACAGTTTCTGGTGGGTAGCCATGCAACCAAATAGAGGAGCTTTTGACCCATTTAAGCCACGAAAGAATCAATGAGCATAGAATAGTTTTAGTAGCAGCTAACAGCCAAACAACAATGGAAGTCTTCAACTAGCAAGGCACACTAGGCTGTTAAAGAGATTCGACTTTCAAATAGCCAGAAGTGAAAACATCAATGTAAACCACATGCAATCCTCTTTGTGATATTAGGAGCAGAAAACTTGCATCAGTCAGCTCAACATGCGTAAAGGATGAATGACAGACCTGACCTTATTCATTGGTCGATGCACTACAAAAACTTTTGTCGATGTTTCAGATTAGATGTTCAACTACATCTGGGACTTCACCCATGGCATTGTCATGCACTTCAAAATGCAAGGTGACTGCACATCATGGCCTGAGTAGCATGATTGTCTATGGTCAAGCTGAATAAGCAATTCCAAAGCATTCACTCCCCTGGCCTCATTTTCCTATAAAATGCTTTAGGTTAACAAGAGATAACTACTGTTCCCATTGACCTTGCACATCTGCGCAATAGACATGCGCCAATCGTCTTCAATACATGTGAAGGTCAATTTGATTAAGCAGTAAACATTATGACCTGTCTTCTAATCTGTACCACCAGTCGTCGAATGCGCTGAAGTATTCTGAGAATAACTCACCAGGTTTTATGGAACCATTCTCATGCACTTATCATCTTATAAAAATGACCAGATTAATATGAAGCTATATATTGATTGATATGCACAATATTTGAGGCAAGGTGTAAAGCTACCAGTGATATTAAAGGCCAACAACAATGAAGTCTTTCACCTGTATGTTACCGAAAATTCGAGCTTTGGAGGCCTATACAGGCATAAATGGTCATGTCATTGGCACTGATCATCGGTGTGGATCCATGAGCAGCAACCACTTCCACATGCAATTTCCTTATTACCTCGCACATCAATTGGAAGACCATTGCATTATTCAGTCATCCATCCAACTACAGCCAGGGGCTTTTGCGACGCCCTTTTCATGCATTTCCTTCCGGATATGTTCAGATTTCTCCCACTTCCCATGAGTTGCATAAATGCCTGCTAGCTGCACGTAATGTCCTGGCTGTTTAGGATCAAGCTGGATAAGCCGCTCCGCAACCTCCCTTCCCAGGGGCTCGTTTCCCTGCGCAACACATTCCCTTAATAGGGAAGTCCATATGCCAATATCAGCTGGGACTGGCATTGTGTCGATGAACTCTAGTGCTTCTCGGAGCCTGCCTCCACGAGCCAACAAATCAACCAAGCATGAATAATGTTCCATAACCGAGCTGACATTGTACTTATCCTTCATCTCATGAAACAACTTACGCCCTTCCTCGACAAGCCCGCAATGGCAGCAAGCAGTCAACACACCGATGAATGACACTTCGCTCAATTTCACATTAGCATTTCTCATGTCACTGAACAGGTTGAGTGCCTCGACCCCACATCCATTTGTAGCATAACCCATCAGCAAGGAATTCCATGGAGCATCATCAGATTTTCTCATTCCCTCAAAGACTTTCCTCCCAAATCCAACTTTGCCACACTTGCAGTAAAGATCAACAAGAGATGTCGAAACAATGTGATCAGACTCAAGACCGGCAACCGTTGCAAGAGCGAAAACCTGTTCCCCAAATCTAAGAGAGCTTATGCCAGCACAAGCACTCAAAACAGTCGCAAAGGTCACATTGTCCACTCTGAGATCAAGTTGATGCATCTCTATGAAGAGCATTATAGCTTCGTCTGCACAGCCATTCTGGCTGTAGCCCACAATCATGGAGTTCCACGAGATGAGCGACCGGTCAGAAATCCCATCAAAAATCCGCCTTGCTTCTTGAATCCTGCCACAGCTCGAGTACACATGAATCATGGCATTGAGAGCGACAGTATCGGGGGATTTAAGATCGGAAAATGCCTTGCATGCATTGTCGAAAAGCGACGAATTGGAGTAGAAATCAACAAGAGCAGTGCCAACAACAACATCTTCCGCAACCCCAAGCTTCCAAGATAGGCAATGCAAATGCTTCCCATTCTCAACTGCACCCAACTCTGTGCACGCTCCCAGCGCACTAGTAAGGCTAGACGAATCGGCCCTACAGCCGCTCCTCGACATTGCCTTGAAAACCTCGAGCGCCTCTTCATCTCGTCCATTTGATACACACCCACTTAACATGGAATTCCACAGTGCAACACCAGAACTTCTTCCTTCAAAATGAACCAGCATTCGTGCATCTTCCCACCTTCCAGAGCTCACAAAGCATGTAACGAGGGCCGAGACAGTGAAGTCATCCGGCTCTGGTATGCGCTGGAAGAGTCGCACAGCATTGTCCAAATCTCCACACTTGCCATACATATCTACTAGCGCACTCGTCGAGACCGCGTCGAACACAACATCGCATACGATCATGCGCGAGTGGACCTGCCTGCCGCAGCCGTAAGCACCCACTTGCGCGCAAGCGTTAAGTGCGGTCGCAAAGACGAAGCCATCGTCAATTGGCGATGACCCCTCCGAATTGGCATCTCGATACAAACCTAGGGCTCGAGAAGGGCACCCGCTCCTGACGTAAGCGTGCATTACGCAATTCAAAGTTACGGCGTTCTTGAGGGGCATTTCATCGAACATCTTCCGCGCGAGGAGGAGGTCGGTGGCACTGCAGCTCCTCGTCAAGCCGCCGATGAGAGCATTATATGAGAAGGAGTTCTTGCACGGAATTGAAGAGAAGATCGACATCGACTTACCAACATCGCCGGAATCGGCAAAGGAGCGGAGGAGGGAGTTCCAGGAGAAGGTATTCCTAAGGGGCATTTCGTCGAACAGCTTATGGGCATCGGCGGGAGAGCCGGCGCGGGAGTACATCTGGAGGAGGCAGTTGGCGTGGAAGAGGGAGGAGGAGGCGCCGGACTTGAGGAGGAGGGGGTGGAGCTGCCGGACGGATCGAGGGGTGGTGCATGATCGCAGGAGTTCCGGACTGATGAGCATCTGATCCACCACGGCATCTCGGGCTTCAGACTTAGGAATTAGTTCAAAATAGATGGTTTTTAAACCCAAGAACGTACCTAAAAAGACAACCATGTCGTTATAACATGAAACCCTGTAGCACGAATATTTAAATTGATATAATTAAAGTTTTCAGTAAGATATCTAAATATACGACAGATTTTAGTAGACGTCATAAATTTACCGCTGCATTCAAATGTTTATGACAGGATTTGAAACATACTCTAAACTCACAACAAGTTTCACAGTTTGTTGCCAAGAGTGTAAAAAATGTCACAACTTGTTTCCAAGAGTAAATATATGTCTTTATCATAATCTTTTTTATATGTCACTTCTTCCTCGTTGCACCCTACAGGTTTTCAGACCCGTTAACAGGAGGGATAAATGATCTGGTAATAGAAGGTTCTTGCAACAACAATTTATTTTGAGCTCACTCGCTAAGTGGGACAGTACAGATGGATTCACCAATTGGGTGGGTGATTTTTTGAAGGGGGATGTTCCAGGGATTTCAGATCTTAATCAGAATAAATCTTTGAAGGAGGATAAATATCAAAGCTCTAGCATAAGACAATGTCTCCGCAAAGTGGCAGATGGACATTTTACTGCAGCCATAAAGGTTTTGTGCTCTTCAGGAGTGGTGCCTTTTAATGGAGACACCTTGAAGGCCTTAGAGGCTAAACATCCTTATAAGCCGCCTCCTGTCACACCTGACATCTTGATTTCAGAGTCTCCTCTTACAGCTGATGCAGATGTTATTTTATGAGCCATCAAATCATTTCCTAAAGGGACATCTTGTGGGAGAGATGGTCTGAGGGCTCAACATATTTTAGATGCCCTCTGTGGTGAAGGATCTCCGGTTGCCAAGGATCTCTTGCATGCTATTTCCTTGGTAGTTAATTTGTGGCTTAGTGGGAGATTCCCCTTGAGTCTGGCTGAGTATATAGCCTCTGCAACTCTCACTCCACTGCTCAAATCGGACAACAACATTCGTCCTATTGCGGTAGGTACTATATGGAGGCGCCTTGTATCTAAAGTTGATATGGCAGGGGTTAGCAAGGAGACATCTAAATATCTTAACGACTTTCAATTTGGAGTTGGTGTATCTGGAGGAGCGGAAGCCATCTTACATAGCACCGATCATCTTTTGAGCAAGCTTCACGAAGACGGGTCTCTTTCTATGCTTACGGTGGATTTCTCTAATGCTTTCAACTTAATAGATAGATCTCTGATGCTTGGGGAAGTTAGGAGGAGATGCCCCTCTATTTCTCCATGGGTGGAATTTATCAATGCTCAAGCCGCCAGATTATATATTGGAGACAATCATCTGCGGTCATCAACAGGAGTGCAGCAAGGTGACCCTTTAGGCCCCCTTCTTTTTTCTCTGGCATTGCACCCACTTATTCATGAGATCAGAGACAATTGTAAACTCCTACTTCATGCTTGGTATCTTGACGATGGGACAATTGTTGGGGACGCTGTAGAAGTGGCCAAGGCACTTGACATTATTCAATGCAGGGGTCCAGAGATGGGGCTTTTTCTAAATATAAAAAAAACAGAACTGTTCTGGCCTTCATGTGATGGGGAGAAGATCCGTGAAGGTTTGTTTCCCATAGATATTGGGAGGCCGCGGCTAGGTGTCAAATTGCTTGGAGGAGCTGTGAGTAGGGATAAAGACTTTATTGAAGAGTTGGCTATGATGAGAGCCACCAAGGCTGTTGACTTAATGCATTTACTTCCTCAGCTGGATGATCCGCAAAGTGAGCTAATTCTATGCGTTCTTGTATGGGTACTGCCAAGCTTATGTTCGGCTTACGGACATGCCAACCCACATACATGAAACGAGCCGCTGCATGGTTTGACAAAGGGTTATGTGGAGCTATTGAGGATATTGTGGTGTGTGGAGGTCCTTTCTTTGGTGACCTTCAATGGAGAGTGGCGTCGCTACCCATACGACTCGGCGGTTTAGGTCTTTACTCAGCTATTGAGGCTTCTTCATATGCTTTTGTGGCCTCCAGAGCTCAATCCTGGATGCTCCAAGACCACATGCTACGAGACAGCGGGTTACATGGTATGGATTCTGATTTCCTTGATGCTTTGGAAGGCCTTCGTGTCGTACTCCCATCTATTGATATTACACATTTTGCTAGTAAGGATACCGTCCCCCCTAAAGCCCAGAATGCATTGGCGAGTTCCTTTTTTAGCAAAATCGTAAAAGATATGGAAGCTGAGTTTGACATGTCTGCTAGACAAAAAGCAATTTTCCATTGTTTACAAGCTGAACATGCACAAGATTTTCTACTTGCCATTCCTATTGAGGGGCTTGGATTGCATATGTCACCCATTGAATATCGCAGTATTCTCAAGTACCGCCTCATGATTCCCATTTTCCCACCAGATGAGGCTTGTCCAGTTTGCCACAAATCCTGCTTGGATGCTTTTGGGGATCATGCAGTTCATTGCCGCGAGCTTCCAGGTTTTAAATACAGACATGATCTTGTCAGAGATGTTCTATTTGATATACTCAGACATGCAGGTGTTGCTTCAAAAAAAGAAGCACCGGTGAATTTCTTAACTGATCCACAAGAGGGGAGATCGACACTTAGACCGGCAGATGTTTTGATATTTGGTTGGGTTGGAGGAAAGCATGCATGTGTTGATTTGACTGGAGTGTCTCCTTTGGTGGGGCCGATAAAGAGTGATTTTGTTGCGGGATGCGCTGCACAAAAAGCTGCCTTAGCTAAAGTGGCTAAACATGAGAAGGCCTGCATTGACAATCAACACGTATTCATCCCCTTTGGTTTTGATACATTTGGGTTTTTGGCAAGTGAAGCAGTGGAGCTCCTTAAGAGGATTCAAAAAATTATGCATAGCAATGTTATGGTTCCTAAGTCTATGAATGTTGTATTTCGAAGAATTGGATTTGCCATTCAAAAGGGATTGGCGGCGCAGCTTGTTGCCCGTCTCCCATCAATTCCTATGTAACTTCATTGAATATGAATAACATGAGCTGATTATTCCAATTTAAAAAAAATGGTTCCAAAACTTTGGGATATTTGATTCAGATTACTCTTAAATTTAATATAACATATATATGAGTTCATAATCTACCAAGTTTCATATCACAGAAATAAATTTACTTTTTTGTATTCATACAATTTCAAAAGTGGCGCAATTCGATCGGTTAAAATCTTCAGTACATGATAATTTCTTACAATATTTCGACTAAATGCAAGCAAATTACAAAGAAATTATTGGAAGACGGGCAACAATCTTCATGTTAGGCTGCCTTTTAATTTAAAACAAATCGAACACTTGATCTATTAGTTCAACGGAGTCTCGGTCATGGATCCTGTATATTGGATTGACATGGAAACATCGAGGGAAATGCAAAGATACACCATTTTGAATGTAAAAAGCTTCCGCAGAAAATGGAGAACAGTACAAGCACCCGTCAATCAATTTCATTCCTCAGAATCTCATTATAATTCCATTCAGTAAGTCAAATATCAATTAATTATTTATAATTTGAGGGTCTTTCAATATACACTGAAATGCACATTAGATAATGTAAACCTACATCTCCATTCTTGTCCCAGGCCTCCACTGAGACGTCTCCTTATTACCCAGTATGGGAACTTTATTCCTCGATAAGTTATCCCAGAATAAAGTAGTTATGTACATCCTCCATCATAGTTATTTCTTTCTATAGGATTAATCCATTCCTTATCCTTCAAACCAACTGATCCTTATTTCTTATCCTTCGTCCTTAGCTGAATAACCTCAGATTTGCTTCTGACGGGTTGAAAAATTGAAATTAAAATCCCTTGCTTTGTTCATTTGTAATCCAAGATTCTCCAAGATACTAATAGATCTCATTCATTTGAGAGTGCCTCTTATCTCTACCCAAGAACACGTGAACTTTCATGTTTAATTGTAACGGAACAGGTCGTGACGACCGGCGGAAGCATGCAACATTAGGTCGCACGACCGAACCGTTACCGAAAACTTGCATGGTATTTAATAAGCATAAAGATACAATATTTAACTAAAGTCCAGTCAACATGAAAGTTCTCTTATTACAAGTCCAACATGAGTAACATTGATAAAGGACTAACAACAAAACTAGTAGTTCAAAATTCCAGTGGGCATAAAGACATCCTTCCGTGAAAAATCCATCAATGATCCGTACCGATTCAACTTCACAAAGATGGGTAGTTGCCTTGAACTAGAAGTTAGATCACAGCTCGTGCTCTCCTGAAAACAGCAACAACACATGTCGTGAGCTAACGCTCAGTATGTGCCGAGTTGGGGTCAAGCCGGCTAGCGTGGCAAACAAGTCTCCCTATGCTAACTTTAAACCGTTAAAACATAATCTCTTCTATACAATCAATTATCAACACAACTATACGATTTGCATATTTATCTGATTGCATATGAAACTAATTTGTTCTCATGTACCGTCATCATGCGACTCATAATTTCATATAAACATGCATACAGAAGGTATTCCTTGTGAAGACTTTCGTTAAGGCCATAATTACATTTATATCCATAAAGTTTGTCATATTTGCATATACGCCTTAACATTTTCATAATTTTCACTTATACCCTCAGAATTTTTCTGTAGTTGCATATATGCCCCAGAACAATGATAACACTTGCATAATGCCATTACTTGGCCATAGTTGCACACATGTGCCTTAGCAATTTCAGAAACTGTATGCATACCATTGGTTTGTTTAGTGGCTAAAGTTGTCTTAATTGTTAATCCTTAATGGTTTTGGTGGCTTTGCTGGCTTTGGTGGCTTTTCCGCTGGCACAAGCGGTTCATGAACATGATATACTTGACAGTGTAGCTACACTTTAGAGGACTTATCTTTTGCCTCAAACGGTTTCTTGAACTGTACGCCCTCGGAAAGCATTGGCCCCTTTTAGGCCTACGATAATTGGACTCTAGAGGTGGCTCCTACCGTTAGGTTTAGCACTTAGCTCCGCTTATCGTAATCGTGCCATTTTTTCATGTTAAGCAAATTTCAATTCCTTTTTCATACAATAGTGGTTCACGCAAACATTTCATTTCAAATACCTTACTGTCAACTTTTATAACTTGATAGCTTTAATAATCACCACTAGACGTGATACATACAATGTACCTTATTAACAGTAAATAATTGAATATTTTTCCATGTACAAATTAAATCACTTAGACCCATATCTACGATTGTGGTTATTATTGCACAAAGAATTTTTTTATCTAACCAAACTATGTGATTCACGGTAGATATGTATATATTAAAAGTAGTTTTAATCATAAGATATACTATATATTACTTTAGTCCCATCAATAAGCCACTATTAATGAATGCATATTAAATCAAGATGACGGATAGCCGCATACATGCTATACGAGGACTAAATAGCATCTTATATACAGATTTTAAATCAGAGATTATTATCCAGAACATAGATTACATATGATTTATAAAACTTGTAATTAGAGAATCGATCTTAGATATATACATATTAAATAATATTGGAGAACCATTATAAATGTCATCCGATGACTGTAATGTTTGTAATGTAATCTTACGGTCAAATTATTATACCCCTCCTTTCGTTCAAGCATGTCCCATCTAAATTTTGAAGGGTTAAAAGAAGAAACTAAATCTAACACCAATTAAAATTCGCCTGTAACCCAATGTCAAGAGATTTTATTTAATGACGAATAAATACCTATATAAAAATCAGTGTTTCGTTCTATGTATCTGTATGAATAACTCACACAAATTTATGAGATCACTTTTGGAAATAGATTATGTAACAAAATTTACTCACTAATTTCTAATACAAAATTAATCCCTCAATTAACAAGATCCAATATTTAAATTACGGCACCCCTATTTTCTAGTTACAATCCTGTGGACAAAACATCCTTATTAAAACAAGGTAAGGCTCGTGGATTTATTCATGGAAATAATAGATTAAATTAGATAACTTTTTATAAGTAACATCAACTAGAAAGCAACACCATTTTCAATGTAATAGAATCTGAGACTTGCATGGAATATGATTTTTCAACCATTCAACCCCGTCAAGGCGCAAATGAGTTCTATAGTTACATCATTCCGCATATGAACTCAAGGCAAAATTTATTGGACAAGCGTCTATATTTCAAGTGTAAAACTTAGAGGTATATCTCCTATGTTAGGTTTTTTTTCCTTTTCTGTATGAAAGGAGCCTTAATAATTCTACACATAAATTCTGACGTCTTATTCAAAATCTAGTCATTGTGGTTACACCTTAACCTATAAAATCGATACATACATTTAATAATAGCAATCCTAAGCCGACACATAGATGTAGACGATCATTGTTTATACGAAAATCTAAACAGAAACTTACATTTGTAAATCATATTCCGGATTGATCTTTGTTCATACGGATAAAACCTAAGTCAAACATACATTTTGAGATTGTATTTTGTGCAACTAAGTAATTACTTATCACACTTAAAGATGGGAGGCATATGTCGATTCATTATTCCTACGGTATTCGACACATACCTCGAGCCCGACAGATTGTGTCTAACGGATTGTTACACCCCTTCTCCCCGCTCCCGAGCCGACGTCCTCCTCCACCGAATCGACGCCGACGTCCCCTGCGACGAGAATGATCCCTCGGTGAGCTCTCTCTCTCTACTCTCTCAAAATTGCTAATTGCAATTGGCGTGAGGGGAGGAACCCTTTGAGATTTTAAAGTATCAAGGACAATTAATGGATCAATAATGCCATTAATATTGGAATAAAATCCATGCCATTTAGTGGGGGAGAAAAAGGAAATAAGGCTGGAAAAATCAGCCGTTACAATCTACCCTCCATAAAAAAATTTCGTCTTCGAAATTTCTTAGTAAAGGATCATACCAAAAAGATGCGGATGCTTCTTCCGCATTTCGCTCTCCAGCTCCCAGGCGGCTTCCTCCTTCTGGTGATGATGTCAGAGGACCTTGACCATTGGAACTATTCGCCAACGAAGTTGATGCTCTCTACAATCGACTATGCGGATAGGTTTCTCCTCGAAGGTGAGATTGGGTTGAATGTCGAGGACCTCGTACTCGATAACGTGCGAAGGATCAGGAGTGTACCTTCTTAGCATATACACGTGGAATACATCATGTAGCTTCGAATATTACGGTGGTAATGCAATACGATATGCCACCTCTCCGATTCGCTGTAAAATCTCGAAAGGTCCTATGTACCTAGGAGTAAGCTTCCCCTTCTTGCCGAATCACAATACACTCTTTGTCGGTGAAATCTTTAAAAATACGTGATCTCCAACTGCAAAACTCAACTCCCTTCGATGACGATCGGCATAAGACTTCTGCCTACTTTGAGCTGCCAACAATCTTTTCTTGATTAGTTCAACATCTTGCTTGCTGATCTGGATTAGTTCCGGTCCCAAAATATGCTTCTCACCAACATCACTCCAACATGAGGGTGATCTGCAAGATCTCCCATACAATGCCTCATAGGGAGCCATCTTGATGCTCGAATGATAACTGCTATTATAAGCAAACTCTACTAATGGAAGATGTCTATCCCAGCTGCCTGCAAAATCTAGAGCACAAGCTCTCAACATATCTTCCAGCGTCTGGATGGTCCTTTCTGATTGACCATCAGTCTGCGGGTGGAATGAAGTGCTGAACTTCAGTTGAGTTCCCATAGCATCTTGAAAACTTTTCCACAAACGAGACGTGAATCTAGTATCCCGATCTGACACAATTGATGTAGGAACACCATGTAATCTGACGATTTCATTCACGTATAGTTCAGCTAAACTGTCTGTCGATTGATCCAAGCGGATAGGTAAGAAGTGAGCCGACTTGGTCAATCGATCAACAATCACCCATATGGTGTCATAATGATGTTTCTTGGTCTTGGGTAGACCTGTAACAAAGTCCATCGTTATGTGCTCCCACTTCCATTCAGGTATCGCTAAGGGTTGAACAGGGCCTGCAGGTCTTTGATGTTCAATCTTAATCTGCTGACACACCAAGCATTTTGAAACAAAAACTGCGATGCCATTCTTCATCTTCGGCCACCAGAAATTTCGTTGTAGATCCTTGTACATTTTTGTCGTACCTGGATGGATGGTGTACATCGACCTGTGGGCTTCATCGAGAATCTCCTGCCTCAATTCAACATCATTGGGAACCCATAATCTATTTCGGTACCTTATAACTTCATCGATTCCCATTGTGAAATCAGAACCTTCTTTCTTAGATGCCTCTATCATTTTAGGAAGCTCAACATCAATTTTCTGTGCTGCCGTGATCTTCCCAATCACCTCAGGTTGGATTCTAAGTCCTGCAAAAGATATCTTCCTTTCTTCACTTAAGAAAGGTTTCCAGTCTTCAAAATCTTTCATCATCTTCCACTGAAGTTTCAAGCTAGATAGCCCGCCTTCCCACTTTCGACTTAATGCATCAGCAACGACGTTTGCTTTTTCAGGATGATAATTAATGGAAAAGTCATAATCTTTTAGGAACTCCAGCCAGCGTCGCTGCCTCAAATTAAGTTCCTTCTGAGAGAAAATATATTTGAGGCTCTTGTGATCACTGAGCACCTCAAACTGTTCACCATAAAGGTAATGAAGCCAAATTTTAAGAGCAAAGACTATCGCTGCTAACTCCAAATCATGAGTATGGTAGTTTCTCTCTTGTGGTTTTAATTGCCGTGAGGCATAGGCAATGACTTTCTCATTCTGCGTAAGGACACACCCGAGTCCCGTGCCTAATGCATCTGTATACACCACAAAGCCTCCACTGCCTGATGGTAAAGCCAAGACTAGAGCTGTAGTCAGTTTCTGCTTTAATTCTTGAAAACTTCGTTCACACTCCTCAGACCAAACAAACTTCACATCCTTTCGGGTGAGCTTCGTTAATGGCAGCGAGATCCTTGAAAAATTCTGAATGAAACGCCGATAGTATCCGGCCAAGCCGAGGAAGCTACGGATCTCAGAAATATTTTTAGGCTGATTCCAATTCATCACAGCTTCTACCTTAGCTGGATCTACCTCAATGCCATCCTTGGATACCACATGACCAAGGAATGCAACTTTATTCAGCCAAAAGTCACACTTAGAAAATTTTGCGTAAAGCTGGTGTTGTCGAAGGGTTTCGAACACAATCTGCAGGTGCACTCGGTGCTGTTCCGGATCAGATGAGTATATCAATATGTCATCTACAAACATGATGACGAACTTGTCAAGGTATTCTCGGAATACCCTATTCATTAGTTCCATAAAGGCTGCATGTGCGTTAGTAAGACCAAACGGCATGACCAAAAATTCATAATGACCGTACCTCGTTCTGAAAGCGGTCTTTGATATATCCTCCTCTTTTATACGGAGTTGATGGTAGCCCATACGTAAATCGATTTTAGAGAAAACTGTTGCTCCTTGCAACTGATCAAATAAATCGTCGATGCGAGGTAGCGGGTACTTGTTCTTCACCGTTACTTTGTTCAGACCTCGATAATCAATGCAGAGTCTGAGAGATCCATCTTTCTTTTTCACAAAGAGAACAGGTGCTCCCCATGGGGAGACACTAGGACGTAAAAATCCCTTATCCAGTTGCTCTTGTAGCTGCTTCTTTAGCTCCTCAAGTTCTGCAGGGGTCATTCTGTATGGAGCTTTAGATATCGGTGACGTCCCCGGAATAATATCAATTGAGAAATCCACCTCTCTGTGAGGAGGTAGTCCAGGAAGATCGTCTGGAAATACATCGGCAAAATCTCGGACCACATCTAAATCGTCTAGACGTGTCTGCGACGATTCAGTGCTAATTATACTAGCTAGGTACGTGGTGCAACCTTAGTATAGTAGTTGGCTTTCTTGTAGAGAAGAGATAACCAATCGTCCGCTCTTACTAGTGCCTCGGACGACTATCTCCTTATGATTTGGTCTGCTCAGGACCACCTTCTTCTCTCTACAATAAACTGCATCATAATTCTCCCATAACCAATCCATGCCCAAGATGACATCATAGGTTGTGATGGGCAGTAGGATCAAATTAGCAGTGAGGGAGTCTTCTCCTATCATGACTGGTATGTCCTTTAAGTACATACCCGTTGCTCTAATATCACCCATTGGTGAAGAAACAATAAGTGTGTATGGAAGCTCAACAGCTTCAAAGTTCAGTTTCTTGCAAAACTACTTGAAATAAATGAGTGCGTGGCTCCAGGATCAAAAAGAACATGGCATAAATGACTTACAATGAGAAGGGTACCTTCCACAGTTGTGTAAGCATCCTCTGCATCCTCGTGCGTAAGGGCGAACACCCTTCCTGGTATATTCTTCTTTTGCTCGAATGGTTTCCTCTGATCCTTGAGCTCTTTCTTGCAGTCTTTAATGAAATGACCATTTTCTCCACACCTCAAGCAAGCTCCTGTCAATTTGTAGCACTCGCCTGGATGTCTTCTGTCACAATGCGGACATGCACCCAATACATATTTCTGGTTGGTTGGAGCATCATCAGTCCTTGTCTTCTTGACATTTATCGCATTGTGACGTCTCTTGTTATTGTATCTTGACTTGTGAGGGCACTTTCGAGGGTTCACTTGCTGCGTCCTTCGATATGCTGCATCAACATCTACACTTGCTGCAACGGCATCAGATAGGGTCGTGGGACCCCTAGTGAGTACTCTAAGGCTCAACCCGCCATTCAAACCTTCCACAAACTTCCTCGCTCGCTACTTTTCATTTGCACAGATTCCCTTGCCATATTTTTCCAGTTCCTGAAACCTTGCAGCATACTCGTGTACCGTCATGCTACCTTGGCGAAGATCTATGAACTCCTGGCGTTTCGCATCCCTAGCATGCTCAGGGATGTAACGCTCAGAAAAACGCTCTACAAAGTCACCCCAGCTGATGACAGAAGTCTCGAAAAAGTGAATTCCCTTGCAGGAAGTCCACCACTCCTTAGCACTATCTCGCAGACGAAAAGTACCAAAAATAACTTTCTTCTGGGCACTCAGTCGCTTCAAAAGCCATCTCCATCTCCCGTAGCCAGTGTTCGGCTTTCTCTGGCTCATGATCACCTTTGAAGGTCGATGGATCATGCTGGAGGAATGTTTTTAAAGTAAGTCCTCCAGAGCTTGATGGGCGGGTCTGCTGCTGCTGAGCTATCAATGCCATCAGCTCTAGCATCTGCCTCTGCATGTCCACAATGGTCTCCTGACTCGTCGATGACTCGCGGTCTCTGTTGGCTTCGATTGCACGACGAGGGGCCATCTGAATCAAATCCAACAGCGTCAATGAGTTACTGTGTGAGGCTAATTCACTCTAAACGCCTAGATCTATATCATTATAAATTGTGGATATCTTATGCCCAGAGGAACTCTAGATCTGATACCATTTCTCGATTTAGCGTGTCATCCTTGCGCAGGGGCCATGCTAATCTTCTCTGTATCGTTCCAATTTTATCAGAGGTTATTATCCAGAACATAGATTATATATGATTTACAAAACTTGTAATTAGAGAATCGATCTTAGATATATACATATTAAATAATATTGGAGAACCATTATAAATGTCATCCGACGACTGTAATGTTTGTAATGTAATATTACGGTCAAATTATTATACCCCTCCTTTCGTTCAAGCATGTCCCATCTAAATTTTGAAGGGTTAAAAGAAGAAACTAAATCTAACACCAATTAAAATTCGCCTGTAACCCAATGTCAAGAGATTTTATTTAATGACGAACAAAGACCTATATAAAATTAAGTGTTTCGTTCTATGTATCTGTATGAATAACTCACACAAATTTATGATATCACTTTTGGAAATAGATTATGTAACAAAATTTACTCACTAATTTCTAATACAAAATTAATCCCTCAATTAACAAGATCCATATTTAAATTACGGCACCCCTATTTTCTAGTTACAATCCTGTGGACAAAACATCCTTATTAAAACAAGGTAAAGCTCGTGGATTTATTCATAGAAATAATAGATTAAATTAGATAACTTTTTATAAGTAACATCAACTAGAAAGCAACACCATTTTCAATGTAATAGAATCAGAGACTTGCATGGAACATGATTTTTCAACCATTCAACCCCGTCAAGGCGCAAATGAGTTCTATAGTTCCATCATTCCGCATATGAACTCAAGGCAAAATTTATTGGACAAGCGTCTATATTTCAAGTGTAAAACTTAGAGGTATATCTCCTATGTTAGGTTTTTTCTCCTTTTCTGTATGAAAAGAGCCTTAATAATTCTACACATAAATTCTGACGTCTTATTCAAAATCTAGTCATTGTGGTTACACCTTAATCTATAAAATCGATACATACATTTAATAATCACAATCCTAAGCCGACACATACATGTAGACGATCATTATTTATACGAAAATCTAAACAGAAACTTACATTTGTAAATCATATTCCGGATTGATCTTTGTTCATACGGATAAAACCTAAGTCAAACATACATTTTGAGATTGTATTTTGTGCAACTAAGTAATTACTTATCACACTTAAAGATGGGAGGCATATGTCGATTCATTATTCCTACGGTGTTCGACACATACCTCGAGCACGATGGATTGTGTCTAACGGATTGCTACAATCCTTCTCCTCGCTCCCGAGTCGACGTCCTCCTCCACCGAATCGACGCCGACGTCCCCTGCGACGAGAATGATCCCTCGGTGAGCTCTCTCTCTACTCTCTCAAAATTGCTAATTGCAATTGGCGTGAGGGGAGGAATCCTTTGGAATTTTAAAGTATCAAAAGGGACAATTAATGGATCAATAATGCCATTAATTTTGGAATAAAATCCATGCCATTTAGTGAGGGAGAAAAAGGAAATAAGGCTGGAAAAATCAGCCGTTACATTAATTCAACCCAACTGTACCCTGGCAGTTTTACTACCCCTTTATGCTTCATTAACTTCCTCAACCTTACAACATCACTCCATCACCAAGCATCGGCTTGCATATTAGAGAGAACATAAGGATCCGAATTCTCCGCATTCAGCTCGAACAATCTCTTGGCAGCGAATCCCTCCATCTCAAAGTTTCTATGCACTCTGCATGATGCAAAGACCGAACCCCAGAGAATCGAGAATCCGGTTCCATTGGCATTAGCTTTATGAAATCCGCAGCTTCCTTCAGATATCCAGAACGTCCAAGCAAATTGACCATGCACGTATGATGGCCTCGCGATGGAACCAAGTGATATTCCTCTGTCATAAACTTAAAATATTGATGCCCCTCTTCGACTAGCCCTGCGTGGCTGCAACCAGACAATACGCCGATCATTATAACACGGTCCGGTTCCTCGCCTGAGTCTAACATCCTCTTGAACAAATCTATAGCTTATTTGTTACATTCCGGGCTTAGGTCCCCGGTCCGTTTTCGAGGAAAAGTGGTCCTGGCAACTTGTTGGATTCGAACTCAAATGGATCCGTTGACAACCACCCAAAATGCTTAAGCTTAAATTGTCAAGTAGTATTCCCCATCACTTATAACACACTCTCACACTTTGTGAGTTTTTAGATGTAGAACTATTTTGGGGGTATGAGTGTTACAACCTCCCCCACTTATATTCACAACGTCCTCGTTGCGATATGGATCGTTACTTATTCCCAGTGACAGTGTCGATTGCACGCTCCGGGCAGTCATTTCCTCCCATCTCTTTGTAGAGGTGGCTCGGGTAGCCCTTTCCACTATTAAAGGAAAATTGGCTCTGATACCATTTGTAACGTCCCGGTCTTAGGTCCCTGGTCCGTTATCAAGGAAAACTGGCCCTGACAACTTGTTGGGTACGGGCCCAAATAGACCCGTTGACAACCACCCAAAATGCTTAAAGCCAAGTTGTCAAGTAGTAGTCCCCACCACTTATAAACCACTCTCATACTTTGTGAGTTTTAGATGTGGGACTATGTTTGAAGGTATGTGTGTTACAACCTCCCTCACTTATATTCACAACGTCCTCGTTGCGACATGACTTATCACTTATTTCAAGTGACAGTGGTGGCTGCACGTTCCGGGTAGTCATTTCCTCCTATCTCTTTGTAGGGGTGGTTCTACTTCTCGGGTAACCCTTTCCACTATCAGAGGGAAATTAGCTCTGATACCACATTGTCGCGTCCCTGATCTCGAAACATGGGAAAATTTCAGAAGTATCCTAAAACTATGAAAAATAGCTAATCGAGTCCAGAAGCGAGATAAAATCTCAACAATTTATAAATAACTTTCAGAGTGCCATACGTAATGGAATAATAAAGGAAATTAACCAATAAATAAAAGACTCATCAAGTATGAGATACACAATAAAATTAATCAAGTCTAACCATACAATGATTTAAAAATTTAAAATAAAGCAATGACTCCTCAATTTAGCTAAGCAGTCCAACCTCGTCCTCCGCTAAGTTGCAAGGTTCTAATTCAATATTAGTCAAATGAATTCGACTAAGTATGCATCAATAATTTATGATACATACCATTAATATCCATATACTATGAGTATAAAGAATAATATGATGACGATGCCATATAAATCAATAAAATCAGTGAACTATAACAAGACTTTTCAATTATGCAAATCATCATGAGATAACAATAACAATTCAATAACTTTTCTTGAATATCATAAATTTTGTGACCATAATATCAATATCCACATTAATATAAATCAATACCATCTTCCAACATCGGTTAACCCAAGCTTGGATAGAAGTCACCCGTTTCCTTAAATCAAAAATTTAAAATTAAGATAAATATCAATACGAGGTCTCCTATCCAAACCCTAATGCAATTGACATCAGTACTGAGTCAACCGTCGTAGCGGAAAATTATTTGGGAGTAGTGTAGAATTACCCGTCTACAACGATCAATTGGCGGAATTAACCATCCGCGGCACCCGGCCAGGTCAAAGTCTCCAATGGACCAACAATGAACAATGTCTACTCCCTCACAATGATGGTGTCAAAAACAATAATTAGTTTTCAATAAAATATTTGAATTTATAAAAATGTAATTTAACCTATATATCAAAAGGCAATAATGTATCCATCTCTGTAACATCTAACAACTAATCCGTAGATATGCATTATGGCTAAATGTCAAACTAGCACTTGATAATCCATGGCTTTAACACATAAATAAAATCAAAGCACTTTAACAGAATAAAATAAAAGCAACATTCAATAGTTGATAAAATCTAATATGAGGTATAAACAACAATGGTACGTGGGTTGTAACACTTATTGTCCCACATCTAAAAACTCACAAAGTGTGAGAGTGTGTTATAAGTGTTGGGGATTACTACTTGACAACTTGGGCTTAAGCATTTTTAATGATTGTTAACGGATCCTTTGGGTCCGAACCAAACAAGTTGTCAGGACCAGTTTTCCTCGATAACGGACCGACCTAATCCTGAGATGTTACAAATGGTATCAGAGCTAATTTCCCTCTGATAGTGGAAAGAGCTACCCGAGAGGTGAAGCTACCCCTACAAAGAGATAGGAGGAAATGACTACCCGGAACGTGCAGCCGCCACTGTCACTTGAAATAAGTGATAAGTCATGTCGCAACGAGGACGTTGCGAATATAAGTGGAGGAGGTCGTAACACCCATACCCTCAAACATAGTGTTAACAATTAGGATTAATTTTCTTGATTACAATAGCCTCCCTAATCCCCCTTTTATAATAGAGATTAGGGTTAGGGTTTACATAAGAGGAGGAGAGCATTCTAGGAAATTACAAATATGGTAATCCATACATATGGTAACACACTCCTATGGAAATTCCTAGAATGGTAATTTCCTCACATGGTAATTCTCAACACTCCCCTTCAAGCTGGAGCATATAAATCATACATGCTCAGCTTGTTACAACATCTCTCGAACTGGACCTGTGCGAGCGGTTTTGTAAATATATCAGCAGCTTGTTCTATAGACGATACACCTTGCGTGCGTAGTAGTCCCTTTTGTAAGAGATCTCTAGTGTAATGATAATCAATTTCCACATGTTTTGTTCGTTCATGGAACATGGGATTATTTGCAATGTACATTGCTGCCTGATTGTCACATCTAAATTCCATGATGTCCTTAGATCTGATGTGGAGATCGGTTAGTATAAACTTGACCCACATGAGTTCAGTAGCTGCTTGTACCATGACTCTATATTCGCTTTCAACACTTGATCGTGACACTACTGCCTGCTTCTTGCTTTTCCATGTGATTAGGTTTCTTCCTAGATATGTGCAAAAACCTGTAGTAGATTTTCTATCTTGTAAGCATTCTCCGTAGTCTGCATCTGAATAGGCTACGAGGTTGAGGTTGTTATTCTTACATAATAATAGTGCTTTCCCAGGAGATTACTTGATGTATCAAAGGACCATCATGCAGGCATCAAAGTGAGCTAGAGTAGGTGAATCCATAAACTGACTCAGTTTTCCTACTACCAGGGCAATATCTGGACGCGTAATAGTGAGGTAAAACAGTTTGCCCACTAAACGTCTGTATCTACCAACATCTCCTGTAGCTTCCTCCTCGTATATTCGTCCTTTAGGATCCATAGGGATATGTCCTGGTTTACAACCCAGCATTCCTGTTTCCATCAGGAGATCAGTGGCATATTTTCTTTGGCACATAACCAACCCCTGCTTTGATCTGACTATCTCAATTCCCAAGAAGTATCGCAACGGTCCCATATCCTTAATCACAAATTGTTCTGCAAGGTGCTTTTTGACTTTGGCAATTTCTTCATAATCATCCCCTGTAAGAATGATGTCATCAACATACACTAGCATTGCTAATGTACCCTTCGAGAGTGATCGGATGACGATCTCGTGAGCCCAATTACTTTTAGTGCTTCAGACAATTTTTGAAATCAGGCTCGAGGACTTTGTTTTAGGCCATATATTGCCTTGTGCAAGAGACATACCTTCTGACACTCCCCTTCTTTCTTGAAACCAGGAGGTTGTTCCATGTAGACGACTTCATGAAGGTCGTCGTATAGGAATGCATTTTTGATGTCTAGTTGATGTAATGGCCAATCAAATTCAACTGTAACAACGAGGAGAATCCGTATTGTCGACAGGCGAGCAACCGGAGAGAATGTGTCGAAGAAGTCGACCCCATATGTTTGTGTAAACCCTTTAGCAACTAAGCGAGCCTTGTATCATGCAATAGAGCCATCTAGGTTGTATTTAATCGTGAACACCCATTTTGAGCCGATTATTCGACAATTTGCTAGCTGATCCGTAAGTGTACATCTTCCTCTGGATTCAAGAGCGATCATCTCTTCCTTCATTGCTTGACACCACTGCGGATTTGTAAGGGCATCAATGTGATTTTTAGGTATGACAATGTTTGAGACAGCATGCACAAATTCCTTGTAGGTAGGAGCAAGCCTTAAAAATGTCATGACATCAGAGATGGGGTGCCTTGTGCGATAGACAGATGGACATTGTCGTGCTGTGTGGCGTTGAGCTATTGGAAGATGCTATGAGTGATTACCACTACCTGTATATTCATCAGACACCACATCTTGAGATGGGGAACATACCTGAGGAGGTAGTACGGGCGCAGAAGAAGAAGGAAGAGCGGTCTAGCTATAAGATTAACCTGGTATAGCTCCCAGGGTCGAACTCAAGGAGCACGGATTGGCCTAGGGCCTACGAAGTAGTAAAAAGAGAATAAAATAAAAGAAAAGTGTTTTTTTAGTGGTTTTTAATAATTTTTATATATTTTTTTTTGGATTTTTAAAGGATAAAGAAAATAAAAGGAAACAAATATCAACACACTTAGGCAAATTATTTAACACACCAAAAATAAAGCAAAAATTCAGGAAAAAGTATTTTTATGTTTTTTAAGTTTTTAGGTGTTTTTGGTGAATTTTTGATATTTTTCTAATGGGTAAATTATTTTCTAAAAATCAAACAGTGCTAAAAATGCTGGGTACTGTCCAGCCAGAACCAAAACCCTCAAATAAAATATCTAAGGATCACAACAGGTTCTGGAGGTAATTTTCCTATATTCTAAATAAAATAAGGAAAATTTGGGCACCAGAATTATTGTTTTTGGATTTTTAGATTATTTATTATAATTTTTATGAGTTTTTAGGGGTTTTTCAATTTTTAGGGTTTTTAAGCAATGAAAAATAGCCAAAATTGGCTAGAAAATCAAACAACAAGCAAGAAACAGTAGCTAATTTTTTTAGAATTTTTGAAGGTGTTTTTATAATTTTTTGGTATTTTTAAACCTAGACAGTAGCTAAAAAGGATGTTTTTGAATTTTTAAAAATACTAAATAAAATCAAAAATGTCCTCAAAAATCCGTAAAATTCCTACACCATGGCAGGAGCCATGTGTCAAAATCTCATTGGATTTGGAGGTGATTTGATATTTATTCAAAAATAAAGAAAACCAACAGTGCACAGGGACCTTTATGCAATTAAAGCAAAGTTCTGGACCCCTAGGACAACAACCCTAGAAAGTATAGGACTAAGAGTGCAAATTACCCTCCAGGCCACGTACGATGCGCGTGACTCAGGCCTGGAGGGACCTGATTGCAAATCCTATTTTTAAAAATAGAAAACGTAACAGGGCAAAAATACAGGGCCAGATATGCAAAAACACCAAATAATCACGTGTCGATGCACGTGTCCACAACAGGCAGGGGCATCAATGCAAATCTCATAAAAGTTAAGGTCCTAAGTGCAATTTTTACAAAAATAAAAGAACTACACTAAATATTTACAGGATTAAAAACTAAATGCGGAAAGTAAAGGGGCCTAAGACAAATTACCCCTTTTATTAATGTCGACGCCTGGATGAATGACGCGTGGCAGATCTGACGATGGAGATCAACGGCGCCTTTGAACTTGCGAACGTTGGGCTGATCGACGTCTGAGGGCGCTCCACGTGGCAGATCTGACGGCTAAGGGTGGCTGGAGATGAAACCCTCGTGTATCCGACGGACGAGAGGAAGGCACGTGGCGAATCTGACGGACGCGAGTAGCTGGCGCTTCTCTCTCTCCGCGCGGACGGTCAAGATCGACCCTCGAGATGATCGGACGGTCACGCCTCGCCTAGGATGGATGGCTCAGATGATAACTGGGGCGATGAGGGCGATCCGACGGTCGGCGAGGACGCTGGAAGAACTGGTCGCCGGCGACTTTCGCCGGCCCTCCGTGTGCGCGATGGTCCTCGCCTACTGCCTCTGAGGTGCTGGGGAGCTTCGCCGTGAAGCCCCGCACCCGCTGCTCTGCTCCGATGGAGGCGAGGAGCTCCGGAGAGCTCCGGCGACGTCCAAGAGCTGGAGCTGCTGCGCCCAGAAGTTTCGACCTCCAGATGAGGTCGATTGGCCCTGAAACCTGCACAGTAATAAAGCTGGGTCGAGGGCAAAGTGCCTCGACCCGTCAGAGCGGGCGGAAGATGGCTGGTGGTGCGAGGCGATGGCTCTCCGGCGAGCGGCGGAGGGGTGAGAGCCGAGACCTTGCTCCTGGGCGAGACAAGGGGTGTGAAGGGGCGGAGCAGGTGGAGAGAAGGCTAGCGGAGGTGATGGCGGTGTCGGATGATCGGATGGGTAGACGGAGACGGCTGGTGGAGGTGGCGGAGCTACGCTACTGCGAATCTAAAAACCTAAAGCTACGCTACTCTAATGGCTAAGGAAGTTACCTGATGGACGCATTCGACTGGGCTGGAGCCAAGGAGGCTCCCGGTCGTTGCCTCAAGGGGTCGTCGAGCTCCTCGAGGCTCAGGCGCGCACGCGGCGGCGCACGGCGGAGTCAACCACCGGATCAGTGATTTCCGGCTGCCCAGGCCTCGCTTCCACTCCAAATCACTCGCCTGTCACTCGGGTGGTCTGGAGGAGCTCACAGGCGCTGAGGGGAAGATCAAAGATGGCGTGAATAGGTCGCCGGTGACGACATTAAATATGGCGCCAGGTCCGAGAAGATGGTGATCGGGCGAGGTGCTCGGGCTTCGGATCTGGTAAACCCACCCCGGGCGAGGGTCCTGGATGATCGGGTATCAATCGGGGCCCGGGGTTAAGGAAGAAGGCGGTCGGGTTATCCGTGAAGAAAGTGGAGAAAACGGGTCGGGCGAGGGGGACCCGGCTCTGGTGGTCCTGGGGGGAGAGTTGACCGGGGGTCAACAATCCCCCGTGGACCAATCAGAGCCCGCCAAGTCTTATATCTTTATTTGATTTTTTTGGGGCCTTAAATGGCCGAATTTTCAAAAACTCAAAACATGAAAAATATTTGTTTTAATTTTTTCTATTTTTTTGTGATTTTTAATTAATTTTTGGAAATAAAAATAAGGTCTATATAATATAGCTATACATAGGTATATATACACTATATTGATTTTTGATTTTTGATTTTTAATTATTTATTTTTATACATTTTTATTCCTATTTTATATTTTATTTATTTATAGGATAAAATGAGGAATAAAAGGCTATTTTTATTTTATTTTTATTATTTATATACATAGGTTAAATAATTATTTATATACAACTATATACATGGTATATGTACAAAGTATTTTTGTCTTTTAATTTTGTAATTTTTATTTGATTTTTTGTTTTGTTTCTTTTTATTTATTTTATGTACAATATATAACATGGAATATTTACAAAAAGTTTTGGAAATAAATAAATTTATTTACAAGGTGGAATAGATAAAGAGAGGTGGTCTATGTACATGGTGTAAGGGTATTTTTGGATTTTTGATTTTTATCTTTTTGTTTTGTTTTTAATAGTTCTAAATATGTACAAATATATACAAACATATTTTTGTTGAGGAAAATATTTAATTTATTTATTTACAAATATATACAGGTGTGAGCCCCTATCTCCCTCTACTTGGCTTTTATGCGGTCAGGCCCATGCTGAGCCCTCCCTTGGGTTAGGTTGCTCAATATTTATTCTAAATATTTCCCTCTTTTTCTTTTTCATCTTTATTCTTTTATTTTTGCACAAAAATATGCTAATTATCTATATTTACAAACATGCATGCTTTTGCTAACTTTTCCTATTTACACATATCTACATGCATTTGCATAGGTTTTTGTAGCTAAAATATAAGAATAAAGAGTGATGAATGGGTATTCATCAGTACAGGTAAAGGAGAAGTTGAAATAATTGGTGGGGTGACATGAGTGGTAGATACAGAAAAGTAAGGAATTGACTCAAAGAAGGTAACATCGGCGCTTACATAGTGTTTACGAGTCCGTGGGTCGAAATACCTGTATCCTTTCTGTTTTGTAGAATACCCTAGGAAGACACATTTGATAGCTTTGACAACAAGCTTATCCATGCCAGGTGTGGTTAAATGAACAAAAGTGGTACTACCAAAAACTCGTGGTTGCACAGGATAGATGGGTTTGTTAGGAAAGAGAAGGTCAATGAGGATTTGTTCATGTAGGGTTGTAGATGGCATTCTATTAATAAGAAATGTGGCCGTGAGGACTGCATCACCCCAATAAAGCGATGGGTCATGATAGCCAAGAAGCAGTGTGCGAGCAATATCGAGGATGTGCCGATTTTTACGTTCGGCCACACCGTTTTGTTGGGACGTGTGAGGACACGTTGTTTGGTGTATAATCCCTCGATTGGAGAGAAAGTTCTGTACGTCATATGACAGGAACTCTTGACCATTGTCAGTTCTAATGGTTTTAATTGTACGACCGAATTGAGTGTTTATTTCGATGATGTATCGAGTAAACACACTATACGCATCTGATTTGTTTTTCAAGAGAAATTTCCATGCCACTCGAGAGTAATCATCAATCAGAACAAGATAATAACGATGTCCCAAGCGTTCAGGATACCGGCTAGGGCCCCAAATATCTATATGAATGAGATTAAAGATTTCATTAGAATGCTGGTTACTGGAGGATGGAAAGTTGAGACGGTGATGTTTTCCAATCTGACAGGCCTCACAATTGAGATTAAATGAGGGGGACGGCTGTGGAAGAAGACGACGAAGCTTGTGGACTGAGGGATGATCCAGTCGTTGATGCCAAAGGGTAGTAGATGACTGGCGTACAGTAAATCCAGAATAGGCAGACATGCTAGACGGGTAATCAAGGTGGTAGACCCCGCATTCTTCATGGCCTGTACCAATCGTCCTCCCAGTCAGTATGTCCTGAAAAATACAAATGTACACATTAAATATAGCTTTGCAGTTAAGCTCCTTGCATAATTGGCTGACCGAAAGCAGACTAAGCGGAAAATCAGGAACTAATAAGACATTATTTAGCTCAATTGTTGGGATGAGGTACATCTCCGATGCCTGTTACCGGTGACGATCTACCATCTGCTACTTGAACGGTTTTTCCTGGCTGCGGTGGGCGGAGTTTCCGGATGAGGCTTGAATCTCCACATAAGTGGGTGGAGGCCCCCGTATCAATAAGCCAGTCAGAGTGGTTATGATGGCTAGCTGAAGCAAGGACAATACCTGTTTGAGCGACGTCAACGACTTCTCCGATGGACTTATTGGGGTTCATCTGTGAGAACCTTTGCATTAGATCCTCGAAGTCTTTTCGAGGGATCTCGATTGAGCCTCCATCAATATCTGTTGTTGCTACTCTGACTGAAGGTCCTGGACGACCATGCTTGCTGTAACATACTGCTTCGGTGTGCCCCAACTTGTGACAAAAAGAGCATTGTATAGGTGATCGGCCTCGCCCTAGAGATTGGCGATCTCGACCGCGACCCCTGAAGTGTCATCTGAAGCCTTGCCCAGAAGTTGCGAGAGCTGTTGTTTGGCTCATATCTCAGCAGGAGGATTTGAAGGTGGAGGTATTCTGCACAACGTGCTGTATGCTTCCTCCACCGTTGGAAGAGTACCTGCAGTAATCATCTGATCCCGAGGAGCTGCAAAGGTTGGATGCAATCCACCTAGGAAGATTATAGCTGCCATATTCTGTCGATGTTGCCACTGTGTGGGACAAGGACATAAAGGAGCACAAGCATCGTAGCTCGCAGCCAGGGATTTGAGAGAGGAAAAGTATTCTGATAGCGATCATCCGTTCTGTCGCATATGCATCAATTCATAAAAAGATTGACACATTTTGGTAGAGTTTTTATCCTGACCATATGTGGTGAGTAATGACTTCCACATATCGTGCGCACTGTCGTAGTAAACTAGCTCCTATGCTATTCTATCGATAACACTGACCATTATCCATGAGCTCACCATGCCAATGTCTTTGACCCATGAGGCATATTTTCCAACTTTATTGGTTGGTTCAGCTTCTAATAGGATGTGTTCCTTATCATAACCGCACACAATCATTAGGAAAACGTGAACCACATTGAATAGTTTGTAGCGTCTAATTTCGGAACTGATCCGAATGAAGGTAACTTAGTTTAGTTCCCTCCATCAACTTCGGATGCAGCATCACTGGATGCCATACGTGTGTACTTGATACTTATACGGGGGGCTGTGAATAGAGAAGCAGTGCATGAGAATTGATTCGGCGAGGTCGATCTCTGACAGCCCTGCAAAAGTGAGGGAGGAGAGGTGCTGATAGTGTATTAACCATGTGTTGTTGTAGATGCGGAGATGAGGGCGTGCAGACAAGAGTGAAGATTTCATCACAGGTGAAGATGGCAGCGCAGTGGCGTTGTTGGGCGATTGAGCATCCAGACACACATTCTTCTGGAAGTGGTGTTGAAGTGCACTCTCTGGACGAGGTACACAGTAGAGGGTGGGATCAGGGAGGGGGTTGGATCGGGTGCATGGCTAGGGGCAATGGGATCTGGGGAATCAGGCGCAGAGGTGGAGGTTGGATCAGACACAGGGGCGGAGGTGGGGCTGAATCGAGGGCAATGGGAGCGGTATGCGTCAATGGCGATGGGGGCATGATGGGGGGGATGAGGGGTCGATGGTCGAGGGCGATGGGGGCGATGGGAACTGGGGGGTCGATGGCAATGGGAACGAGGGCGAGGGGACTGGGGGGTCGGGGGCGATGGGAACTGGGCGCAGAGGGGCGAGGGTGCAGAGAGGCGAGGTCGCAGAGGGAGCGAGGGTCGGTGGTGATCGGCACCGGGCGATGAGCATCAAGCGGTGGGGAAGAGGCGGCGGGAGGTTGGGGGAGAGAAGCGGGGGGGGGGGGGGGCATCGTTAAGTCTCTGATACCATGTTAACAAATAGGATTAATTTTCTTGATTACAATAGCATCCCTAACCCCCCTTTTATAATAGAGATTAGGGTTAGGGTTTACATAAGAGGAGGAGAGCATTCTAGGAAATTACAAATATGGTAATCCATACATATGATAACACACACCTATAGAAATTCCTAGAATGGTAATTTCCTCACATGGTAATTCTCAACACATAGTCTCACATCTAAACTCACAAAGTGTGAGAGTGATTTATAAGTGGTGGGGATTACTACTTGACAACTTGAGCTTAAGCATTTTGGGTTGTTGTCAACGGGTCCATTTGAGCTCGTACCCAACATTGTCATGACCAGTTTTCCTTGATAACGGACCGAAGACCTAAGCCCGGGGACGTTAATTATTCACCACGGACCATTTTGTGCGTGCCTAACAATCATAGCATTCCACGAGACAAGATCCTTCAATATCATGGTTTTAAACACCTTGCTCCCATCTTCGACAGACCCACATTTCATGTACATGTCAATGAGAGAGTTGCCCACAGAAACATCAGGCTCTTGTCCCAACCATGAAATGGAATCCATGTTTAAGTATGTGTGCGTGTGTTTGTCGGCCGAGCCGAAGATCAGCAAGGTTGGCGCACATGCTAAGGATATTCCCAAATGTATAATGTGTGGGCCAAACTGATTCTCTTCAAGCAATGAAACAACTTAAATGATTCTTCATATTCTCTCTTTGCATTTAACCATCAATCAAGGCATTCCACGCTGCAACATTCTTGTCAGTCATCCTGCTAAACATCAACTTGGCATCTTCCACATTCGCGAACTTCGCATACCATTGATCATAGACGATATGACATTCTTGAGAGGCATCCTATCAAACACGGTCCTTGCGTATCAAGTCTTCCACACTTGGAATGCATATCAATGAATGCATTGTTCATGACAAGATCATTTCTTACTTAACGCACTTCATCGCTTTTGCATGAATCTGCGAATCCGGTTTAACATCCGACAAGCAAGCACAAGCACTAACCACGCTCGCAAACGTCATCTCATCAGGTACCATTCCAGAATCCATCATCTTCTCGAACACAACCAGTGCTTCCCTCGCAGGGTCATTCTGCTTGTAACACGTTATCAGACTATTCCATGTGACAACATTCTTCTCTGGCATACCATCAAATACCTCACGGGCCTCTGCCGGCTTCCCACACTTGGAATACATATCCACCAAAGCGCTTCCCACGATCACGTCAGAATGCAAGTGATACTTGCATATAAGACCATGAATCTGAGAGCCCATTTTCTTATCCAGCAAACCGGCACAGAAGGTGAGCGTGCTGGACAATGCGTGAGCATCAAGAACCCAATTATCGTTGTGCATTCTGGATAAGGAGTGCAGTGCATCGGTGAACCAACCATGCTGTGCGAAGCCGGAAACCATGGAGTTCCATGAGCACTGATCCCTCTCGTGCATTGTCGCGAAAAGTTGGACTGCGTTGCTGATGCAACCCGCTTTGGAATTGGCAGCAATCAAGGCGTTCCAGGTGAAGGTGTTCCTGAGGGGCATTTGGTCGAACATCTTGTGGGCGTAATTGACGGAGCCGCATTTGGCATAGACGTTGATGAGGCGGTTGAGTATGAAGATCTCGGAGGAGAATGTGGACTTGAGGAGGCGGCAGTGGACGCGACGACCACCGCTGAGGTCATGGAAGCAATGGCGCAGGAGCTCGGCGAGGGGGGATGAGCAGAGGTCATGGAAGCAAAGGGAGGCATTTCTTGCCATCCATCACTAGATGGTGTGGAAGCACACTTCGGCGGGAATCTTCGCAGAGACAAATCAAAAACGGACTTCTTTAAATAGTAATTAAAATAATTGTAATTAATTAAATATGCACGATTATATGATAATTAAAAAATATTTATCTATCTGATTTGGGGATGACCGTTGGCCCTCTCCTCAAGGTGCCGATTTGGAGCGATCGCTGGTAAAACTGGTCATTGCCTCCTCTCTTTTCTCCATATATAAACCCCTCTCTTCCTCTCCCTTTCCTCACAGCTCCTCCCAATCCCTCTTCCTCCTCATTTCTTCTTCTCAATCCTCTCATTCTCTTTCTCGAATTGTTATTCTCTTATATGACTTCCACAATTCTTATTCGATTAAGAGTGAATCAACAATCTTCTTTCTTTCGTAACCAATTTTTTGCAAGTTTTTGCACACATACACACACACACACATAGGGTTTTTATCAGTTGTGCCCCTCCGAGATATTCCAATATCAGTTATGTCTCTCTTTTTGGAAATATTAGTTGTGCCCCCCGACTTCTTGCAGTTCTATCACTTGTGTCCCTCCGTTAGTTTAACCGTCAACGAGTTGAAGTTAACCATGGTTTTTTCAAACCATAGTGCGATTAAGAGGGGCATTACGGTCCAAACACCCCAATCACCTCTTCTTCCTCTCCCTTAACCTGTACATGATGCATGATGCATCAAGTTGAAGCCACGGATGATCCGTCGATGAAGTCATCGAGTGCGCCATCATCGAGAACGATCATCCTCATTGCCCCCATGTTTGGTTGCCTCTATCTATCAAGACGGTAGCCGATGCCTGCAAAGTAGAGCCAGATTCACCAAGGGAAGCAGAAATGGGAACCAATTCTGAAGTGCATGTCATGTAGGCGGGGAGGGGTGGTGACGAAGAAGGAGGATGCAGTGGAAGCCGAAATCTGAAAAGGGAAGAAGGGGGATCACTGACATCCCTATCGACGAGGACGACAATGTGAAGGTCGAGCTTGAGGATGTCGATCATGACAAGGACGAGGATGAGGGTGCGGGGAGGCTGCCGCCCCTGCACGCGGTAGAGCCGAAGAGGAGGAGGATGGCGGCGGAGGAGGTGGTGGGGAGGAGGAGGAAGAAGCAGGGAGGGGGAGGACGGGCGGGGGGAGGACGCTGGGGCAGATGAAGCAGGGATAGGGAGGAGGAGGCTGGGGGCGGAAGAGGTGGTGGGGAGGAGGAGGAAGAAGCAAGGAGGGGGAGGACTGGTGAGGGAGGAGGTCGGGGGCGGAGGAGGTGGTGGGGAGGAGGCGGAGGAAGTAGGGACATGGAGGATGAGGCTGGGAGCAGAGGATGTGGTGGGGAGGAGGAGGAAGCACGGAGGGGGAGGAGGGGCATGAGGAGGAGTCTGGGGCGGAGGAGGTGGTGGGGAGGAGGAGGAAGCGGGAGGGGGAGGAGGGGCGTGGGGAAGAGGTTGGGGCGGAGGAAGTGGTGGGGAGGAGGCAGAGAAAGCGAGGAGGTGGAGGAGGAGGAGGCTGGGAGCGAAGAAGGAGACTGAGTGGAGGAGGAGACTGGACGGAGGAGGAGATTGGGTGATGGAGGAGGTTGGGTATAGGTGGAGGAGGTGGGAGAAGTGAGAGATGGGGATGAGGAAAGATATTTTAATCATTTTTTTAAAATTTAATCCCTTTTGTGTTCCTAGAGTTAATGTACGTTTGAGTTGGAACGAACGACACCTAACCCGAGGGGCACAAGTGATGGAACGACAAGAAGTCGGTGCAAAATTGATATTCCCAAAAAGGGAGGGGTATAACTGATATTGGAATATTTTAGAGGGGTACAACTGATAAAAACCCATATATATTCAGATATATATATATATATATATATTTGCACATATAATTTTTTCAATTCTAACAATTAACGAGACGTGTAAATTTAGTTAATATCAAATAAATTTTGTTGTCGTTTGAATAGTTATTAATTTTCGTATGATTTAATATTCTAATGTTAAAATCAATTATCCTCTTATGAATTGAATTAATTATTAGTTAAAAAACATAGATTATATCATAGATTAAATTTCAATTAAATAATTTTAAAAACAAATATTAAATCGTAGACCAAATTAGATATTACATTAAGTATTCATCTTTGTGTGATTTAAATGTTCTCATGAATGTAAGTGTCATGCTAAAGCAAAATGTAAAAAATAAAATAAATATACAATTTTAATAATAAATATTAATATTATAGATTCAATTTTAATCGTTACATTTAAGAAGGAAATGAGAAGTTGTATCAAAATGTAGTGATCACTGTTGTTTTACTCCTAACTTGGAGCTAATAATCAATCCATGTGATTTTCCCTTTAGATATGACATCCAACAATGTTCCCGTATTATTATATCAGGATGGATCGATGAGTGTGCTAGATGATCACGTAGACTATATTGGGGGAAAAAGCGTATTGTTATATTCCCATGCCATATAACTTATTTTGTTCTGTTGGGTAGAGTTTCCAAAGCCACTGGTATTCCACTCAATCGATACATCTTTACATTTTTTTTTGAAATAACACGAGGGTGACATCCCGAGGTGGGATTCACCGCCTTACGAAAATTTTATTAGAATAACATATGTAGAGTACATCATCTGGATGCCCAGAAACGATACAACGAGTTACAGTGAGCAATAACATTCTCTGGGTAAAACCTTTGATTTTTGAAAATGAGATCGTTCCTTCCCCCCCAAATAGCCGAAAGAACCGCAAAAGGCAATGCACAGTCATCGGTAGAGTTGCCCCCCACCAACCTAACTGATCTCCAAAATTCAATGACTCCCCCTGTCGAGGTCCGCGATGTCCCTACCTCCTTCCACACCTGCTCAGACGTCGGACATCTGAAGAATAAATGATCCGCATCTTCCGTCTGCTCTCCGCATCTGTCGCACTTAGTGTCTGGAATGCCAAATATCCTTCCCCTCCTTGCTTTGTCGCACAGCCTACCCCTTCTCAAGCACCATAGAAAAATCTTAACCCTGCACGGGATCTTGCTAGCCCAAATAATCTTCATATCCTTACGTAGATCTGCATCCAGAGGCGTCGTGTTACAATTAAACTCAATGTACGCCTTCTTTGTCGAGAATCTGCCTCCATCCCACTCGAAATGGTCCCTGCCCTGTGTGATGCAATCCGTAGATGGGAGCTCCGACCGCAGCTTGACTAACTCATCTGAACGCCGGCTAGAGAGGACTGTCATGAACTGTGGGTCCCAAGATCCCGATATCCCAACATCTCTCAAGGTACAATCCTTCGATGCCGCCAAAGCAAACAACCTTGGAAACCTATTGCTTAGCGCCCCATCACCCGTCCAATCATCTATCCAAAACTTAAACCCATTCCCGTCACCAACCTTGGGGCGCATTCTCGCGGCTAAAAGAGGTAGAACTTCTCGTACCCCGCTCCATAGTGGGGATTCAAACCGCACTCTTCCTGTCTCCAGCGATCCCTGCACCCCGTAGAGCTCCCGCAACAGCCTGGCCGCCAACCTGTCTGTCTCGCCCCAAATCCGAGTGACCCACTTTGCCAACAAAGCTTTGTTCATGCACGCCACATCCCGGATACCCAAACCTCCTTCGCTTCGTGGTCGTGTCAGCTCTTCCCAACCAACTAAATGCATCCCCATTCTCTGTTGCTTGCCATCGGACCAGAAAAATCTCTTCATCATGGCTTCGATCTTCTTGCGTACTCCCACTGGCATCAATCTTGTTGAAAAAAAGAAGATAGGAATAGCCGAAAGCACGTGCTTCAGGAGGATCATCTTTCCCCCCTTAGAAAGCGTAGTTGCTTTCCACCCAGCCAATCTCTGCTCCATTCTCTGAAGAACAATGTCCCAATCTGATTTTTTGAGACTGCCAGCCACCAGGGGAAGTCCCAAATAAGAGATCGGTAGCTCCCCTAGAGGACATCCTAATAACTCCGCCACTCTGTTACCTTCATCTCCCTCCATCCCGAAGGGGATCACAACAGACTTATGTTTATTGATCTGGAGGCCCGAAAGATTACTAAAGACCTCAACAATCTGTGCCGCCCTTCTTTTCATCTCCTCAGATCCTCCCAGGAAAATCACTGTATCGTCTGCATATTGCAACAGTGGTATGGAGATGTTGCCACAACGAAAACCCTCGCACCAGCCATCGTTCACAGCACGCCTGAACAGAACTGCTAATGCATCTGCCACCAAGACAAACAACATTGGTGCTAAAGGATCTACATGTAAGTGATTGTATGAAGGATCTACATTAACATGTAAGTGATTGTATGAAGGATACATCTACATTAACATGTAAGTGATTGTATGAAGGATCTACATTCTACCTAGTAGCAATTCATGATGATGAATCTACTTTAACAATGATGGATTCAATTGACAAAGTGAGGTTCATTCACCTTTTCGTATAAGCTACCCCTCTAATTCATGAGAACACATCGGTTATCATCAAGGTAATATAGTCACATTTAAATTAAAGAATAATCATGTCTTTGCCTCCTCTAAACTGATAAACATATATTTTAGTCAGGCCAACAAATGACTCAATAGATGAGAATATCGATGGTCCCTCACAATTAAATGACGATGATGATTTGTCGACACAAATATTTGACGAAAATAGTAATGAAATTGATATTAACTCTTTGACGAAGAAAATATAAATAATAATATATGCCATGATTTTGGATACGGTCCATTAGCATTGACCTTAAACAATGAAGATACATGACACTCTTATAGTGTGAATAATGGGGATGCCGCCGAAGCACCTATGGAGGAGTTGCCTTGTGTATCTGACCATGAAATTACAGAAGCAGAAGATGCTGCCTTTATATAGAGATAATGTATTCCTACCGATGATTTTGGACTAGATTATTGGTTGGATATGATCTAAAAGTCGAAGAAGGATTTGTAATATGACCTTCAAAAATGAGTTACGGAAAATCATGTCCGCTATAAATCCAAAGCCTCAAATAAAAAATTATATCTATTTTATGTATTTATGAAGATTGTGGATGATGTTTGCATGCATCTGAGAGGAAATCCCATGGAGACTGGCATGTTTCATGGTATAGGAGAAAACACATATGTAGAAATCATGTACTCTTACTCAAACACTGTCAATGCACATCGATTTTTGTAGCCCAATATATATTATACCTCATTTAGAGCACAAGTTAGTATGTCCCTCGGTGCAATTATGTATAAAATAAAATATGAGTTGCATACGGAGATTAATTACATGACAGCTTGGAATGCAAGGAGACGTGCAATGGATATTATTTATGGGAATGATGATGTGCCTTATTGTAATATCCGGAGATTCATTCATATTTTAGAATGACATAATCCGTAACTTGTACATGGTTTCATATAGAACCATGCAAAACCACAATGAAGGCATATTTTAAGAGATTATTTGTTTCATTTGGTGCATGTCACAGAGTATTCAGATTTTGTCGGCCCGTTTTAGGTATTGATGGAACACATTTGCACGGGACATAAGCTCAACATTCCACATTATAACATTAATCCTTTTGAACAAAAAGTCATCAAATGTCTATAAACTCACGTGAAATGGTGAGGTAATTTGGATTTCCTTTTAGAAACCCTGGCAGCTTTTCAATGTTTAGAAAATAATAAATACGATGTAATAAAAGTCTATAAGCTCCCGCTATATTTTTAATATATTGAGTATGTATTTGTTTTCTTTTTTTTGATGCCAGAAAAGGGGGAGACACTCATAGGCGTTCACTCCATATTTATATTAAAAAGAAGCAAATACAAAAAACGAGAAAGAACAAAGGAAGCACTCTAGACAACCCAAAAGTGCAACAAACCCGACGCACGAATACAGACGTTTTCCTTGTAGAATCTCTGGCTAGAAAACAACAGGTCATTCCTAGCCAGCCAAATAGACCAAACCAACGCGAGAGGCTGCAACAACTCTAACTTAAGCCGATGCTTGGCTGCCACCAACTCCATGCAAAAAACCTCGACACTCGCCCTACCAATCCACCCCAGTCCCGGATCAGCCCAAATCGGAAACACGGATGGGCACGTAAAAAAGAGATGATCCGGAATATGTATTTGTTTTCTGCCATTATTTTTCCTTGCTTTTTCTATTTATATGTATTTTCCCTTAAAGTTGGGCCTTCTTTCTCACATTTAATCATTTAGAACATATACATAGATACATACGTCCATATCTATCTATCTATACGAAGATACGCCTTCCTTCCCACGATTTGATATATATGTGGAAACTTTGTTGTATTGGTTGGTATGTGCAATTATAGCCAACGCTTGGGTTTCTTGTCTCTTGGGATTCTTTCGTCTTTTGGTTAATTTAATAGAAATTGGATATGGTAATAAATATAAGTTAGTTTTGTTTTGACACGAGGTGGACATACGGATGGATTTATTTCATGTAGTGACCAATTCTTTGTTCTTCTTGTTCTATGTTAGGAGAGGCAATCAAAATAAGTTTTGGAAAATGTAAACCACATGAATATTTGTTTTTCACCTAAAATGATGAGGTAAATTCTATTTCTTTTTTAAGTTATATTACACCTTTTTAAATTCAAGAAATAACAACTATAATCTTAGAAAAATTTGAGTCTCTATTCCTTAAAAAGAGTCAGTTATTATAATCTCTCCCCCATGATACAAGAAATTTTGAGCATCTATGATATTTTTAAATACATTTTCTACTATTGTTTTTTTGTTCCATTGTTATTCATATGTTTTTTCCTTAGCTTTAGTTTTTCTTTGTGCATTTTGCCACTTCTGACGAATTATCTTTTGAGGTATTATGGAAGAATAAATGTAACAAGTGAAGAATCAGACTTTAATGAACATATTGCATATATACTAGTTGTTATGCAATAAATATAGTTGGGTTATTTTCTATGAATGTAATTGTTTTATGTATGTCTTCAGTGTGAATATGGGTTGGATATAGTAGATCCTTATTAAAATATGCATGTAAACATTAAAAAACTTACTGTTTTGCACATTGACTGACGAGGTTTTGCTTCAGAAATCACCACGTATAATATTTACTGTTTGATGTTTCTATGTTCAAATATCTTAATATTTGAATAGTTTTTTATATTTTCTTAGAATTTGACATTTATCTATAAAAATGCAATAGTTGTGGAATATATAAGACATCACTGCATGTGATTTTTGATATAGACAATAATAAATTTTTTTTATGATTGCAGCGGGATAACTTGATAATTATAACCATGCATGATACATGTAAGCCTAACTAAATCATTTGAGATGCACTAGTCTAATCTCTCACATCAACAAACTGCAATGGGTAGGAGGACAATAATACTAGACCTTTACAACTTATAACATAAACACTAGGATTTAAAATTAACACTTGAAATCAACTAGAAATGACATAAGCATTGTTATATCACTATTGACAATTCATATAAGAATGATTACGATCAGTTGCTTTATCATCAAAATTTGCCCAACTGTTGCAAGATGAGTGCACATTTTTATACCAAGCACGGCATATAATCGTTATTATATGAGCCGTTGTTAGTGACAACACAATGGACATGCCATTCTTTGTTAATTCGCAGCACAAAAAAATCCTTTGGCAGTGGATAATACTCATCATTACCTATTTATCAATAAATGATATTGTGACTAATGTTAAAAATATCCATCATCGTAAACTCATTTTGTTGCAGTAAGTAGTTAATGTAATTCTTTAATAAAACATGAAATGATTTTACACGCAAAAAGGACAGACATAGATCAAAGTTCACTGTAAAAAAATCACGACCGAAAAAAAAACTCAAACGAAAAAAATTACCTTAGAAAACCAACAAAAGCAGCAAAAAAACTATACCTACTTGTTTCTCTACAATGTACAATATGTTTTCCCATCTTATATTACATGTCCTTGTAATAATAGGATTGAAATTACAAGTTATTACATATTATGGCGACCACCAATGCCAATACAGGAAAGTATTTAAATTATTTACACAACCACACATGCACCAGAAAATCCAACTTAAATATCTTAATTCATAAAAATCGAAGACCTGAAAGAACACAAGATCGCACACCACAACACAAAAACATGCTCCGATCATATTATTCACCTTGGTATTACATATAATATTACTACATCTCTAATTTATACCTCGATTTACCTAATATAATCTCTAATTAATCATGCAACTATTCTCATGTTATTGCTCCAACACCTAGAAAATCTATGAAGGGGACATCATCGCCCTCTCTTGACCCTTCATCCTCATTGCTCCCCATGCCAAAATCATGTGCCAATTTGTTTTGAAAAGGATGCAAACTGAACGTAAACATCGGGGCGCGGAGATCGGCTGGAGAGGGAGATGAAAAATCGATCCTGTTTATCGAGCTAGAGAAGAGGTGATGGTGAGGGGCACCTCTGGTGGCGATGAGATGACGCCTCCTCTCGCGCTGCCTCCTCGCCTTCATGACGTGCCAGTGGTTCTTGACGGCGTTGTCGGTCCTTCCGGGGAAGAGGCGAGCTATGAGAGCCCACTTGTTACCGTGGGCTCTATGCGCGGCTAAGAGCCGCTCCTCCTCCTCCTCTGTGAATGGCCTCCGGTTGATCCGCGGGTCGAGTTGGTTGAACCACCTTAGCCTGCAGCTCTTGCCTGTAAGCAAGCAAACATATATGTGTGATCATGAACACATACTATTGAAATTAGATTAATTAGATGTGTGTGTCGAAGTGTTATGTTGATTTTGCATGTTTAAATAATGGGAAAGTATGTTTTAAGGCATATGGATCTGTATATAACGTGAAAATTGAAACCCCTCTCATGATTTATTAGGCATGAACTTCTCTTGATTTTCATACTACTGAAATCATGAGAGCGATCTTAATCAAGATAGGGTTAATTAATTGGTTTCCAATCTTGTAAAGAGTAATCAATTAATAGAAAACCTAAATCCTACATAAATAACCAAGCTTCCAATTAAACCTGGCAATTAATTAGTAGAGCACAAACAAAATACGCACACAATAATCACTAATAACTCCATATCCAATAATTTGCTGAACCCTAACATATATACAGTTCTCATGCACGTCTACAAACCTGATCTTCCTTCAAGCTTCGAAGCAATAGAGTTCCAATTCTGAGGGCCAAACTGTTCCACGAGCCGCCGGAGTTTCTCGTCCTCGCCGGGCTGCCAGTGCCCTCGCGAGCATATCCTCTTGTCCTCCGACGCCGTCGATCCGGAAGCTGCTGCCATCTCACGAATTATATGTAGCAGCTGGTGCAACCACTCAATTAAATCCTTGGTACACAGGAGTGCATGCAGGAAAAAAATTAACTGATTAATCACGCAGCTCTACTCCCTTGATTAGCACGGAAAACAAAGAGATCAGGGGGTGGATTAGGATGAGATCGAGGAAGAACAGGGAAGGAGGAGGAGCTATATTTCAAAGAGATGGAGACAGGGCTTAGGGTTGGTTGGATCTGTGTTTGAAATAAAGGAGAGGGTCGCTTTTGGTGCCTTGGTAATCTATGAAGGAAGATTACATATACACATATATTTGTATATATGTACAGATATCTAAGTTAGGTCGTTGTAGTTCCCGTTTTTCTTGTTTTAGTTTAATATTATATATACTTGTTTAATGCAAATGGCATAACAGACCTTGTCCAACTATCAAAATTAATCCGTATTAGCCCTTCTCTTACTTAACGTATGCTGCTTAAGCATAATGGATATGCATATTAATTCACGTAGAATCTCAATGGCTAGCAGGTGATCGAAATTATTTTGATCCGTATCAAGTCCGTAAATGAATGGTCATATAATGTGTAGTATTTATTCGGATTTTTTTATGAAAAGAAATGTCTATTCATATCATATGTATACGTATGCATATTATGGTTGCCATATTTCTTGAGTACTGGATTATGTGCTCAACAGAAAAGGGATATCTACGTTTGCTGTATCATATGAACTCAAATGTTATAACAATAAATGTTATTCGTTGCAAATTTATCTTTTATATTTAGAAATTCATCATATGTTCATAGAAAAAGTTATGTTGTTAAACGATTTGTCGTCGATGATCTAGGGACGGATGTACTATCGATTGTGAATTTCGGATGTACTATCGATTGCGAATTTCATGATATGATTTTGCAATAAAAAACAACCTACATTGCTATATATATAATCAACATCACATTATCGAATGATGATGCCGATCTTAGTTGTAAATCCATTTCATTGTTGTGGTCTAATGCTTTCACTACCCAAAATTGACTTATGACAGTAAATAATTTATATACTTTGACTTGTCTTTGGACGGTAAATTTATATTGAATATTATATAATAGTTGCCAAACTAACCTTTATTTCTGCAATTCACATCGAATGGCGTATTTGTTGCTAACTATCCATTTATTTTTCGTTAAAATTTGCTGTAGTAGTAGTTAATTTAACAATGATTAGAAGAACAATAAATGGAAACCGTTGTTTTATGCAACGAGGATTGTCTGTTGTATTACAACACCTGCTGTAACGTAGGCGTCCGTCCGATGAGGATCGGACGATCCTCATAGAGGGCAGACCACCCCAGGTCTCCTATGAGAGTCGTCTGATTCTTATCGGATGGACGCCTGTGTTACAACAGGTGCTGTAATACAGCAGACAATCCGTTCCCTGTTATGTGCACCATAATATACATTCTCTGGACGTGTATTAATTTGGACCATATCTAACAAAGCTGGTGATCGGTAGGTACATCTATTAATCCAATAGATGCATCAAATAATTATATGGCATTCTTGTGTGTAGAAATAACATCGTACGTACATTCGTGCTTTGTTTTTGTGTATAGTTCTTCTTGTCGGACTATGGTCATGGAGGCTCTCTAATATATATAGCATGACGTGCGTCTTGATCAACTATATACCTTAACTTGGACACCTTTCACTAGTTTTCTCGAAACGGTTAGGCTAACAGTTGAACAATCCTCACTTGCTGCTGTCATGCATCGTTGCCTAAAAATATATTAGTGCTGGGTGGATTCTATTAATCAAAGCACATTTTTCTGGGGCTCGCACGTATTGTTGCTGAGTGCTAAATGTTGAATTAGTGATAAAAGTTTGTGAGGTTGGTCAGACAAAATACAGTTTAAAGTTATGCATTAAAGGAGGATGGGTCTTCTGCTGTAACGTAGGGGATCCGTCGGATTCGGACAACTACATAGGTGGTCAGGGATGGTCAACATGCATCTTGGGGTCGTCAATACTTTATCGAACGGATCCTCTGCATTACCGCAAATGCATCTATTCGATTAAAGTCGGAGCATATACGTACTAGCATTTACTCCCCAGTGATGTCCTTTCCTCCGATGGCCTCCTTGTCTCCGATGATATCTTCTCTGATGACCTCCTCGTCTCTGATGATCTCCGCTCCGATGACCTTCTCTACGAAGATATCCTCTTTCATGACCTTCTCTTCAGTTAATTACTATGGTAGGTTATGGCGTATAACAAACTTTTTGCAGCCTCAGTTTCTGTGGCAACCCTACTTTTAGCAATGAATTTTGAACGATATTAAATCGTTGTTAAAATTCCATTATCGCGACTAAATATGTGATATAACGGATTCATGATACACCATGTTTTCTTCTTGTAGGGCTTTTGATAGCAGAATTTCGATCGTCAAAGAATTTCGTACCTTTTATGGCGACAAAATTCAAAAAGTATATGTTCCGCATATGACGATAGAAAACTCCGCCACCACAATAAGTGACATCGTTGCTTCATGTAAATCTTCGTGATACTTGATTCATGATTTTCTTTTCTACCTAATCACATCTTTAATTTAAATCGATATTGAATTAGTCGGATCCGCTTTTTGTTATTCGAAATACGTGATATAATCTCATTATTATGTATGTAATCAAAATCATGATAATAATTTCCCATAATAAGATCATTTTCGACGGGGTGAAACCAACGCTATTGAAACCGAACCCGACCGGTCCGTTGGAGACTGTTCGGTTCGAGTTGGCATATTTTTGGTCCATCGGTTCAAAATATTGGCAATTTGCAATCCGATTTAATTCAGTTCAATCGAAATTGAACTATTAAACCACAATTCAAATTTGAATTTATTCTAAATAACGATGTTAATGGTAGGTGTTGAACTCATGACCTCTGATTGCCCATCAGATATTACTTAACAACGACTACACATCACTTATTAATGGTTTGATAAAAATATAACTAAATTATTATTATTCTGCAATGTATTTAGTCTATATTATATATATATATATAAATAATATTTAATGTTGCATATAGAAGAAAATATTTTATGTACGAAGTAAGATACTTAGATTGTTTGCTTATTTTATATTTTATCACATTTTTTATATATGTTTTGATTAATTCCAGTTTAATTAGCCGGTTTAACTATTTTTTTTGCTTACCGGTTTGATTTATTCCGATTTTAAAAAATGATAACATCGTCACTCAATTGAGCGAGTTTGATTCTATGGTTCAACCCAATCAAACTTTTTTCGCGAGGTTTCTGATTCATTCTCTGGTTCAATTTTAAAAATATTGGATAAAACGACAATTCACATAAAGAGGGTGATCAATATATGCTTCCGCGAACAACTATCTTTTTCTTTGAACGGTTAGGCTAACGGTTGAATAATTGGTACTTGATGTGTTTCTCATATACACATATATAATTATGTTGGATTGAATAGTTCCGGTTTGAATTCCTATTATGACATCGAAGTCAAGGAGGGGAAACTCTCGCAATACCTTAAATGACTCCCAATTATTTTTCCATTAACGGGATGCAAATTGATATATCATTTGCCCGAATTTCTCTTTTGTAGTAATACTTGTTGTGGTATTCTTGGGAGGTATATATTGATGCTTGATCTTTTATGCAGAAGGTTCATTTTTTACCACCACTATTTAACAAACTTGTTGTTTTGACATATGCACGCGTAATCGCACAAGAAGGGAATTTTTAGCGGTTCAACAATGTACCTACTCCGCTTGCTCACACCAAACTCTCTCTATTATTGCTTGAATGAGTTTAGCATATAATATATGGTGCCTCAAGGCCTTTTTTTATCGCAACAAAAGAATATCAATTGTATTCAACAATCCTCACCATCAACTCTTAGCCAATTAGGATGAAGGAGACAAATCAAACATCTTAGCAATCAATCCCAACAACACTTAGCCAATCAGGATGCATGAGGGAAATCTGACATCTCAACATTCCAACCCAACAGCTCTCAGCTAATCAGAAGACAGGAGGGAGATCAGCCACATCAGTAATCACTACAAGGAAAATGAGTTGAGGACACAGAACTATGCCCACAGATCTGGAGCTTGTGGTCAACGAATTGACTCTGCCCACAACATTTCGTCGCTTGTAACCGTAGCTACAAGCCTCATCACCAGAGTTCTCCTACCACACATATATCACATGCACTACAAATAACAATAGAAATTATCATGGCGATAGTTCTGGCATGAATATTGTCCTTACATCTTTGAAGGCTTTCGCAACGAAATTTTGGCTATAGAAACTAGTGAACACACGGATGTCGTGACCACAAGAGATGGATGCTTATTGTCCCAACCATTCTTGTTAGCCCCGATACTGATGAGGGAAGGGGGTAATTTATAACAAAGTTTTCATATTGTTGATTCTTGGGTGTAGTGCTTCTTCCCCTATGCTGCCTATTGGTACTAGTTAAGTGGGACCGACCCACAATACAGAACTGATAACAGGCCTGACCACTCGGGTATAAGGTACAAAAATAGGGTCGTTGCGACCCAAGCGATCAGACCGTGTATATCAAGAAAAATGAACCACTCGCGAAAAATAAATCAATCAAAACAAAGAAGCGGTCCTGCTATATGTTTAACCTGGTATAGCACCCAGGGTCGAACTCGAGGAGCACGGATTGGCCGAAGGCCTACGAAGTAGTAAAAATAAATAAAATAAAAGACAAAATATTTTTTAGTGGTTTTTAATGATTTTTATATTTTTTTGGATTTTTAATATGTAAAGAAAATAATAAAAACAAAAACAATCACACTTTGACAAATTATTTAAGGTATCAAAAATAAAGCAAAAATTCAAACAAAAATATTTTTGTGTTTTTTTTATGTTTTTTAGTGTTTTTGGTAAATTTTTGACAATTTTCTGATGTGTATTTTATTTTCTAAAAATCAAACAGTGCTAAAAGCAAGGGGTACTGTCCAGCCAGGCCAAAAGTCCCTATATAAAATATCTAAGGGCCTCACAAGGGCCTGGAGGTAATTTTCCTGTAAGGTAGAAAAAACAAGGAAAATTTGGGTACCAAGTTTATTATTTTTGGGTTTTTAGTTAATTTATTAGAATTTTTATGGGTTGTCGAGTGTTTTTAAGTTTTTAAGGTTTTTAAGCAGTGAAAAATAGCCAAAATTGGCCAGAAAATCAAGGAACACAAACTAAACAGTGGCTAATTTTTATAGAATTTTTAGGAGAGTTTTTATATTTTTTTGTGATTTTTCAATCTAGACAGTAACGAAAATGATGGTTTTTGAATTTTTAAAAATAGCAAATAAAATCAGAAATGTCCTCAAAAATCCTTGAAAATCCTACACCATGGTAGGAGCCATGTGTCAAATTCTCATTGGATTTGGAGGTGATTTGATATTTTATTCAAAAATAACAAAAGGGTACTGTGCATAGGGACTGGAATGCAAATACCCAAAGTTCTGGGGGTCCCGGTGCAAAATACCCAGCAAAACACGCGCCAAGCGCGTGCCTGGGGCACTCAGGGACCTATATGTAAGGAAAATAAGTCCCGAGGACCTATTGGTAACACGTACCAAAAGTCCAGGGGGCTCAGTTGCAAATAACCCAAAATAAAACGCACATGTGCAAAACAACCACGCACAGGGGTATAAATGCAATTAACTAAAAAGTTTCATTCATTCATAAATATCCAGAACTACAAGGGCATAGGTTGCAAATACACCAACAAAACACGTGACGAAGCACGTGGCTCACAACGGGCAGGGGTATAAGTGCAAATATCTAAAGCTCAGGGTCCTCTATGCAATTAAACCTAAAACTAAACAACGTACTTAAATATTTACAGGACTAATACGAAATAAAACAAAGATAAGGGCCTAAGGGTAAATTACCCTTTATTAACCGGAGCGGCTGGATGGCTGCCACGTGGAGATCGGACGGTCCAACTGGGGGGCGGCTCTCAACGCTGGTGCTGCTCTGGTCGATCCAACGGTCTAGGCCAGGACACGTGCGGATCTAACGGTCCGGATCAGGTGCCTCAGATCTGACGTCCACGAGCGCTCCAGGGACCGACGGTCAGGATGACGCCTGGAGCTAGGGGGCTGATCCGACGACGCTGGAGGCTGCTGGAAGAACTGGTCCCCGACGAACTTCGTCGGGCTCGTGCGGGCGCTGGCCTCCTCCTCGGAGCGCTCTGATGATCGGAGAAGAACGCTGGTGCGCTCCTGCGTCTGCTGCGGTGCTCCGATGATCGACCCAAGCTCGGAGGAGCTCAGGCACGGTCGGCGGAGCTGGGTCTCCCGGCCTGAGTGACCAAGCCCTCAGATGGGCTCGGTAAGACCTGCAAAATGGCTCAGAAGACTCGCGGGTCGAGGGCAAGCTGCCTCGACCCAGTTAGGCGGAGCGAAGGTGGACGATGCGTCGGGGTGACAGGCTCCGGCGAAGGTGGAAGACGGTGGAGCCCGGTTCCCAGCTCCTGTGCGAGCTGGGTTGTGTGAGTGGGTGAAGAACGTGCGGCGGAGGAAGGCGGAGATGTGGGTCGGGTCCGATGGTCGAACGGTGGTCGGAACCGGGATGAATCGAAGAAAGATGACGACGGCGAAGATTGGGGGTAAACGGAAATTAGATGAAATAGCTAAGCTAAGGGACTACCTGGGTGAAGGAGTAGACTGTGGCGGAGCTGGGGAAGCTCCCGGTCGTCGCCTCGAGGGATGTCTCTGCCCGAGGCTCAAAGCTCGCTCAGGTGGCGGAGCTACGGCGGGTTCTTCGCCGGATCAGTGGGTTCCTCCTCCTCGCCTCGCTGCAACAGGCGGAGACGCTCGCTGTCACTCGTGCAGTCACTCTGGAGCTCACAGGGAAGAAGGGGAATGGACAAAGATAGCGTGGGAAGGTGGCTGAGCTCCAGCTTTATATGGCTAGGGGTCCGAGAAGAGGGGGTCCGGGCAAGCTCAGGAGCGCGCGGATCCCGAGGGAGCGGCTCCGGCGAGGATGCCGGATGCAAGAAGAAGGATTCGGACCCGGGGTTTAGCGGATTGGCGATCGGGTCGAGTGGGTAAAAATCCGAGAAGTTGGGTCCGCCACTCAAACCCGTGGGAAGTGGTCCTGGGGGGGCCAGTTGACCGGGCGGTCAACATCCCTAGGAGCCAATGCGGTTCGGCCACGTGGCTGGATCTTGAGATGACAAATAAACATAGCTAGGGGCCGAATCTGCAAAAACTCAAAATATGAAATATTTTTATTTTATTTTTTTCTATTTTTTGGTGATTTTTAATTAATTTTTGGAAATAAAAATAAGATATTTACATTATATAGCTATATATAGGTATATATACAATATGTAGGCTTTTGATTTTTGATTTTTAATTATTATTTTTATACAATTTTATCCTTATTTTATATTTTATTTATTTATAGAATAAAATAAGGAATAAAAGGATGTTTTTATTTGATTTTTATTATTTATTTACATAGGTAAAATAAATAGTTATGTACAACTATATACAAGGTATGTGTACAATATATTTTTGTATTTTTAATTTTGTTCTTTTTATTTGATTTTTGTTTTGATTCTTTTTATTTTATTTATTTACAATATATAGCATAGAATATTTACAAAAAGTTTAGAAAATAACTTTATTTATTTACAAGGTTAAATAAATATATATAGGTATGGTTTATGTACATGGTGAAAGGGTATTTTTAATCTTTTTTGATTTTTAGCTTTTTATTTTGTTTTTATATTTTTATAAATATATACAAGTATTTACAAGCATATTTTTGGGTGAGGAAAACATAGTTTTATTTATTTACACAAATATTTACACCTGAGCCCCTATCTCCCTCTACTTTGGCTTTTATGCGGTCAGGCCCATGCTGAGCCCTCCCTTGGGTTAGGTTGCTCAATATTTATTCTAAATATTTCCCTCTTTTTCTTTTTAATCTTTATTCTTTTATTTTTGCACAAAAACATGCTAATTATAGATTTTTACACAATGCATGCTTTTGGTAATTATTCCTATTTACATATATCTACATGCATTTGCAAAGGTTTTTTAGCTAAAATATAAGAATAAAGAGTGATGAATGGGTATTCATCACCCCCCTATACTTAACTTTGCCAGTCCCTTAGCAAACACTTATTTGAAAAAGAAGTGAAAAAGAAAGAAATAAAAAGAAAAAGAGGATGTACATGGATCAAGGTTGATTATTAAACTTGCCTTCATTAAATTGGGGTATGGAGCTCGATCAGATCTTTGGATTATTAATGTGTCGAAACCTTATTCAGACTTAAACTTAAAACTCAACAGCCTCCAAGTTCCACTAATCTATAACCAAGACTCCTCAATGCTCCAGCTCAGAACAAGTCATCAATCACAAACCCTGAAGACCATGAATCTTTTCTTGTCCTGTGAATGTGAAGTCTAAGCTCTCTACCTCAGAAATGGCAACTTGACAATCCTCCCCAAACAAGGTAACTCTATGACCTCAATCTGGCCACTCTTTCCTCGAGGAGCGGGGTATTCCCTTCTAAGTTCATGTATAACCGGCTCAAGAAGAGGGGGAAGAAGAGAATGGGTCAAGGCCAGTGTAGCCAAGTACCCCTGGGAGCTTGACCAGTGTAGCCAAGTCTCCCTGCTGCAAGCTACAACAGGTGGATCATGAAACCAAGCCTTGCTTATTGCACTCTATATACATACTCAGGTGGGATTATCATTTTCTATCAGACCCACCACTTTTTTGGAGTTCTTTTCTTTTTGCACATTTTTTTTTCAAGTGCATCTGTACAACATATACATGTGCAGCATATATACAAGGAGTTTTTCCTCTTGAGCCAGTAGACTATCCCTCTTTTGAAGCTTTATTGCAACCCACAACTCCCGTCGTTAGACCTCATGGCAACCAGACCAAGTTGAGACGCACTTCCTTCACTAAAAGAAGAAGAGAGGTTCCGCCTAGAAGTACTCCCTCATATGCTACCCCAAGTCAAGGAAGACTGCCTCCTTACCACCTCATCCGTAGAGAGCTCGGTGCATAGTGCTGGTGTCCAAGTAAAGCCATAATCTATATGAGTCATGTGTTGTTGTTAAGTGCTCTACTTAGGCTCATTGAGATGACATGTGATCATAGCCTAGTGGACTCAAAGAATTAAGTCACCATGGACCTGAAAAGCCCTAAACCTAAGTCCTATAAGGTTCCTCTTAGAAATTAGGTGGATTAAGATCTTGATCAAGCTCCATTTCTCAATTTGATTCCAGGCTAGTTTAAATATCAACTATCATCCAAGAAAAACTATATACATATGTACAAAAAGATGCTTCTTTACACAACATTTTACAATTATGCAAAATTTTTGAAAAATGTTTTGAAATCATGAATGGATGATGCATGAAGTGCAAGTTTTGCAAAAAGATATTTACACACATTTACACAAAATTTTTGCAAACTTTTTGATTTTCAAAACATTTTGGAAAAATTTTGTACTATATACATAATTTTGATACAAAAATATTTACACAAGCTTTACACAAAAGATTTTTGAAATCATTTTTACAAAAATAATTTGTACACTAGCTATGTATGTGCAAATAAAAGAGGATTATGTACATGAAATTTTTAATTTTTGTGGTTTTTAGCCATTTTATTTATTAACACACTCACACAAAGTACGAGTTATGGCTAAAGTATATATGAAATATATATACACCCCCCTATACTTAGCTCGAACGATGTCCTCAGAGTCAAGAGCGATGAAGAAGACATAACTCGTGCTAGGTATAGGAAAGTAAAAAGGAAAGCTATACAAAAAGGAAATGAAAAGTCAAGAGGGACCCAGGTCTCCCCCCTATACTTAGGATCAAGTAATCCTAAGTATAGCAGGCTGTATACTAAGGGAAAACCTGAGTGCAGAATGTACAGGGTCTACCCCCCCTATACTTAGGGTGAAATATCCCTAAGTATAGGCAGCAAAAACAGGGGTAGACAGAAACAAAAGAAATACCCGAAAGGCCTCACATCCCCCCTATACTTAGGGTAAAGTGCACCCTAAGTATAGCATAATCACAAGATGAAGGAAGGGATGTGGGACTAAAGAATGTAGTGATATGGACATCTGGATCTATATACAGCGGAAGATCAGTGAAACTCAGGTGTGAGATGCATTAGATGTGAGTCAAAAGACCACATCTCACGCAAAGTGAATAGGGGCAAGATCAACGACCCGCGGCTCATGATCTAGAAATGGCTTGAGCCGCTGGCCGTTCACTCGAAAGGTACTCTCAGAAGACAACTCAGATATGTCGATGCTACCGTTGTCGTGTACCTTTCTAACCAGGTAAGGTCCCTTCCATTTGCTTTGTAGCTTCCCAGGAAATAGGCGTAGCCTCGCATCAAACATGCATACTCTCTGTCCAATCTCAAAATGCTTGTGGCTGATATGAGAATCATGCCACTCCTTCACTTTCTCCTTATAATGTAGGCAGCTTGAGAAAGCTGCATCTCTAAGCTCCTCCAGGGCAGCTAGCTCTGCCCTTCTCTGGTCTCCCATACCATCTGGATCCATGATAATATCTGTGACTGCCCAAAGTGACTTGTGCCTCATCTCAACAGGTAAATGGCATGGCTTGCCATATACGAGGCGAAAGGGAGATGTGCCCAAAGGTGTCTTGAAAGACGTCCTATATGCCCACAAGACCGAGTCCAAAAGCTGTGACCAATCCTTTCGGTCAGGGCGGACGACTTTCTGCAGAATAGTCTTGATCTCCCTATTCGACACTTCGGCTAGACCATTCGTCTGTGGATGGTAAGGTGTAGCAACACGATGATCTATGCCGAACTCGCTAGCAAGTGCCTTCACCTGGTCGTTGATGAAGTGAGATCCCCCATCAGAAATCAGAACTCGTGGAACCCCGAACCGCGTGATGATGTGCTTCCTCAAAAATCTGCAAACGGTCCTCGCATCAGCGGCTCGGGCGGGGATAGCCTCCACCCAACGACTCACATAATCAACGGCCAACAGAATATACTCAAATCCCTGACTCTTAGGGAATGGACCCATGAAATCGATGCCCCATGCGTCAAAAACCTCACAGAAGTGAATGGGCTGCATCGGCATCATATCACGCTGTCCACAAGTGCCCATCCTCTGACAGTCAGTACACCTCTTCACGAACTCATCAGAGTCCTTGAAGAGGGTAGGCCACCACAAGCCGGATTGGAGCACTTTCTGTGCCGTTCTCCTCCCAGAATGATGTCCTCCTGCCTCAAGCTTGTGGCAGTAAGTGAGGACACTATGGTGTTCCTCCTGAGGAATACACCGATGCCAGACGCTATCCCCTCCTTCGTGGTAAAGGATGGGATCCTCCCAATGGTAAGACTTGGCCTTCGCAAGGAAGGTATCAAGCCTCTGCCTGGGCCAATCTTGTGGGACTTTCCCAGCAACGAGAAAGTTCACAATATCGGCATACCATGGGAGTGAGGTGATAGCAAGGATCGCCTCATCTGGGAAGGTATCTCTAATAGGGTCAATCTGCTCAGAATCCTCAGGCTGCTCTAATCAGGAGAGATGATCCGCCACCACATTCTTGACTCCAGGCTTATCCTTAATCTCAATGTCGAACTCCTGGAGTAGAAGGATCCATCTAGTCAGTCTGGCCTTAGCATCCTTCTTTGCCATGAGGTACCTGATGGCGGTGTGATCTGTAAACAAAGTCACTCTAGATCCAATGATATACGATCTGAACTTATCTAGGGCGAACACTACGGCTAGCATCTCCTTCTCTGTGACCGTGTAATTCCGCTGGGCGGAATCCAATGTGCGGCTAGCGTAGTGTATGGCAAACGGAACTCCATCCCTCCTCTGTCCCAGCACTGCCCCTACGGCAAAATCGGAGGCATCCGTCATGATCTCGAATGGGAGAGACCAATCAGGCGGCTGGAGGATAGGAGCCTCAATGACACACTGCTGGAGAGTCGCGAACGACGAAAGACACTTGTCATCGACAAGGAACTCGGTGTCTTTCGTCAAAAGGTCAGTCAACGGCCGGGCAATCCTGCTGAAATCCTGAATAAATCTCCTATAAAATCCAACATGTCCCAGGAATGACCGTAGCTGCCTCAGATTGGACGGCGGTGCGAGTTTCCTAATGACATCAACCTTGGCCGGATCAACCTCCATGCCCCTATTGGAGATGATGTGGCCAAGCACCGTCCCTTGAGTCACCATAAAGTGACTCTTCTCCCAAGATAAAACCAACTGATACTCAATACATCACTGGAGTACCCGGTCTAGGCAGTCAAGACAGGAGTCGAATCCGTCGCCGTAGACCGAGAAGTCGTCCATGAAGACCTCTAAACACTCCCCTACCATGTCCGAAAAGATCGACAGCATGCACCTCTGAAAAGTCGCAGGGGCATTGCATAGCCCAAATGGCATGCGTCGAAAAGCATATGTGCCGAAGGGACAGGTAAAGGTGGTCTTCTCCTGATCCTCATGAGCGATGGCCACTTGGTTGTAGCCCGAGTACCCATCCAGGAAGCAATAATGGCTCTTCCCTGCCAGTCTCTCAATGATCTGGTCAATAAAAGGCAGGGGGAAATGGTCCTTCTTGGTGGCCTGGTTAAGTCTCCTGTAGTCAACGCAGACCCTCCAAGAGGTGGGTACTCGTGTAGCGATCTCCTCTCCCGACTCACTGATCACAGTCGTGATGCCCGTCTTCTTGGGCACCACATGCAAGGGGCTAACCCACTTGGATTCGGAAATGGGATAAATAAAACCTGCACCCCACCATTTTGATATTTCCTTCGTCACAACCTCTCTCAGGTTGGGGTTCAGTCGACGCTGGAACTCACGCGACGGCTTCGCCCCTTCCTCAAGATAGATATGGTGGGAGCACACTGATGGACTAATCCCGTGGAGATCTGCTACGCTCCATCCGATCGCCTTGCGGTTCTTTTCAAGAACCCCCATCAAACGGGATTCCTGCTCTCCAGTCAACTCGGCGGAGATGATGACTGGGTACATCTCTGGCTCGCCCGCAAGGAATCGATACTTCAGCGAAGTAGGGAGCGGCTTCAGCTCTGGAATGCTGGGTGCTGGCAAATCTGGCTGCGGAAGAAACTGAGTGAAAGCTGCTAAGTCTGCCAAATCTGCCTGGGAAAGTGAAAGCGTACTCTTGCAAACTGGATCGGGAGAAGGCTGCTCAACTGCACTGTCTCTGCTCTGCTCGGTATCAACCTCCTCCTCAACTGTAGGCTCAAATGGACTCAGGTCTAGCATCTGATCATAGCAATCGGCCCAATCAGACTCTGCCGGAGGGCAAGGTGGCCTCAGCACCACCATCACTAAACATCGTGTCGCGATCAAGGACCGGCTCTGCTGCCTCTGTGGTATCCTGAACCAGGGCTGTGCTCTCCAGACTCTCCTCTGCTGTCATCTCGGCATCAGCTGTATCTGAATATGAGAGGATGGTTTGTGCTACCGGATCTGCCCAAGCTGCCTCATCGTCCGTGATCACAAAATCACAGTCCTGGTGGATGTCTGGCTCTGCGTCTATCAGCTGCTCTGAATCTGTACTCGCATCTGAGCGGGCTCTCTCTAGCTCTGTAGTCCTCGACCGTCTCTATTTGTATACTCTCGCCCTCGACGCGAAAGTACACCTTCCCGCTATCATGACCAGTCACCGCCTTGGCTGTGGCCAAGAACGGGCGACCAAGGATGATGGGGGTATCGGTCACTGATTTAGGGATCTCCATGTCCAACACTACGAAGTCCACGGGGAATTTCAGGCCCTGAATCGTGACGATAACGTCTCGTAACAACCCCTTCGGCCTCTTGACAGATCGATCAGCGAACTGAAGGACTGTCCTGCTCTGTCGAAGAGTGCCCAACTCGAAGCAGTCGAGAAGGGCTGCCGGAAGAAGGTTGATCGACGATCCGCTATCTAGAAGAGTACGGTCGAACCTCTGCTCACTAATCTGGCATCTGACATACGGGGCCCCTGAATCTGGCCTCTTGGCTGGCAGACGGTTCTGGATCGCAAAACACGTGGCTTTCGTCAGCACATGGATCTCTAAAGTGTGGTTCCTCCTCCTCCTCCTGACTGTAGTCCTCTCTCTCAAAGATCGCTGGAGAAGGGGGATGTGCTGCAAAGCCTCCTGGAGGGTCAGCTGGATGTGGAATCTGTCTATCATACTCTGGCTGAATTCCTCCTGCACTGTCTTTTTTGGATCTTTTTTCTTCCCCTTCCCCATCTGAAGGGCTCTAGGGAAGGGGATCACATGGTCCTTCTCAGATGAAGGACTAGGAAAAGGCCTAGACGGTTCGATGACCGGATCCACACATACATCATGCACCACAGTTAGGGATGGGCATTGGGCTGGGCCGGCCCGGCCCAGCCCGAAGCCCAACTTGAAAAGCCCGGCCCGGCCCAAGCCCAAATAGATAATGGGCCGGGCTTGGGCCAAATTATTGGGCCCGAATTTTTTTTGGGCCGGGCTCGGGCTTGGCTCGGCCCAGCCCGATCCGGTCCGAGGGCCCGGCCCGATAGTAGCCCGCTGCCCGGCCCGACAGCCCAACCCGAGTCTGCAGCTCTGCCTCCTGTCTTCATGGGGTGGCTTATCCCTCTTTTATTTTTGGATATATTCCCGAAAAGGAATGAAATGGGATATAATAGCTCCTCATCGTTTAAGTTATTACAAGTGGAACCTTTTCAATACAATAATCTCGTACTTATAGTTCAAATATTGATGAAAATGAGCGCAACCTTCACAAGATTATCAAATCAAGTAATCAAAGCAAATTATTCTACTTGTAGGCTGTTGGCCAATGTGTGAACAAAAGAACCTGATTGATATCCTGGGCGTTACTACACCCTCGTAATGTCACCTCTTCCTCCTTGCATTCTCGTGTTCTAAGTTATGATAAGGGACTGTATAATATATTCATATAATAACATCCATGCCTTTCTGCTGTTGCTGTAGAACAACGTGCATCAATTTAAGCGAGAGATCTGCTATCAACCCATCATTAGGTGTAAAACAGATCCACTAACTGTACTCCCAGATCCTTTTTCTATGTAAATGGTAATAGGCTTTTCATCTTCTTGCTTTTACGAAGACCTTAATAAGAGTTTCTACTTTCATCATTGTACCATGAAGAAAAAAGGAAATCACTGACACTGTCTGATTTCTATGGCATCAATCCACATGTTTCTCGTGGCTTTGCATTGCTTCTCCTCCTCTGCCTGAAAAGTGATGGATATATGCGAAAGAAATTATACAATATAAGCTCTTATCAAGTTATCAACAATGGCAAGCAGGTCAAATATGGGTCATGATTATATCATGATAACTTATATTCATGTCTTCCCATTTCTCTATCATTTCTATGCATATATTCATCCGCAGCCTGGTTAGGACCATATCAGTTGATATATTCTTCTTCTGCAAGTGGGGTGCTCTTATTCGTGTCATCATATATGATAATAATGAGAAGAAATTTCGTATGTTCATGCATGTGCACCTCCATTCCATATGCACACCATATTCCAGAATGAACATTCACCTATACATGTGGATTAAATGATGGGCCTAGTACCAATAGATGGGCCGGCCCGGCCCAATGGAATTGGGCCGGGCCCTGGGCTTGGGCCGAATAGAAAAAAAATTTGCGGGCTCGGGCCCGGCCCAAGGCCCGAATTTTTTAAATGGGCTGGGCTTGGGCCCTTCAGGGCCCGGCCTAGCCCGGCCCATGCCCATCCCTAACCACAGTGGGACCAGAAGAAACTAAACCTTTTCCTTTATTCAAACCAAAATCCTGAGATACATCAAAGCGTGGAAAAGACAACATCTCTCTCAACACAAACACCGGTGGCCTCAGTACCACCATGGGCTGGCTCTGCTGCTGCTGCTGGTAGACGTCTCGCGGCCTCAGTACCGTGGGCTGGCTCGGCCTATCCTGGTGGCGTCAGTACCACCTCCTCGATCTGGTGAAGCGGCGGCCTCAGTACCGCCGGTGGGATCAGCATCCTTGGTGGCCTCAGTGCCACCGTCATCATCTGGAGCGGCCTCAGTACCGCTCTCCTCCTCCTCATGTGGCGCCTCTGAAGTATCCTCGTGGTGAAGCTCAGATGAGGCGCCGCCGCCTTCTGGGGTCCTACTGCTCCTAAGTGTGACAAAATCATCATCAAATAGATCCGAAGATGTATCAACAAATGGGTCACTAGGAGTGGCAAACTCAGTGTGTACTACCTGCTCAGATTTCCTCTTGAGGTTATTCGGATTCGGCTCAATCTGGGCTGGAATGGCGGCCTTCCCTCTCACCAAGTCCCGCATCTCCTGGCGGAACTCGTCCATCTCCCGTCTGAATGTGGCCTGCTGGTCCGTGAGGAGGCGGGCGATATCATCCAAAGCGGGGCTCTCGTGGGAGCCCGACGGGTAGCCTCTCTGGGGATGAGGCTGCTGGAACTGCTGCTGGTGGTAAGAGGGGTATGAGGAAGGGTGCTGCTGCTGAACTGGGTGAGCCTGCTGCTCACGTCTCCACGACCGTCCCTGCTGCTGATAGGGACGAGGACCGAAAGATGATGGCTGGTGCTGCTGGTATGCTGGGGGCTGCTGCTGCGGATGGTGATCTCTCTGCTGGGAGTACTACCCTCCCTGACCTGACGGCTGCTGCTGGGGCTGGGTACCACCACTCCCCCACCTGAATCCGGGATGGTCTCGTCGGATCCCAGGCTGGGGCGGTCATACCAAATCCGTTGACATCCATCAACGGCTCGGCATCGTAGGGGGCTGGCGGGAGTACTGCCAGAGGCTGGTCCGGCTGGTAGACCATCATCTGCATCTCTGGAGATGGTGGGGACTGGTAGGTGGGCTGCGGCTGCTGGTACGGCTCCGCCTGTACAAGATGGACCTGTCTAGGCTGCACAGGGGTGCTGGAGCGCTGGGACGAGCTGCTGCTGCTGCCGGAGTCGCCTCGCGACTGAAGACGGGGCTGAGAAGCCGTCTGTGCCTCCTGGAGACACATGAGCTGTGTCTTCATGTCGCTCAGAACCTGTGCCATCTGTTCCATCTGAGTGATGCTCTAGCACTGCTTCTTCTCAATCAGCTCCATGCGGTCCAACTTCTCGCTGATAATGCCCATGTCCGCAGCTGTCGACTCTGCCTGTGCTGCTGCTGCTGCGGACGAACTGGATGGACCTGCATCTACCCGTGCTATCCGCTGGTACTGCACGGGTCCTGGCTGCTGTGGCTGGGTCTTATGAGTTATACAACCTGGTCTGGGACATCACCATGTAGTTTTCAGCCATCTCCTCGTAGATGGCCCAGACCTGGTCATGGTCCCTTGGCAAAGTAGGACCCACCGCAAGAAGCGTTCACCAGACCCTGAAGCTCTGGCGTCAACCCGCTGAAAAAGCTCTGAACGAGGTTCGGCTTGGAAATGTCGTGGTGCGGGCATCGGTCTAGGAGCCCTCGAAACCTCTCCCATGCCTCGTGAAACTGCTCGTTGGGGAACATGGAGAAGTTGCTGATCAGGGCCCTCGCTGCATTCGTCCGTCCGAGTGGATAGTACTTGTTCAAGTACTCGGTGCGGAGCTGCTCCCAGGTGTAGACAAACCTCCCAAGATGCTTCAGCCAGGTGGCTGCTCTATCTGCCAGTGAAAACGGGAAGGCTATCATCCGGATCGTGTCCTGGTCCACGTGTCGGTCGTGGACAGTGTGCAGATCATCAGAAACTCTGGAGGTGGAGGTGGGGCTCCTCAGTGGCAAGTCCGTGGAAGCGGGGGTAGCAACTACAAGGTGTTCGGGGGGAACTTGAAGTCCCCACGATCGCCGGCACCACTACCCAGTGATGCATCAGAGTAGATCCCGGGATTGTGTAAATCCCGCATCGGTCGTGGTGGTCCTCCCGCTGCGGCGGCTGCGGCTGCTGCTGCTGCGGCTGCCGCGACTCGTGCCTCTGCATCAGGTATCTCCTCAGGCTCGCTCTGCTAGTCTCGCTCTGCTCTGAGCCTCTCCATCTCTCACCTCATCTCTATCATGAATGCCCCCTGATCGCGTAACTGCTGCTGGACTGTTCTCAAGTGATGCGATCAGGGTGGAGTTGATCGCTCCCTGGTCAAGTACAAAATGCTCGGGCTGACGGGAGTGATCATTTGAACTGCCGGCTCCGGCCATGACGTCTGCAAAATCAAACGAGCCCAACTCAGGTGCTGTCAAATCAATCAGTCTCTCCTCGGGCTCGTGTCTCTCAGGTAGAACAGAAAGGGGGTCGAGGGGGAACAGGGTGGAGTCGTACTTGGGCTCGGAGAGCGGGTCTGAGCTCTCGCGAGCCAACCTAGATGATGAGGTGGACGTGCCCGAAAGCGGTGCAGCCAGAGGCTGCCTAAGAGACCGTCTACCCATCATCTTGATCTGGCGAGTAAGGCGGATGAGATCTGGGGCAACTATGATCACAAAACAAACCCCCGGTTCACCAACGCAACGCGAGCTGAAGACCGTGAAAGTTCGGTCAAATTATCTTGTCAATTTTATTGGTGAACACACAAAATATCAGAGCGCTTACGTGACCTGTTAGGATATCCGATGCTAACCCAACCGACTGGCCCGCACAGAAAAGTCGGTAATCAGTCGGGACTAGCACCGGGGGCTCTACCTAGGGTGCGGGTCACTCTCTCGCGCATCTAAACCATACAATGAGGGGGTTGCTCTCCCCAAGACAGAATTTTTAGGGTGAGCGGTTTTTAGTTCAATAGAATTAGCCAGTCCCAATTTTATGGTTTCACTTTTTTAGTATTTTTCAAATGAAAGCAAATGGCCTAACGAATTTTTCGGTTCTCCTGGTTATTAAGTCCAAAACAGGGGGGAGAAGACGAAAAAGCCGATGCACGATAAATCAATGAATGCATGCTGAGTAAGAAATGCGTACCTTGCCTCCAGCACTCTACATGCAATATGATCCGCGCATAAATGTAAAGACAGAAAGAAAACTACCTAAATGATGCAACGGGAAAGCCGAGTCCTAGATGAGCAATTTCTAGCGAAGAACCGTCTGACCGGTCACCGACCTCCAAGCCAAAGAGTCCGGTCTTGGCCCGTCCTCCTCTATCCGACAAATCGGGGGTAGGAGTAAGCGCTTTACAGGACGGGCTGCGACACGTAGGCTACGAAGGCAAATGAATCGGTTATTTTTATTAATTATTTTTAAGTAGGTCCAATTATCATCTATGGGAACAGATAAGCAGTTAGGTGTGTGGATCCTACTAATTACGTCACAGTCACCAGAAATTCCTAAGTCTAGGGGCTCGAGCAAAAACCACGTAAACACCGGAAAAGGCAGAAAGAAAAGAAAAGAAAACCGCGAAAAACTGCGCAAGTCCTAAGGGTCCCCCGAGCACACCGGTGCTCGGCGAAACAGACCCGCTACGGCAAGTCCACAACTGTCCAAGTCCAAGTCCCTGTATTATTACAATAATAATGAAATAAAATAAAAGACCTCGCCCACTCAACTCTCTCTCACTCTCTCCTGCGGCTCCCGTACAGAAGGGAGCTGCCTCCGAATCCCGCGGTTGCGCCGGCTTCTCGAGAGTAGCCGCCTCGGTCCTCGGGCCCCTCGCAAGAGAAAACAAAGTGGTCAGAACCAATAAAATCAAATAATAATAAAGGAAAAAGAAATGAAAATAAAAATAAAAGGGTATATATGCAAAAATGCAAAATAAAAATAAAACACACCAAATAAAAATAAAAATAAAAGAAAAAGACAAAGAAAATAAAATAAAAATAAAATAAAAAATAAAAATAAAATATGAACAAAAACCGCGAAGAGCCGCGAGCTCTGGAAGAGCCGCGAAAAGCCGCGAAAACAAAAAGGAAAATGAAAAGAACTACTAAGCCGTGCTCCCCGGCAACAGCGCCATTCTGATAACAGGCCTGACCACTCGGGGTATAAGGTACAAAAATAGGGTCGTTGCGACCCAAGCGATCAGACCGTGTATATCAAGAAAAAATGAACCACTCGCGAAAAATAAATCAATCAAAACAAAGAAGCGGTCCTGCTATATGTTTAACCTGGTATAGCACCCAGGGTCGAACTCGAGGAGCACGGATTGGCCGAAGGCCTACGAAGTAGTAAAAATAAATAAAATAAAAGACAAAATATTTTTTAGTGGCTTTTAATGATTTTTATATTTTTTTGGATTTTTAATATGTAAAGAAATAATAAAAACAAAAACAATCACACTTTGACAAATTATTTAAGGTATCAAAAATCAAGCAAAAATTCAAACAAAAATATTTTTGTGTTTTTTTATGTTTTTAGTGTTTTTGGTGAATTTTTGACAATTTTCTGATGTGTATTTTATTTTCTAAAAATCAAACAGTGCTAAAAGAAAGGGGTACTGTCCAGCCAGGCCAAAAGTCCCTAGATAAAATATCTAAGGGCCTCACAAGGGCCTGGAGGTAATTTTCCTGTAAGGTAGAGAAAACAAGAAAATTTGGGTACCAAGTTTATTATTTTTGGGTTTTTAATTATTTATTAGAATTTTTATGGGTGTCGAGTGTTTTTAAGTTTTTAAGGTTTTTTAAGCAGTGAAAAATAGCCAAAATTAGCTAGAAAATCAAGGAACACAATCTAACAGTGGCTAATTTTTATAGAATTTTTAGGGGAGTTTTTATATTTTTTTGTGATTTTTCAATCTAGATAGTAACAAAAATGATGGTTTTTGAATTTTTAAAAATAGCAAATAAAATCAAAAAATGTCCTCAAAAATCCTTGAAAATCCTACACCATGGCAGGAGCCATGTGTCAAATTCCTCATTGGATTTGGAGGTGAAAAATAACAAAAGGGTACTGTGCATAGGATTGGAATGCAAATACCCAAAGTTCTGGGGGTCCCGGTGCAAAATACCCAGCAAAACACGCGCCAAGCGCGTGCCTGGGGCACTCAGGGACCTATATGTAAGGAAAATAAGTCCCGAGGACCTATTGGTAACGCGTACCAAAAGTCCAGGGGGCTTCAGTTGCAAATAACCCAAAATAAAACGCATATGTGCAAAACAACCACGCACAGGGGTATAAATGCAATAACTAAAAAGTTTCATTCATTCATAAATATCCAGAACTACAAGGGCATAGGTTGCAAATACACCAACAAAACACGTGACGAAGCACGTGGCTCACAACGGGCAGGGGTATAAGTGCAAATATCTAAAGGTCAGGGTCCTCTATGCAATTAAACCTAAAACTAAACAACGTACTTAAATATTTACAGGACTAATAGGAAATAAAACAAAGATAAGGGGCCTAAGGGTAAATTACCCTTTATTAACCGGAGCGGCTGGATGGCTGCCACGTGGAGATCGGACGGTCCAAATGGGGGCGCTCTCAACGCTGGTGCTGCTCTGGTCGATCCAACGGTCCAGGCCAGGACACATGCGGATCTAACGGTCCGGATCAGGTGCCTCAGATCTGAGGTCCACGGGCGCTCCAGGGACCGACGGTCAGGATGACGCCTGGAGCTAGGGGCTGATCCGACGACGCTGGAGGGTGCTGGGAAGAACTGGTCCCCGGCGAACTTCGCCGGGCTCGTGCGGGCGCTGGCCTCCTCCTCGGAGCGCTCTGATGATCGGAGAAGAACGTTGGGTGCGCTCCTGCATCTCTGCGGTGCTCCGATGATCGACCCAAGCTCGGAGGAGCTCAGGCACGGTCGGCGGAGCTGGGTCTCCCGGCCTGAGTGACCAAGCCCTCAGATGGGCTCGGTAAGACCTGCAAAATGGCTTCAGAAGACTCGCGGGTCGAGGGCAAGCTGCCTCGGACCCAGTTAGGCGGAGCGAAGGTGGACGATGCGTCGGGGTGACAGGCTCCGGCGAAGGTGGAAGACGGTGGAGCCCGGTTCCCAGCTCCTGTGCGAGCTGGGTTGTGTGAGTGGGTGAAGAACGTGCGGCGGAGGAAGGCGGAGATGTGGGTCGGGTCCGATGGTCGAACGGTGGTCGGAACCGGGATGAATCGAAGAAAGATGACGACGGCGAAGATTGGGGGTAAACGGAAATTAGATGAAATAGCTAAGCTAAGGGACTACCTGGGTGAAGGAGTAGACTGTGGCGGAGCTGGGGGAAGCTCCCGGTCGTCGCCTCGAGGGACGTCTCTGCCCGAGGCTCAAAGCTCGCTCAGGTGGCGGAGCTACGGCGGGTTCTTCGCCGGATCAGTGGGTTCCTCCTCCTCGCCTCGCTGCAACAGGCGGGAGACGCTCGCTGTCACTCGTGCAGTCACTCTGGAGCTCACAGGGAAGAAGGGGAATGGCCAAAGATAGCGTGGGAAGGTGGCTGAGCTCCAGCTTTATATGGGCTAGGGGTCCGAGAAGAGGGGGTCCGGGCAAGCTCAGGAGCGCGCGGATCCCGAGGGAGCGGCTCCGGCGAGGATGCCGGATGCAAGAAGAAGGATTCGGACCCGGGGTTTAGCGGATTGGCGATCGGGTCGAGTGGGTAAAAATCCGAGAAGTTGGGTCTGCCACTCCAAACCCGTGGGAAGTGGTCCCGGGGGGGCCAGTTGACCGGGCGGTCAACATCCCCAGGAGCCAATGCGGTTCGGCCACGTGGCTGGGATCTTGAGATGACAAAATAAACATAGCTAGGGGCCGAATCTGCAAAAACTCAAATATGAAATATTTTTATTTTATTTTTTTCTATTTTTTGGTGATTTTTAATTAATTTTTGGAAATAAAATAAGGTATTTACATTATATAGCTATATATAGGTATATATACAATATGTAGGCTTTTGTTTTTGATTTTTTAATTATTATTTTTATACAATTTTATCCCTATTTTATATTTTATTTATTTATAGAATAAAATAAGGAATAAAAGGATGTTTTTATTTGATTTTTATTATTTATTTACATAGGTAAAATAAATAGTTATGTACAACTATATACAAGGTATGTGTACAATATATTTTGTATTTTTAATTTTGTTCTTTTTATTTGATTTTGTTTTTGATTCTTTTTATTTTATTTATTTACATATATAGCATAGAATATTTACAAAAAGTTTAGAAAATAACTTTATTTATTTACAAGGTTAAATAAAATATATATAGGTATGGTTTATGTACATGGTGAAAGGGTATTTTTAATCTTTTTTGATTTTTGCTTTTTATTTTGTTTTTATATTTTTATAAATATACAAGTATTTACAAGGAATTTTTTGGGTGAGGAAGACATAGTTTTATTTATTTACACAAATATTTACACCTGAGCCCCTATCTCCCTCTACTTTGGCTTTTATGCGGCCAGGCCCATGCTGAGCCCTCCCTTGGTTAGGTTGCTCAATATTTATTCTAAATATTTCCCTCTTTTCTTTTTTAATCTTTATTCTTTTATTTTTGCACAAAAACATGCTAATTATAGATTTTTTTCACAATGCATGCTTTTGGTAATTATTCCTATTTACATATATCTACATGCATTTGCAAAGGTTTTTGTAGCTAAAATATAAGAATAAAGAGTGATGAATGGATATTCATCAAGAACCCATAGGTGGAACCTTTTGCTCAATACTAAAATCGACAATTGAAGCATTCTGAGGCTGCATCAATCGAGGATACACGACAGAAGTTGCTAGTTGATGAGAGTTATTTCGAGAGCAAGAAAAGAAAAATAAAATTCATTGGGGTTATTCTCTGAATTCCAATCAAATATAATCGGATCTGGTATAGTATAATATAAACATGCGATCAGAAAATATATGGATAGAACTCATAAGGGATCTAGAAAAACAAGTAATTTGTGCTGGGCCTGCATCCTTTTTTTGGGTTCACTAGGATTTTAGTGGTTGGAACTTCTAGTTATCTTGGTAGGAATCTGATATCTGTATTCTCCGAGATCCATACAAAATGTAAATGGTATTTGTATCCTTACCAACTTGATCTTGTTGCTCCTGGTAACAAACATGCATGAACCATTTCTCGAAGTATGTGTCCGAATAGCCCAAATCTCGATAGTTAGCTCTAGTCTCCCAGTCGAAAAAACAACGTTTATAAAGACGTGTGGGTACACTGTTACGCGGTGAGGATTGCAATTTTCCATAGGCGAAGCGGTGCAATGCTGCACCTTAGATGGTGAGAGTCCAGTAGCCGAAAGCATCACTAGTTTACGCTCTGACCTGAGTATCATGGGGCATGTGGAATCCCGTGTGAATCAGCAAGGACCACCTTGCAAGGATAAATACTCATGGGTGATCGATAGCGAAGTATAGTACCGTGAGGGAAAGGTGCCATATTCTATAAATTCTACTACCAAAACGAAAACAAAAAGAAGCTGCAATCTTTTTTTGAATATTAAATGTTAAAATAAAATAAATTCTATACTGCTCCTAATTATATTTATATTATTTTGTCTTTATCTCATTCATAGAGAGCAGATTCAATTCTGAATCTTTTTTGGTAACCAATCCAATTGTAATGTCATAATAGGTAGAAATTAGATTAATTTGGCTATTCTATCCTATACAAGACTCCATACCATAACCGGCTCGTTTTTATTTAATTCAAATAATAGAATTGGGTTTCTTTTTTCCAAATTCTTTTATTATTGCTTTTATAATTAGAACTATTTTTTGAATCCATTTTTTTTCTTTTAAGGCTCTTATAAACCATTTTATTTTTTTAACTTTTAGAACTCAAAAAATTTTCTTTTTCGCTTATATTTTTTTCTTGAATTCATTAAAAATGGGTTCAAAAAAAGAAGGTTGTTTCATGGAGAACCAAATGGTACTTCTACTTATGCTCTCCAAATTGTTAAAAAACAAAAAGTTTCTATAATCAATTCGATCCCCGACCCAATTGGGGGCAAACGCATACGAAAAGATCGGTTGGATTTATTAAAAGATTGTTTGGATTTATCCATGGTTTATTCCTTATCTATAAAATCCTATTTCGTCATTCATTTTAAATTGGACCGAAATAGGATTTTATTTGTATTTTTTATTTGTGTATATTTTTATTTGTGTATATTATATACATATATATTATTATATGATTCTACTATTTAGAGGGCATCCATAAGTAGCTTGGTCCATCTTTATTCCATTTTATATATGTTTGAGGATCCGCATAGCCCTCGATTTATGTGTTATTTATCCATTTCTATTTTTTTATGCCAATGTTGGTGACTGGAGATAACTCTATTCAATTATTCCTGGGATGGGATGGAGCAGGTCTTGCTTCATATTTGTTAATTCATTTCTGGTTCACACGACTTCAGGCAGATAAAGCAGCTACAAAAGCTATGCTTGTCAACCAAGTAGGTGATTTTGGATTAGCTCCTGGGATTCGGGTCGTTATCGAGCAAGCAAGATAGAAATCAAAGCACAAATTATCACTCAACTACTTAGCCAAGTTGCACATTTGTGGGTTTCTATTTTTGATTTTTTTTATTTTATATTTTTATATTTTGATTTTTTATTTTTATGTTTTATATTTTCTTTTTGGATTTTTATTTTTTTATATTTTCGTTTTCTTTTAATTTAATATATAAAGCTATATAAGGGATAAAATATACAATGTAGACTGGGGTAGAGATAAATATTACTAAAAATAGTCAAAAATAAGAAAATAAAAATATTTTTGAGTTTAAATATTTTTTACTATTTTTATGTTTTTTAAGAATTTTTGCTACTTTTTATATATTTTAAAGTAAAAAATACCCTAAAACATGGATAAATAAATACCCTATACCCGAAATTAAAATGGGAGATAAAAAATATCCAAACAGAGTCTAAATTTCTCCAAATTAATTTTATTATAAAGATAACAATATAACTAAAATTTAGAAATAGAAAATATATATTTGAAATTTTTTAAGGATTTTTATATTTTATAAAGATTTTTAGTTTTTTTCAAGTTTTTAGAGTTTTCTTTTAATTTTTAATGATGTTTGGTTTGAAGGTTAAAAATAAATAAATAAACAAAATATATTTTTTTGGGAATTTTCAAAATATTTTTATAATTTTTATGGGTTTTCTATTGCAAACAGGGATAAAAGTGACACTTTTTAATTTTAATAATTATTAAAAAGTCCTAAAATTACAAATTAAAAATAGAGCATGAATGTGTGTGCAATCTGGAAGCTACAACTATTTTTTTAACATTTTTCGAGTTTAATTGCTATTTAAAAATAAATAGAGACAACAAAGAGAAAATGCAATGCTGTTAGGGGCATTAATGTAAATATCAGAAAGTTGAAGGGTTAAATGGTAATTTTACCAAAATAAATACAACGTCCACACAAAGTTTTGGGATCTTATACAAAATCTAAGACTCACGAGGGCCTTGCTGCAAATTGCCAAGCTCACGTGTAGATACACATGAGACACACTTGCGGGGACCCAAACACAAATATAATAAAGTTTAACAGCCTACTAACAATTTTACCAAAAATATACAGCTTAGTTTCCAAAATTTCTGACTAATTAATAATAAACCAAACCCGTAGGGGCTTGGTTGCAAAACACCCAAGTTCTATCGGATGACGTGGACAAGGACTAAAAAGCAAATAAAGAGAGTACGAGGGTCTTTATGCAAGTATTATAAAATTTAAACAATGGCAAATGAAAGTTTGTATGCTAATAAATAAAATACAAAATCGACTGGGTTAAAACTGCAAAATAATTAGTCATAGGTGCTGACCAACGATTAGATCTCGATCACTTGACACGTGGTGCCACAGGGAAGCCCGATGACAGTTCGCATGCAATGACGGATTAGATTGTAGAGGTAGATCGGACGGTGGAGGGCGCAACAGATCCAATGGCAGCTGCTGCAACTGGGAAGATGCACAGATCAAACGGTAGAGGACCGAGGGGGAGAACACCTGATGAACTCACCGAGGGCGAGTTTGAACTCGATGTCGGTCGCTCCTCCAGCAGGATCTTCGACTGTTGGTGCTCACAAAAGGCTGTTGGCATCCTCTCGCACCGAAAGACGATCTTAAAATGGTGGCGGGAGTGTCTGATTCGATCTGGTGGAGCACCACTCCTTGGGTGAAGTCCCTAAGCCACGACGAGCCATGAAGGGGCTTCTTCTTTATTTCTCTTGTAGGGGTCAGTCAAAGACAAAAAGGCGTAGCTTTAGCGAGCTTTAGGGTAGTGGGATATGCGAAGGTGAGGTGGATGCGGGCCTCTCCGGCGAGCGGCAGAGAAGGAGAGGAACGACCTTGCTCTTTGTGAGAGGAAGGTGGTTGGAGATACGTCGGGCGGTCAGAAGGCGGAGAGGAAGAAGTTGGAGGTGTCCATGGAGGCAGAGTGGGGCGAAAACGGTAGCAATTAGGTGGTGGAGCTGGTGGCTCCGGTAAATGATGACCCGAAAGATTCACCAAGACTCGGGTGAATAAAATAGAATTAGGGTCGTTGTGACCCGAATCTCGGAGATCAATCAGTCAATCAAGAAAAAAATAGAAACAGACCACCAATCAAGCAGATAAAATCAAAGAAAATCAAAATAGTGGCCCTGGCTATGAGATTAGCCTGGTGTAGCACCCAGGGTCGGACTCAGGGAGCACGAGTTGGCCTCGCGACCTACGAAGTAGTCAGGCAATAAAATAAAATAAAAACAATTAATTTTTTTTGTGGTTTTTAATATTTTTATATTTTTTGGATTTTTAATAATTAAGGAAAATAAGAGCAAGGTAAATACAAGCTACTTTAACCAATTATTTAAATACTAAAAAATGGTCCAAAAATTTAAACAAAAATATTTTTAAGTTTTATAGGTTTTTAACTGTTTTTGATGAATTTTTTGAGATTTTTATAATTTTTATGGAATTTTCTAAAAATAAAAGAAGGCAGAAACAGTGGGGTACTGTCCAGCCAGGCTTGAAAGACCAATTTAAAATATAAAATGGTCCTGGTAAAAGCCTGGAGGTATTTTTTTTATGAAAAATAGAAATAATGAAGAAAATTCAGGAAAAGAATTTATTAATTTTTGAATTTTCTATATTTTTTAGAATTTTTATGAGTTTTAAGTGTTTTTAATTTTTATTGTTTTATATATCCAAAAATCGCCAAAAATTCACAGAAAATCAAACAAACATAAACAAACAAAACTTAATTTTTTTTAGAATTCTTAAAAGAGTTTTATATTTTTTTATGATTTTATAATCTGGACAGACACAAAAATGGTGGTTTTTGACTTTTTAAAAATAGAAAAATCCTCAAAAATATTCCAAATTTTTGGTGAAAAGTTTACACAGCGGTAGGAGCCACGTATCCATTTTTCAAGCAATTTGGACTTGAATTGATATTTTATTTAATTAGCACAAGGTCTCATAGTGCACATGGACCTATATGCAATAAAAAATATCTTCAGCAGCTGAAAAGTAACAATTTCAGAAAGCTGGGGGTCCCTTGTGCAAAAAGTCCAAGACCCCACGCGCGCTGCACGTGGCCTGGGCACAGAGGGACCTAAATGTAATAAAACTTACTTCCAGGGACTTATTAGCAACACGTGCAAAAAGCCCAGGGAAGAAGTTGCAAAATACCCAAATAATTCAGCACATGTCGAATAAAAACAATCACATGGGTATGGATGCAAATATCAGAAAATATATTTCATTCAGTAACACTCAGAAAATCGGCCTATACAATGCAATTTCTCCAAAATTCACGTGACGACGCACGTGTCTCACACAAACAGGGATGAAAATGCAAATACAAGAAAGGTTCAGGTCCTAAGTGCAATTTTTACAAAATAAAAACAACTACTGAAAATAGTTACAGGACTAAAAAGTAAATGCGAACAGGAGGGGCCTAAGTATAAATTACCCCTTATTATCAGAGGGGCTGAGGATTGGCCATGTGGATGATCTGACGGTCGCAGGAGACGTGCCAACCCTTCGTCTGGATGGACGACGAGGAGGAAGCCACGTGTAGGGATGGGCATGGGCCGGCTGGGCCGGGCCCTGAAGGGCCCAGGCCCAAGCCCATTTAAAAAATTCGGCCTTGGGCCGGGCCCGAGCCCGCAAATTTTTTTTCTATTCGGCCCAAGCCCAGGCCCGGCCCAATTCCATTGGGCCGGGCTTGGGCCGGGCCGGCCCATCTATTGGTACTAGGCCCATCATTTAATCCACATGTATAGGTGAATGTTCATTCTGGAATATGGTGTGCATATGGAATGGAGGTGCACATGCATGAACATACGAAATTTCTTCTCATTATTATCATATATGATGACACGAATAAGAGCACCCCACTTGCAGAAGAAGAATATATCAACTGATATGGTCCTAACCAGGCTGCGGATGAATATATGCATAGAAATGATAGAGAAATGGGAAGACATGAATATAAGTTATCATGATATAATCATGACCCATATTTGACCTGCTTGCCATTGTTGATAACTTGATAAGAGCTTATATTGTATAATTTCTTTCGCATATATCTATCACTTTTCAGGCAGAGGAGGAGAAGCAATGCAAAGCCACGAGAAACATGTGGATTGATGCCATAGAAATCAGACAGTGTCAGTGATTTCCTTTTTTCTTCATGGTACAATGATGAAAGTAGAAACTCTTATTAAGGTCTTCGTAAAAGCAAGAAGATGAAAAGCCCATTACCATTTACATAGAAAAAGGATCTGGGAGTACAGTTAGTGGATCTGTTTTACACCTAATGATGGGTTGATAGCAGATCTCTCGCTTAAATTGATGCACGTTGTTCTACAGCAACAGCAGAAAGGCATGGATGTTATTATATGAATATATTATACAGTCCCTTATCATAACTTAGAACACGAGAATGCAAGGAGGAAGAGGTGACATTACGAGGGTGTAGTAACGCCCAGGATATCAATCAGGTTCTTTTGTTCACACATTGGCCAACAGCCTACAAGTAGAATAATTTGCTTTGATTACTTGATTTGATAATCTTGTGAAGGTTGCGTTCATTTTCATCAATATTTGAACTATAAGTACGAGATTATTGTATTGAAAAGGTTCCACTTGTAATAACTTAAACGATGAGGAGCTATTATATCCCATTTCATTCCTTTTCGGGAATATATCCAAAAATAAAAGAGGGATAAGCCACCCCATGAAGACAGGAGGCAGAGCTGCAGACTCGGGTTGGGCTGTCGGGCCGGGCAGCGGGCTACTATCGGGCCGGGCCCTCGGGCCGGATCGGGCTGGGCCGAGCCAAGCCCGAGCCCGGCCCAAAAAAAATTTGGGCCCAATAATTTGGCCCAAGCCCGGCCCATTATCTATTTGGGCTTGGGCCGGGCCGGGCTTTTCGGGTTGGGCTTCGGGCTGGGCCGGGCCGGCCCAGCCCAATGCCCATCCCTAGCCACGTGGAGATCGGACAGTGATGGATTAAGGGCTCCTCTTCGTCTGAACGTGCGGTCCTGATCAAGCCTCCAAAGGATCTGACGGTCGCGGGCCTCCCTCAAATAGATGGATATGATCTAATCTGGAGCTGAAGGGGATGATCAGATGCCAGAGGAAGGTCCTGGATGAACAGGTCGTTGGCGAAGTTCGCCGGCTCGATACTCGCGCTGGGGTCCTCCTCTGCTGCTGCTGGAATATGGAGAAGAATCACCCAGGTCCTCCGCAGCTACTGAGCTCCTTTGATGACGCCAGGAAGCTCCGAGGAGCTCCGGCGACGAAGGCGGAGCAGTGCCTCTGTGCTCAAACCTTGGACCTCCAGATGAGGCCCCTTTGACCTTCAAAGTTGCATCAGAGGACTCCTGGGTCGAGGGCAAACTGCCTCGACCCGGTTAGAGGTGGTGTAGGTGGCTGGATGAGGCGCGACGAGGACCTCCGGCGAAGCGACGGCGAGGGAGGTCGAGTCTTGGCTCCGTGGCGAGCCAAGGTGGGTGAGTGGGCGAAGAATGTGGAGGGAAGTCTCGTGAAGATGTTGGTCGGGTCGGTCGAGGAAATGGATGATCGACGTGGTCGGAATCGATGAGAGATGGCGGCGGAGTGAATTGGGGGAAATCAAAAATTAGACGAAGCTAGAAAGAATTAGGTTCACCTAATGACGCGAGTCGACTGTAGATGGGCTCTGGAAGCTCTGGTCGTCGCCTCGAGGGTCGTCGGGGGCCCGAGGCTCGGGCGCTGCTCACGCCGGCGCACGACGACAAGAAGGTTGCCGGATCAGTAGCGGAAGGCTCCTCTCCTCTCTTCAACACCACTCTCACTCAGCTGTCAATCTGGGGAGCACAATGAAGGTCCTGAGACGATGGAGTAGCGCCAAAGATGGCGTGAAATTACGGCCGGAGGTTCAGCTATATACCACTGCAGGTCCGAGAAGATGGGGTCGGGTTGGGTTCCGTGAAGCACGGATCCCTAAGCGGATGCATCGGCGTGGATCTCGGATGTATCAGGGATGATTAGGATCTGGGGTTTAGGGTAAATGGAGCTCAGATCATGGCACTAAAATTTGGAGAAATCGGATCAGGCGCCCAGATCTGCGAGAAGAGGGTCCGCGGGGGAGAGTTGACCGGGGGTCAACAATCCCCCGTGGACTAATGGGAATCCAACTTTTATTAATTCTTTGAAAATTCAATAAAAAATATTAAATGATTTATTTTCAAAAAACTTAAAACATGAAAATTATTTATTTATTTTTAAATTATTTTTTAGTAATTTTTATTTATTTTTTTGAAATAAAAATAATGTATTTACGAAATAGTATTATTATATATAGGTATATACAATATGTATTTTTAATTTTTGATTTTTAATTATTTATTTTTATACAATTATTCCAATTTTATATTTTATTTATTTATAGAATAAAATTTGGGATAATAGGGTATTTTTATTTTATTTTTATTAATTATTTACAAGGGTTAAATAAATAGTTTTATTTATATACATACATGGCATATATACAAGGTTGGGAATTGGTTTTATTTTATTTCTTTTTATTCTATTTTTATTTTTGTGATTTTTATTTTATTTATTTACATTATGGAATGTAAAATATAAATATATTTTTATTGGATTTTTAGTTATTTATAGATATGTGATTCTATGTACATGACATATATACAATGATGAAGGGAATTTTTGTTTGATTTTATTTTTGTTTTGTTTTCCCAATTTTATTTTAATTTAGTATTTAAAAATATGTACAAATATATACACACCCATTTTTAGTTTGAATAAAAGGAAAATAATTTTTATTTATTTATAGGTATATGCACACAATGAGCTTCCCTATCTCTCTCTACTTGGGTTCTTTTGCGGTCAGGCCCATGCTGAGCCCTCCCTTGGGATTAGGTCGCTCAATATTTATTCTAAATATCTCCCTCTTTTTCTTTTATTTCTTTATTCTTTTATTTATGCACAAAAACGTGCTAATAATTAATATTTACACAATGCATGCAAGATGATAATTATTTCTATTTACAAGTATCTACATGCGTTTTGCATAGGTTTTGTAGCTAAAATAAAAGAATAAAGAGTGATGAATGGGTATTCATCAGTAAACGAGATTTTTTATTTTCCCAGTAATACAAGGGACTTAAATGCAATAAAAGAGCTACAATACACTACTACCACTCTAGGGAGTTCAAACTGCAAAAAGAAGAGGAAAGAATCTCATAGGGGGCACGCCTGGAACAAGCTCCGGTGAAGTAACTCAGGTGAACTAGACCACCTCAATTCTACACGCGATCGGACCATTGGAGGGCTGGAATGACTCCTGCTGTCACTAGGAAGAAGGTTCGAAGCCTAGGTCTAGGGCTCAATGGCGGAAGAGGGATCAAACCCGGAAAGAAGACAGTGGAGGGCTTAAGTACCGGATGCGGAGGAGGGTTGAAGATCGAAGGAGATCTGGCGGATCAACGACGCATTCCTCGAGATAACGCAAGGGCATGAATCATCAATACCCGAGGAGAAAAGTCATGAAGAGATCTTTCCAAGAGGGTGCTCGGATCGACCCGGAAAAATGCGAGAAGAGAGGTCAAACCTCAGGTCTGACAAGGCCAAGGACGAGGGGCATACAGTTGACCACTGGTCAACTGGCGACAAAACCTGGTTGGTCCACGTGGACCACTTAGGAATAATCATCCTAGAAAATATTGTAAATTAAATAATAAATAATAAATGTATTTATTAATTTTAGGTTATAAAATAAAAAAATGTTTGTTATTTTCTAAATTATTTTATTATGATTTTTATTTATTTTTTAGAGCTATATATTTACAAGTTACTTTTTAGGGTTATATATAGATATATTTATCTATGTTTTAGGTCTTTTATTTTGTATTTTTATTTTATTAATTTAGTTTATTATTTTATATATTTATAACTTATTTTTAGATATATAATATATTTTTATTAATTTTTTCTGATGTAATTTATATAATTAAATAAATAGATATATTTATTATATAAGTATAGATATAGGTATTTTACCTATGTAATTTCTATACATATTTTATTTTAAAGTTTTCTTTATGTTTTTATTTTAGTTTTAATATGTAAATATATTATAAATAATATTTACAAAGTTATAAAATATAAAATTATAAAAATAAAGAATAATAAAAATGAATATTTTAATCGGGTAAACTATACAATAGGGGTCCAAAACCTAACTTTCACATTTTAACTCCAAAAAATATGAAATCACCTTCATTAAATATCCTATTAAAAGTTATATACAATTAAAGGTCATTTGTATATATTTTGAGTTTTTATTTGAGAGATATGGGTCTAGAAATTTGGGATTTTGGATTTTTATTCTGAGTATAACTTTTTCTCTATATATTATTTTTGTATGAAATCAATTTTGTATTTTTTATATTTTATTATATATAACTTCCATGTACAAAGTTTCTTTATTTGAGTTATGAAAAGTGGAACTAAAAATATGTCCCAAAATGAATAAAAAATGAATAAATAAAATGGATTTTTGTTGTATTTTGGACCCTTATCTTCCCCTACTTTATTCCTTGTCAAAGTATTCGTCAAGATACCTAGGTCTCAGGGTTTAGGGTCATAAAATATTTTCAATATTTTATTCTTTTTATTTTCTTTTCTTTATTCTATAACTTTGACATTAAAAACAATATTTTATACAATATTTACACAATGATGCATGAATGTTAAAATGCATGAATTAGAGGTATTTACATGCATTTACTAGAGTTTCTAAGGCCAAAATGATAGAATAAAGGTGATGAAATGCAGATTCATCAGATATGAAGAAGGCACTCCCCAAGATCACTTGAATCCGTGGTGATGGCGCCATCCCATAACCTAGGAAATCGAATGCCGATTATATTATGGTCCATTCACCTCCATCATTATTGGTTCAGAAGACTATTTAGGTGAAAAAGAAGACTGCTCATTTTGAAATGCGACCATTCGAAACTCAGTATTAGTTGTTAGTTGTTGCTCTGATGAATCCATGACTCATCCCATCTATTCTTTCATTTTAGTTGAAATCCTTAATAAAATACATGTAAATAGTAACTAATTTTCATCTTTTAACAATCTAACATCATTTATTAATAATATGGAATTAACACTTATTTAAACCAAAATAAAAGAGTAAATGAGAAAAAAGAAAATAAGAAGGATGCATATATGTAAATATGTATAAACTGATCCTAAATCAGAGACTAGGTGATGAATACCCATTCATTCACCTTTACTCCCTTATTTGGTAATTAAATCGCTATAAAAACTCATGTAAATATAGCTAAATTATACATATTAACTTCATTATTTGTATATAAATACTGTATAATTACATGCATTAAATTCAAAATACAATAATAAAGTAAAGAAAAGGAAAATAAATGAAGTATTAAAGATTGACACTAAACGCTGAGACTAGGTCAATATTGACTTAATCGACAAGGAATAAAGTAGGGAGAGATAAATGTCTGATAATGTACATAAAACTCTAATTCTATACCCGAAATAGCCATTTTACTTTATTTTATTTTTCATTTTATACACCTCATATAATAAAATGATCTACATGAAATTTGTAATAAAAATACATAGAATATATAAAATTAATTGCACATAAAAGTAATGCAAAGTGCAACTGGGACACAGATGAAAAAGCCACAAACCAAACATCATAGATCAATAGCTTCTCTATATGAAATAAAATTCACCAAACTTATGCTAATTGTATTTAAAATTAAATTATTTATTTAATGAAGGTAATTTTATTAAAAACAGAGTTAAGATACAAAAGCTGGCTTTCTAGGGCCTATTGTACTATATACATGTATATTTTATTCATATAATTTATTCTTTACATTTTGACTCTTCTTATATTTTAAATAATTAAAAATATAAACATAAATTAAAACAACTAAAATATATTTATTAGAATAAAAATATAGGTATACTATACCTATAATATACATACATACATACAATTATTTAGGTATATAAATAAAATCAAAAAACAAATAAAAATATGTAAATATATATTTAATTATATTATAAATCTATAAAACATGTACATAAGTTAATAACATTACAAATAACTATAAAATACCAAAAAAGGTAAATATTCCTATGTATATACTAATAAGGTTGTAAAAATAAATAAAAATCACCATAAACTAGTATATAAAATATTTTTTTATGGTTTGAGTTTTAATCAATAAAATCATTTATTACTCTTAATCGAATTAATAAGGGAATCAATCCCTATTTTGTCTTGACTTGGTGCATGTGGACAAATTAGGGCTCACTGATAGTTGACCTCCAATCAACTGTTTGCTCTTCTATCTTATTCTGTCAGAGTCACGAGACACCCCACTCTTCTCCAATTTTCTCAACTTCCTCCTTTACTCCATATCTCTTGTGACCCCCTGCTGAAACGCTCTTGGCATGTTTGCTAATCAAATACCATTAGCAGTCACCGACGTGACCAAACACAAGAGGTGAATCAGACAACAATTAACCCTTAGATAATAATAAAGCAACACAATATGTGTGTGGAGTTAAATTTATTATAACTCTGCAGAAGGTGTGTATAAATGTAAGTCTGTAGAGTATCAAACTCATGGAGCAAACATGATAGATTGAGAAATTAATCCAAAATTTTCCTTCTCTTGTCTTTTTATTTGTATTATTTTTGTAGGTTTTTAGTTATATATTTTTGTTTTTAATTTTATACTTTTATGTTCTTTTACATTTTTTTATTTTCAACTTTCTTTCCTTTTTATTTTATCAATATATAATAAGTATGTGTATATATATATCTATATATAATAATATATAATGTAGTTTCAATATAGGATATAAATATAATATATATAATCAATAAAATACAATTAAGTACAATACTTTTTATTTTTTTAAAGATTTTAAAAACATATTAAAGTATTTATAATAATTACTAATAATTATAGGTAATATATAATGTTAATATATATGCTATATATAAGGTTTTATCTTTATAAGTATAACTATATATAGTAAAATATTACAAAATACATTTTTGTGGAATTTTATATTTTTCTCTATTTTGTTAATTTTCTTATAATTTTTGCTATTTTTTTGTATTTTTAATTGATTAAAATGTCAAATTAGAGGCTTTTAATACTAGGTAAGATTGTTTTGAAATTTAAAAATACATAAATATCTCAAAAAATTCCAATTAGAAATAGAAACTAATATTTTGGGGGTTTTAAATAAATTTTAATGATTTTTATAAGGTTTTTAGGGTTTCTTTAATTTTTAATGTTTTTACTTTGTAATTTTTAGTGATTTTTGGCTTGAAGTTGCAAAATAACATAATAAAGATACTCTATTTTTTTTGGAATTTTTAGAAATAAGTTTGTTTTTTTGTATTGTTAAAAGCAAACAAGGAAGAAATGCTCTGTTTTTATTTTTAATAACTAGAAAAATAAAGAAAATAGCTCAATAAAAATATATGTAATAGAACAAAATTTAAGGCAATTGCCCTAATTTTTCTAGGATTTTTAGGGCATAAGAAACATTTAATAAAAATAAAAATCAACAAAAAGAAAATACACTACTAGTAGGGACCTTTTTGTAATTTTGTAAAAGTATTTGTGCAATCCTAAATACCCTAGAGTCTAGGGGCATAGATGCAAAAATTCCAAATTTATCTATATTAAACCCACTAGCAGGGGTATTTATGCAATATCTAAAAATTTAGGCCCCATTGCAATTTTCCTAAAAATATAACATCGAATATTAAAATTAATAGACTAAATATAAATACAAAAATCCCGAAGGGGTGCAGGTGCAAAATGTCCCGTCGCCCACATGTGAGGTGATATGGACTGGACCTAGACACAAAAAAGTAAAGATAGGGGTCTAATTGCAAATAATAAAAAAAATATATGAACTTGATCAAATGACAATTCATAGAAAATCTTGTGATCTCACAAGGTGAGAGCACAGTCGTTGTAGTGATTGCTTACGAAAGCCGATTAAGTCGACAATTAACCCACAATATAGTCAAATAATGCAATGCAATCGTGGAGTTAAAATTTATTATAACCCAGATAAATGTGTATAGTGCGTGAGTAGTCTAGGTGTCGAACCATTGAGAGCTACAGAGATGGGCAATACTTATTGTCTACAAAGAATAAACAACAACCATTTTTTGTGTATTATTATTTTTTTTAATTTTTTTGTGGATTTTTAATAATAATTATTTTTTACGGATTTTTATTTTTATTTTTAATTTCTTTTTATTTTTTATATATAATAAGTATGTATATAAGTATATATATTAATATGTATAATATAATAATTAGGGATTATGGAGCCTACATCCATGTGTAGGTAATTTTCTTACACCCACACTTTTTCTCCTATCTTTTTTTATTTTTTGGAATGAATCCTTAGGGGATTTACTTAGAATATTAAGCGAAATATGTGTTCCAAATTTCAGTTAAAATGGACATTCCTAACATTCCTAACATGTCTACGGTTACAATTAGTTGCTACTTTTAGTATTACATGAATTTCTCACAATTGATTCTTTGTAAACCAAGCCGGTCTGACTCGGCCTCTAGGTCAGGATCATATACTTTATGTATGTATGTTATATTTATTTGTTGGTTCTCTATATTAGTAAGTAGATATGTACATATAAACGTCCTTCTGCATTTTTCTTTCACTTCTTCTTCATTTATTCTTTTATTTTACTTTTTTTTAGATTCAAGGTCATATCCTTACCCCCTCCTTCATTCTCTTTTTTCTGGTAGAAGGGGGGGCTATGGGTTTTGAACCTTGGTCTTTCAATTGTGGGAGCCACTGCTCTACCACTATTCTTTTATTTTACATTTGTTGATAATTGTGTGTTCTTCTATTATTTGGTATTTTCATAATTATTAAAGATTTTAGAGAAAATGAAAGAACAAAAGAGATGGAAAAATAGATTTATCATTGATGAAGGTGGAGGATTATTGGTTAGATTCACCTCCACATGGGAATTCATCTCAATTTGAATCTTTAATGACCATTACACAAATTTGTCAAAAAATGACAACATCAAATTTATTTATTTTCAATACAAGATTAATTAAAGACTCTCATGGTTACTTGATTCTCTCTTGAATGATTAGGCGGTGCATGTCAATATAAGTTCTCACAACAAGAGAAACAACACGTAGAGATAGAGAGGAAATTTTGACGGTTTGTGGATATTGGAACAACATTTGAGGAGTGCTTATCGATGTTTTTCACTGCAGTTAGGAAAAATATTTACCACTTTGATGATTTGTAGCAATAGATAGGGGGTTGGTTTTATGTACGTAAACTTCTCATGTGAGATGGATTATATGCGGTGCTTGATTTCATGCTGCAATCAATCCCATGGTTTCTTACCCTCCCATTTGCGGGGTTTGTAATGTTAAGATTCCCCCTGCATCTATGGTTGGTTTTTTAACGGTTACAATTTATCTGTGGTAGTAATTATCTTGTAATCAGTATACCATGCATGATCCACTTATCAACTTTATATCTTTTTCCCTTTCTCAGTCCTGTGGAATCTATTCTCAACACTCACTTAATAAAAAATAATACTCAATAAGCTTGGGAAGACAATAAATTTATCATAATTATAGTATCATAAGCCACGTTACATAAATTATACTCAACAAGTCCACTCAACGATAACTTATCAACTAAAGTCCTTGGAACCTTACTGCCATAATTTTATTACATCTCAGAACCAACAATAATTTTATAACACATTTATTTTTATATTTTCATTTATTGTAACGAACACAAATCAAAGTCTAAAGTCAATCAGATCACTATCTTCAATTTGGTTAAAAAATATATCGCACATATATAAGTTGAATGAAAAGAAGTAATATCGTGTAGAGATTATATATATATAACTTAGTCCTCAAAACGAAACCACTCGTAAATAATATTACACTGCACTGATCGATGTTCAATATCTATCAAAAAAAAAAGAAAGAAAGAAGGAAAGAAAAAAAACGTATGTCCATACACACAAGGTCTTAAATGTCGGTTCGTTCATCATTTCGATGACCAATCAAAATTCGACCGAAATTTCAATCATTTCGGTTGCTTTTGTACTAAAACTCCTATATTTCGATCATTTTGATTATTTCGATCGAATTTCGATAACCTGTCAAAATCATAATTCAACTTAATTTCGTCGATATTTGAGACCATGAATACGCATTCATACGAAACCAAATACATGAACAAAGATGGAAATGTCGTCCCGATAGCTGAGCTAAAGATAATATTATATTAACACATATCTACTAACTGCTAAATAGAAATCCGTGGTCAGGTTAAGGTGTTTCGTTGGGAGTTCTATGTGCTGCCGTGTGATGTAGACATCATGCATAATTACACATTAATTATCTCCACGATATCGGCTTAATAATGATGTGATCTATGCTTTGATCGTCCAACACAAAAGCTAAAACCACCAGCTATGCTTGCTTGTGTATGGCCCCTTGATTTAAATAACTTCGTTAATGATGGTAATACAATAGGAGTCCTTTTCAATGGATTGTAGTCGACTTCACATACGTGTTTGTCATGGCATGTTACAAGCGTGTGTGCATGTGCTTAGTTATGTTTGGGCATCTCTTGTGATTAGCGTTTGAGATGGGAAGGATAATTATGGTAATTACCATTGGGTTGCATGTTGTACTTGATGCTCGATGCCTTTCGTAATCTGCACGAAATTACTTTAGTGGCGTCGACGTAAAGATTTAGCTAGCAACTTCTTTTTGGCAATCAGATTTTTATTCCCATTTTGTCAACAAAGAAGTGTTTTTTTATATAAAAAAGGTCAGAATTCACATCATCAAAATAAAGTTTTTTATATAAAAAAAGGCCGGAATTCACATCATCAAAATAAAGGTTGGAAGCTACAAGCACATAATATACGAATGAGTGGACGACTTGATCATTCTTCGTTGTCAATTTAGGAGAGCAAAAAAAAAAGTGTAATGTTCTTAGCAAACATAGGACAAGGCAAAAATAAAGGTGCAACTAACAACATCGACAATTTAGGAGAGCACAAAATAAAAGTGTAATGTTCTTAGCAAACATAGGACAAGGCAAAAATAAAGGCGCAACTAACAACATCGACAGAGTGAGTGGGCTACTTGATCATTCTTCATGGTCAATTTAGCACCCGATAACATGTTCACGACGGGTGAGGATCATCAGTTCGTTGCTGCAACATAACCAAGATGAAAAAAAGGAAGCAAAGTTACGGAGAAACTAAAATCAGAGCTACACGCTTTAAAGTAGGTTATCATCAGGAATAATGGTTTTTTAGCAATCATAAAAGGTGGCTTGAAAGTACCCTGAAATATTCTCATACATCAATCCTTCCAGACCAACCACTAGATCGATGCACGCTTGGTGGTTATCTGTCAATGTGATGGAGAATAAAGGAGTAAACTATGTGTGTCAAATAAATTATTTAAACCCAGTCGAATGAGAGAAATATCAGAATTTGCTAATACATTTAGAGTATAGGAGCAATCAACGAACATGTAGTTTAGAATTTCCTCATCAGCCAAGCTTGGTGGAGAAGATGACTATGTCCTAGGTTAAGGGTTTGTCATGGCTAAGGGACGAAAGGAAGAAGGGAACCATTGGATAGAAGATGAAAAGTTGAGGTGTAATTTAATGCCTCGTCCACCATGTGAGAGTGCAAGGTAAAGATCCTTGATTAATCGGGGAGAGGTTGTTCTTCTAGGGAATGATATGTTGTCTGTAAAGTCAGTGGAAATGTTTAGTTCTGGAGGGCAGTTTGAGATCCTGAATATCTGATGTGTCTCCCTGATTAGTCGGATCGATGAGATACCTAACGTTCGATCTTGGAGGAGCCTGCAGTGTCTGACAAGTTGGATCTGGTAATCGATGTATCAGCCCTCTCTCAGCTCTTGGCACCCAATAAATCTGAATAAGTCAACAATCAACTCATAAAATATGAAATAAAAACTAAGTGTGCATGGTAAAATTTATTATACCAAACAAAGTGTGTGTATAGCCAGCAAGTATAGGGGTTGAACCATTGAGAGCAAACTGAGAATATGTATAATTACTATTTATTAATGATAATCAACAAAAATTATTTTTGTGTGTTTTCCGCTTTTTATAATTTTCGTGGGATTTAATTATATTTAATTTTCTGTATTTTTAAATTTTTTATGTTTTTTTATAAATTTTAAAATTTTATTTTCTTTTTAATTTTGTATTTTTAGTCTCTTTTTAGTTTTTAAGTTATAATATGTATTTATATATAATAATATAGATATTATAAATAATATATAGGGTATATAGTAAGGGTCAAATGAGTTTGCTCCCACCTTTCTTTTCACTTTTTTTTTATTTTTTTGAAATAAAACATGGGGATCTACTAAGAATAATAAATGAATATTTGTTTTAAATTTCATATAAAACAGACGTTCTTAACACTTCCATCTGAAGGGGGTCAATTTCAGCAATTTTGAGACCGCTAAAATTTGATAGTCTTGATGGAAGGAATAAAAGTCTCAAAATAAGTCGAATTTTGAATGACACTATGGTGATATATTGTGAGCTAAATTCCACCAGATTTCATTTCAGAAAAATAAAAAAATATGAGGAAAAAAGGGTGGGAGCATGTAGTTACATGCTCCCAGGTAGCATACTCCTCTTTCCCATATAGTGTGTATGTGTGTGTAGGGTTAAATAGGGCTGCCCCCTAGGGGGAGCTAACTTGGCTAACCCCCGCACTATTTTACCCGTTTTTTTTTTATTTTTTTTGAAAATTTCTTCCATGAATATTCATCACTATATCCCTATATTATGCTATTAAAATTTCGTGCGAAACAAAGACTCGTACGGCCTCCATCCAGACAATTATTTTTTAACAGTAACAGAATTGCTAAAAACGACCCTTCTAGATGGATGTTGTAGGAGTCTCTGTTTCGCGTGAAATTTGAATGACATAATAGAGGAATATATTGATGAAAATTCATGGAAGAAATTTCAAAAAAATAAAAATAAAAAAGGGGGCGAAATAGTGCGGGGGGAGCCAAGTTAGCTCCCCCCATGGGGACAACCCCATTTTACCCATATATATATATATATATATATATATGGGAAAAATGGGGCTGCCCCCACCCCATTTTTCACAATTTTTTTTTTATTTTTTTGGAAAAATATCAACATGTATATTCATCCGTATATCCCTCCTATATGTCATTCGAATTTCGTCAGAAACAGAGACTCCTACGGCCTCCATCCAGACACCAATTTTTTAACGGTCGTAGTATTTTTTAAATCGACCCTGTCTAGATGGAGGCCGTAGGAGTCTCTGTTTCTGACGAAATTCGAATGACATATAGGAGGGATATAAAGGTCAATATACATGGCAATATTTTTCAAAAAAAAATAAAAATTTGCCCAAAAATAGGGCGGGGCAGCCCCATAAACTCCTATATATAGGGTTAAATGGGGCTGCCCTCTGGGGGAGCTAACTTGGTTCCCCCGTCTCATTTCGCTCGGGTTTTTTATTTTATTTTTTTAAAATTTCTTCCATGAATATTCATCACTACATCCCTATATTATGTCATTCAAATTTCGTGCGAAACAAAGACTCCTGCGGCCTCCATCCAGACAGTCATTTTTTAACGGTAATAGAATTGCTAAAAATGACCCTTCCGCATGAGGTCGTAGGAATATCTGTTTCACGCGAAATTTGAATGACATAAGGTAGATATATATTGATGAAAATCCACAGAAGAAATTTTTCAAAAAAATAAAAAAAACGGGCGAAATGGCGCGGGAGGAGCCAAGTTAGCTCCCCCCATGGGGGCAGCCCCATTTTACCCATATATATATATATATGTGTGTGTGTGTGTGTGTGTGTGTGTGTGTGTGTGTGTGTGTGTGTGTGTGTGTGTGTGTTTGTGTGTGTGTGTGTGTGTGTGTGTGTGTTTGTGTGTGTGTGTGTGTGTGTTAATGGGGCTGCCCCCTTGGGGTAGCCAACATGGCTGCCCCCGCGCCATTTGTGGCATTTTTTATTTTTTTTTTCAAAAAATACCGCCATGTATATTCATCCCTATATCCCTGCTATATGCCATTAGAATTTCGTCAGAAACAGAGACTCATATGGTCTCCATCTAGACGGTCATTTTTTAACGGTAACAGGATTTTTTAAATCGACATCATCTCGATGGAGGCCATAGGAGGCTCTATTTCTGACGAAATTCGAATGATATATAGGAGGGATATATGGATGAATATACATTGTTTTATTTTAAAAAAAAACACGTCGAAATAGGGAACAGGGAAGCCATGTTGGCTGTCCCAAGGGGGCAGCCCCATTAAATCCCCCCCCCCACACACACAGAGATGGTAAAATGGGGATGCCTCCATAGGGGGGGGGGGGGGGGCTAACTTGGCTCCCCCCGCGCTATTTCGTCCCCTTTTTTATTTTTTTTCGAAATTTCTTCCGTGGATTTTCATCAATATATCCCTATATTATGTCATTCAAATTTCACTCGAAATAGAGACTCATACGGCATCGATCCAGAATGGTCGTTTTTAGCAATTCTGTTACCGTTAAAAAAATGACTGTCTGGATGGAGGCCGTATAAGTCTCTGTTCGCACGAAATTTTAATAACATAATATAGAGATATAGTGATGAATATTCACGAAGGAAATTTTCAAAAAAAAACTGGACGAAATAGCACGGGGGGAGCCAAGTTAGCTCCCCACCAAAGGGCAGCCCCATTTAACCCTATATATATATATATATATATATATGGGAAAAGGGAGTATGCTCCCTGGTTGTAGCCAATTACATGCTCCCACCCCTTTTCTCCTGTATTTTTTTATTTTTCTGAAGTGAAACTTATTAGAATTTAGATCACAATATGTCACCATGGTGTCATTCAAAATTCAACTTAATTCAAGACTTCTATCCCCTCCATCAAGACTGTTAAATTTTAACGGTCTCAGAATTGCTGAAATTGACCCCCTTCAGATGGAGGGCAAAGGAGTCTCTGTTTTTGAAGAAATTGAAATGACATGTTCGGGGGATATAGTTATGAATTTACATATTTTTATTTTCCAAAAAATTAAAAAATATAGGGAAAAATAGAGGTGGGAGTAGTCAGTTGGCTACACCGAGGGAGTAGCCTCCTTTAACCCTATATATATAGGGGTTGATGGGGCTGCCTCCTGGGGGCAACCAACATGGTTGCCCCGCCTCATTTTTGGGCAAATTTTTTTATTTTTTTGAAAATATCACCATGTGTATTCATCCCTATATCCCTCCTACATGTCATTCAAATTTCGTCAGAAACAGAAACTCCTACGGCCTCCATCCAGTCAGGGTCGATTTAAAAAATCCTATGACCATTAAAAAAATAACGTCTGGATGGAGACCGTAGGAGTCTCTGTTTCTGATGAAATTCGAAGCATATAAGGGGGATACATGGATGAATATACATGGTGATATTTTTCCAAAAAAATAAAAAAATTGCTAAAAATAGAGTGGGGGAAGCCATGTTGGTTGCCCCTATTTTTAGCAAATTTTTTTACTTTTGGAAAAATATCACCATGTATATTCATCCCTATATATCCCTTATATGCCATTCGAATTTCGTCAGAAACAGAGACTCCTACGGTCTCCATCCAGACGTTATTTTTTTAATGGTCGCAGGATTTTTTAAATCGACCCTGTCTGGATGGAGGCCGTAGGAGTCTCTGTTTCTGACGAAATTCGAATGGCATATATGAGGGATATAGGGATGAATATACATGATGATATTTTTCAAAAAAAATAAAAAAATTTGACAAAAAATGGGACGGAGCAGCCATGTTGGCTGCCCCCGGAGGGCAGTCCCATTGACCCTTATATATATAAGGAAAGATCCTTTTTTTGGAAAGTTCGAAATATAATATATATTTAGAAGTAATAATAATATATAGTATATAAGTATTACAAATATATGTAGTATATATAGAGTTTTATAATTATATATACTCAAAATTCAAAAAAAATGTTTTTATCTTTTTGATATTTTTCTTTGTTTTTGATTATATATATATACTAATTTTATGTATTTTAAAGTAATACAATGTATAAAATAATAAGAAAATAAATGGACCAAATGTTTGGGTTTTTAAAAGTAGATAATAGTCTCAAAATTTCCCAAAACTAATTATAATATAATATATACCATATAATACAAAGGAAAATATATAATAGAAAATATTTCTTGGATTTTTTATGATTTTTTTATTTTATAGTGTTTTAGGGTTTTCTTTTTATATTTTTTGATTTCTATCTATAAGTAGAATATATAATAATATATACACTCTATTTTCTATAATTTTTAAAAATGATTTTATAATTTTTTGGATTTTAATATGCAAACATGAAATAAATTGCTCTTTTTACTTTTTTTAAAAATAGGAAAATATAATAAAATGCCAAATCAAATATCAGGCATGCACACGCATGTCAAGAGGCATCCATTGTAATTTTCCCAACATTTATCAAGCAGAAGAATTAAAAATACAAATGCTCAAAATAAAATACAAGCCTAGTAGGGATATATTGCAAATAAAATAGAGTACATGTCATGTTATACAATTTTCCCTAGAGTATAACATTATTTCTACAAATTATATGACTTAGTACAAATACCTAAACATGGGAGGGTTTATATTTGAAATGCTAGGTCCTCATGCTCATGAGGTGACCTGGCAAGGGACCAAAATGTAAATAACTAGAAGCTCGGGGGTCCTATGCAAATATTACAGAAATATTTAAACTACCTAATATATTTACAGGACTATATATTATTTACGAAAGGCATCTAGGGGTCTTAGCAATTTACCCCGTATGGCATTTCATCAAGCGGCGGTGGGAGCTCTACGCGGCTTGCTTAAGACGATCCAATGGCTCGAGGCGTGTAACGGTTCGACCGTGATCAACACCAAGGATTAGACTTGGGCGATCTTCATCATTCGACGGCTACGAGGTTGCCTCTAACAATGGTCAAGAACTCGTTCGAGGTAGTGATTTAATCGTTGATGCAACGTCACTCCGATGGCCGTCTTCTTCTCGGATGGGCCTAAATGACTCCTGGGCTCCTTCCACGTTAACAGGGGGTATCTAAGAGCTTCCATGTCCCATCTATGGGGACATGGAGGATTCCCAGTTCGGCTGGACCTGAAGCTACTGTAGGTTGTCGAATCGAGCTCCAAAGAGAGCCTCTAGGTCTGAGATCCTGCACAAACGACAGAGGGACTCAAGACGAAGAGCCTCGAACCAAACTGAAGCTGTAAATCAAGATGGAACGGAAGGGGCAGTGAGTTCTTGCATGCGGCGGAGGTGGAACTCGTTGTACTTGATCTATACAAGATCAGGTCTAGAGAATGGGTGGAAATGAAGCAGCAGGAGATGGGTTTTAAGATAGGGGTGTTGGTGAGCCAAAATGAGGTCGATTTACAGTGATACGATGGTCGAAGATCTAGAGCTCCAGTGAACGAAAATATTAGGAAATCTAGGAAAGTAAATGTGATTAATCTAAACTAACCCAACCGTTATGCTAAGAAACGAAAATGCTAATTTAAAACTGACCTAACAGCTAGTACCTGACCCTATCGTCCAAGGAGCAGAGAGATCCTCCAACATCTACTTCGATGAGGCTAGACCGCCACTTCAACACCTCTTTCTCCACATCAAAGCTTCTGTGAGCTGGTTGTTGTCATCAGGAAGCTCAAACGAATCGATGAAATGGAGTTATAGAGGGTGAAGTGGATAAAACAAAAAAGTTCGAAGGGGAGGTTATTTATAGACATGACTTTTAGAGAAAGGGGGTAGTAGACTGCATGAGGAAGAAAGGTGGTACATGGAGTCTATGTCTAGGGCGTGGAAAAGGGATGAGGAAGGAGCAGAGTGGTGGTGGTCTTGAGAGGTAATGAGGCACTGAATAAAAGTTATTGTTTTATCTTGTCCATCTAAAATGAAATGAATAATTGAATCAATGCATCTTACTATTAAAGTCCCTTTGTACAATTAGGGTTGCAGACGATGATCATATTGAATACCATTTAGCTGGGAGGACACAACCGACTTCAAACATGTGATATTCAATACAAATCTCCAGTCTGAGAAAAAGATGGCAATCTTTTTCTAAAGACTGATTTCCAACTGACTTCTTGATGCAGGCCCTCTTCGTAGGAATCAAGTTTCAGAAGTGTTGGAATAATCAAGTCAAAGAGTTGACTTGATGAGGTCGAGATAAACTAAGACCTGGATCGTAAGTGTCACGATCATGCACACATCCTTTGACCTGAGTCAGATATGCATCTATATGCCTAAGTATGCACATTTGACATACCAATACATTGCTGACCTAGCCAAGGTCCATATACCGACGTGTTGGTTTGCATATGAAGTTATATGAGATGTATGATCTTTCGAAGGAATCATATAGGTTCATAGTTGATGAATTGGGAGACAGAGCTCACTCATGAGATATTTTGGTGTCAAAAAGAATTCCATGCATGATCATCTTGTTTATGGAATAAGACATGAATTCAAGATATTAATATAAACTTTTGAAAAGTATATGATTAATATTTGTCGCGCAACAATCAATTGAGAAATCTATTGATATATCTTGAAGAAGATAGTCAAACCAGGGTTTGAACCTCATATTTATCAAAGTCTTCTAGTGTGAAGGATGAATGCATATAGAGAATACTCAAGGTTACATTTGTTGTAATGGATCATCTACCATGACACTCCCATTCCGACGAAGTGACGAAACATGATGGATTTTAGTGGCTCCATTTAGCTATATGATTTGTGATTTAATTGGATTAAGTCACAATTCATTTGAATCCAATTTTCAATTCCAATTTCATGTTCAAATGTTGGAAATAGAAATTGTCATGGAAATGGAAATATACAAGCTCCTTGAGGTCATTTCTTAGCTCTAAATGATTTGAAGTATGATTATAAAGGTTGAGGAAGCTGGATTCAGCTCACCGACACTTTCTCCAGCTCATGGAGAGTGTGATGTGTTTCGTTGAGCTCATCGAGAGTGTAAAGTGTTACATCTCGAGCTCAACATTCGTAGGTGACATATTTTTGCAAAAATGGTATAAACCCTAAAATTGGATAGTTATCCTCATTTCAAGATACTATACATGGATAGTATGATCTACCTGATATTATCTCCAAGTATATATATTTGTATCTCATGAATCCTAATCGGATTAGGACTCATATCTATTGATGTCAATATAATAATAATAATAGTTACTATTGCAAGGGCAATTTTGTGAATGAGATTCACAAATATATCTCATTAATTAATGTAAATAGTGATTCACAGTAATTAATATTTATATAGATGTGATTCATATAACTATTTATGTAAATATGACTTACATAATTTTTTCAAGGCATGAGATTGTGTGAATTTGATTCACATTTTTGTAAATATAAAATTGGATTTATATTTGATTTCGTGCCTATGAATATGATTCATTAGCTATAAGGATTATTTCTGTAATTTCTCCAATATTGATAATGTGATTATCAAGTTAATTAATTGATAAATAAAATGTAATAATATTGGCTATATTTAGCCAATATGGACGCGTGTATTGAATACACATGATGCCATGTATTTAAGTCCTATTTCTAATAAGACCCTCTATATTATTGCATTATTTATTGATTAATCGATTAATACACTAGCAACATATACAATCCATATATAGAATTGGTTGGCCTTGTGTGTTGACACATGGATCCACTACAAAGAGTACTTGAGAAGAATTCTTCGTTTATTTGTTGCTTGATTTATTAATTAAATTATTTAGAGATAAAAAGGAGATAATTGTATTGTTGAATAAAGACTTAGTCTTAAGTCCTTGATAAACAATCCAAGGGCTATCATGCACACACCTACTTGAAGAGAAGACTCTTTAATAGATGTGTACAATGTGTATAAAAGGAGAGTAAGACTCTCTCTGTTAGACTCTTGAATTGGGAGAGCAATAGTCCTTAGAATTTTGTACCCTTGAGATATAGAAGCGTCTTGAGAGTCCACATCTCTCATACTCCTTTTCTTGTTGCCCTAGACGACGTCCGGGTTCGTGGGAAGCAACGTGACTCATCATCGTGCCCACGAGAGAGACAAACATATCGAACTTGACTTCGGAAGTCTCTTACCTTAGAGATTCATGCTTCAAGAGGTAACCATGATTTATTCTTTATATTCATTATGAATATCAGAAATTATTTTGGAAAATAATTCCTTGGAATTTATAATTTCTGAATACACAAATTGGGGTGTTACATTTTCTAGTTCATATGATGAACTGAGATTGTTTTGAATATTTTTTTACTAAATATTCTGTATTTCCATGATGCGTAGTAAATAATTTTTTATTTACTTCCTTAAGGGTCAATAAAAGAAGGCCTTTGGTTGGTCCATGTGGACCAACCAGAAAATTCCAGGGAAGAAATCCATTATTAAATCGGAAAGAAATAACAAATGAATTTATTAAATAAAAGTCAAAATATAAAAAAAAATGTTTCTTATTTTATGCCAATTTTATGGATATTTTTATTTATCTCTACAAGCTTATTTATTAGGTGCTAATATTTACATGTATATATAGGTATATTTACTTATATTTGAGGTATTTTATTATTTTTTATTATGTATTTTATTATTATATACATATATTTTATATATTTATGCATTATTTTATTTTTGTAATTTTATTTATGTGCTTGAATAAATAGGGGTGTATATTATAAGTATAGTATACATATATATATATTAATACCTTATTTCTTTTAATGTATTTTTAATGCTTTTATTTTATGTTTATATTTTTAATATATTTCAAATAATATTTACACATATTTAAAAATATAAGAAAGTTAAAATATAAAGAATGAATACATTGAATAAAATATGAAGGTATAAGGTACAATGGAGACCAAAAAGCTACTTTTTATATCTTAACTCCATTAAACCTTCATTAGATAGATAATTTAATTTTATGAGCAATAAAGACGAGTTTGGTAAATTTTGAGTTTGTTTGGAGGAGTTATTGATCTGTGAAGTTTTGTTAATGATTTTTTCTTCTGTATGTCCCAGTCCCACTGTGTATTATTTTTATGTGTAATTATTTTTATATTTTTCTATACATTTTTATGTATAAGTTTCATACTGAGGATTTTATTATTTGAGGTGTATATAATGCTAAATAAAATATGGTACAAATATTTATTTATTAATGAATTAAATTATAATTTCTGTGTGTATTCTTTATACAATTATTGGCATATCCCCCCTACTTTATTCCTTGTTGAAAAGTCAATCTTGACTTGGACTCAAGGTTTAGGGCCATTCAGTATTTTCAATACTTCATTTCTTTTTCTTTTCTTTCCTTAAATACCTATATTTATATAGTATCTATAGGTCAATTGTTGTGTTTTATTTGCTATTCACATGCATTTAACTAGGGATTTATGGCCAAAATGAAAGAATAAATGTGACGAAATGGAGATTCATCACCCACATACTTGCCTTTGCTAGTCCCTAGCAAACAATTTTGATAATGAGTGCATAAAAAGAAAATAAAGAAAAGAAAAATAAATAAGTTGGACTTATTTTAACTTTTAAACTTATCTTCATAAAATCAAAGTTTGGAGCTCAGTTAGACCCTTCAGAATTTAGGTTTGGTCATAACCTCATTGAGAACCGGACTTGAAACTCAACAACCTTCTTGAACCACAAACTCTGTCCAAGTATCCTCAAAAGCCAGGTTAGAACAAGTATACATCATACACAACCCCTTATGACTATGACTCTATCTTGTACATTGTAAATGATATGTAGCCCCTCTCAGCTGAAGTGGTAAAGAGACAGTCTTCTCCAACATGATGGCCCTAATTCCCCAATCTCGCAAGCCTTTCCTCAGAGAGCGGGGTATTCCCTTCCGATGAATCTATGAGTAATCATCACTATTCTCTATTTTTATCCTTGAAGAATAAGAACTTCATTGTAAATCTTCATTAATTCCACATCTCTAGCAATAATCTTTCTCTTTATAATTAACCCTAATTACTAATTATCGTATATTTAATATTAACATTTTCCTTATTTTTCTATTGATTAAAAATCCTTAAAAATTAGATAAATTGGTCTTAAAAGAAATTGAAAATACAAAAAAATCACAAAACAGTTAAAATCGAGTGTTTTTATCTCTTAAAAATGCTCCCAAAAATATTTTCTTGTGTAATTGACCTCTTTTGACTTTTTGTTCAACATAAACTTGTAGACCTCATCGAGGTCAACAACTTTCGTGTTTGACTTTTTGTTAATTCGACCTCCTTTTATTTCTTTCTTAATTTCTTTAGTTATCCTATCTTCTGACTAATTGATTAGGCCACACGATGCCCTCTGGGCTGCCCACTTGGCCCCTTCTCATCTTGATACCCGACCTCCTCCGCAACCCTTGGATCACCTCCCCCCAGCCTTCATCTCCATTGTCTCATCCCGCTCGCTCCACAGCCCTTGGATCTATTCCTCTGATCTTATCTGGACCGCTCCTTCACACCTGCATCTCAGACATCAGCTGCCTCCTCATCCAATGGCTGATCTCCCTCTACGTCGCCAGTTCCACCTCCTTCGTTGGATGAATCCCCATCTCCATCCCAGTTGTTCACCCGCGCTTTATTCTCCACCACTCGATCAGATCACAGGATCTGATCCAAGCCTTCACCTTGCTTCTCCACCCTAGTCGTTGGATCGTGAGATCTAACGGTCCCTGCTTGTCTTCCTCTTCCAGCCAAGCCATTATGCCTCGCAACCACTCCGCCCCCTTCCTATTCTAGCCATCGCCTCTGACTCTCTCTCTCTCTCCAAAAAATCTAACGCCACCCCTTCGAAGCCCTAGGTTCTGCCATCTTTGCTAACCATTCATTGCTCCTGATCCAAAATTCTAGCACCTTCAATCGACCGTTAAAATGCCTCCTCTACCATCTGAAACAGTCGTTCTTTCACCTTTAAAATCTCCTCCTCCTCACTTCTCTCTTGTCCACCACTACATTGCCTGAGCCCTAGCCCCTCTCTGCCTCCCTGCGACAGATGGAGGTCGGTCGAGGGGCCATGATGGTGCCTTCAGGCTAGTGTCGACCCACGGTGATCTTTATCGTGTTGCGGTGCCTCCGGCGACTGCTGAGCTCGCTGGAGTAGCTGCCCAGCATGTGCGACGACCCGAGGTTCATATGCAACCTCAACCCATGCTCCGCTCCGCCCCTTCTTCCTCCTCGAATCCTCCAGGTACATGTTTATGTTTTTCTCTTGTTTTCTCCTAATTTTTCGACCACATTCGATGCACTTCATTGTCACCTGACCATCCTCCTAGATCCACAACACCACCAACACCTTCGCCGACCCCTCCACTCACCGTTCCCTCTTCTCCATAACTTGAACACCTTCACCCCTCTTCCTCTTTGCTTTTCCAGAGAAGTGTCATTGATTCCCCGCTCTTCCACCTCCACGAGACCTCCATTCCATTCACAATCCCATGCCCACACTGCCTCAACTATTACTAATGCTTGCAGGTACACATGGCTTCAATGGCCAGAATTTACGCCCCATTCTGATCCCAAGAAACAACTCCATCGAAGCTCCACCGTTCCATCGATCAAAGCATCATCACCGCCTCTTTGGCTGACCAGCACCTTCGCTGGGTCCTCACGAAGGTGAGGGGACCTTCCAGATAGCAGACAAAAGCTAGAGGAGGAAAGCCATGCTCACTAGAGAATAGCCAAGACCGCTGCAAGGGGCGGAGCAGCGGGAGGAGAAGACCCTACAGGCACCGTCCGATCATCTGGATCGGACGACCCAAGCCTCCTCTCCAATCCTACAGGCTCGGCGGATGAGACACCTGCTGAAGCTCGGAGGCCCCTCCACGTGGCCTTCAACCCTGTGGACCGTCGAGCCTAGGTCCGAACCTCGCCCCGCGTGCCTCACACAAACATGTCATCTAAGTACGTGCCTCATGTGTGCGCTTGGGGTGTTTTACATGGAGTCCTCGCATGTTTCTAATAATTACAAAAATGTCTCTGTGTGCAAGGAAAAATTATAGAGGGGAACTGCTAGATTTTGAAAATTATATTTAGGCCCCTCTAGGGATCTCGGTATAAATATTTATCCTTTTATTTCCATATTTTTATTAGATTTATGCTCTTACACTATTTATGTCATATCTTAAGCATATGAACTTCGTTTTTATTGATTCGGACTCATTTTGTTGCAAATATCATCTTCTATCAAATGACATCCTTTATTTCATGATTTGACACTTAAATACAAATGTTATATTTTGATATCTATTGTGTCAATTGCTCTCCATTCTTTGATGCTATTATTGCATTTTATTGCTCAATTTGTCGTTGAAGTTGTCCTTTTTATTTGATTGTTATTCATCTTATAACTTTAGGGCACATTATCATCTGCTTGTATATCATTGCAATGCATCTCATTTAATTGCTTAAAAAGAAATTTAAAATCCATGCATCACATTGTTCTGTCTTTGCATCATTTTGTGTGCACAATGTGTCTGCATATCATTCTATGTCATGCATTGCATTTGCATTCGAAGGCCTAGATTTAGAATTTAATCAACCATTATTTAATCAATAATTTTTAATTAATAAACGATAAGTCTCGTGTCCCTGTGTTCAACCTTGGTATCTTGCCAAGTAAATAATTGCCACATATTTGAAGGTGTGGTCTTTTCATGAATAATTTTCACCACCTGTACTACAATAAAAATACGATCATTAAAGTGGTGAAAATGCGGTTCATCAAATGATGCCGTTGCCGGGGATACAGCTCATCCTATTTGTTTATTGAATTTTATTGCATTATTTTTGACATGATTATTTTCAAAATTTTAGGTCTTTACATTATGTTCATTTGCGCATAATTTCTGATTAAATTTCTTGATATTTTTACTGACTTTTTCCTTTGTGGTAGGGCCCATGAAGATGGAGGACACTCGAACTATATGGAGGCGTGGAGTTAGGATCTCCCATTGCAAGGAACCATAGAGGAAATTCAGGAGAGTTTGAGGAGTTCAATCATCATTTTGTTCATGCATTTGTTGTAAAGAAAAAGAAAAGGGAAAAAAAATAAAAATATGTACCATTTGCATTTCTAGCGATCCTCGTTTGAGGGCTCGCATGTGTAATTATGAAATTAACCTTTGCATGTGGTGTGTGAAGTATCACCCCAGTCCGTGTGAGGCTCCACTTGAGTGTCGACCTAGGAGCATGCACACGACTCTCTAAGCTGACTCTATTCTTCATATTATTTATGCTTGACCGTAGGTAGGACACACATAAAGAATCCGGGAGATCACCTTATCTCCTTGATTCAATGAGACACACTTGATATCGATCTACTTAGCCAAACTCAACTCATTTCTTCATCGCTAATAGTACCATATTTTAGGATGCGATTTTCATCGAGTTGCATGCATTTAGCGATAAGTTTTAATACAGTCTTGCATATGCATGAAGATTGTTGGAGGCACTGTAAGTTCTCCTTCTCAAGCATGCATCATGGATTTTCACGAATGCACTAGCTCTTCTCAAATATTCTCCTAATTTATCACATAGGAAATTAAAGAAAATTAGGAATGGCCGGTTAGATGATGCTTATTTGACTTGAATTCATATTAACTTCAGTAACAACCTCAAATTAAAATTGGGATCGCAATGCAGGTTGATGAAATAAACTGGAATAAAATTCACACTTGGTTTATGGGAGAAGCAACCCCCACCATTGTACGCATGATGTTTGATTGTTGAGAGATGAAGACGTATCCCTAGGATAGTACCCAAAACTTAGATTTGAAATCTGTGTAATGAACTCGAATTCTGAATGATCACCAATAAAATTGAAATGATAAATGACCAACCTTTGTTGGTCTTCATGTGTGTGTTGGTGAATCAAGGGGTATTGTCTGCTTGGTTGAGCCTGAATGTGTTCCCCCAACCCTCCCGTAACCCTAGATGATCTACCCCTCCACCCCTTCCCCCATCTCCGCACATCTCTGTATATACACCCCCCTCTAACCATAACTGATCACATGTTCCCCTTCCTAAATTGCACATACTCTTCCGCCTAAGTATAGGGGGAACATTGTATAGTCACTGATCACTCATAGTGGGTCCCTCCATCCTTATTGCATATCCAATACTTGGCTATTTTCAGCCTAAGTATAGGGGGTACCCGGTTCATACATTCTTCCCTCTTCTCATCTTCTTATACTTAGGTCATTTTTTACCTAAGTATAGGGGGCATCTGAGTCAGTTCTGCTATATCACCTTGTATTTGACCTGAGCCATGGCTTCATATCACTTTGTGCTATGAGGACATATCTAAAATTAAGTATAGGGGGTCTACCGTATATATTGTATATATTTTATCCATAGCTCTTATTTTGAACATTTTAAAACTTTTTTCGGGGCTAGGATATAAGTATCTTGTGAATTGATTTCTGTAGAAATATTTGTAAATGTTTGCAAATGTTTGCAACATTTTCCAACTGCATTATACTGTTTTGAAAATCTATATATATTACATGACATGGTTTGAAAATCTTTTCGAAATTGAGGGACTAACTATGTTGTAATTGCAATTAACCTTTTTCAGAAATCTCATAAAAATGTGAAAAATTAAAATCTTTTCTTAAGCAGCGATTCTAACTACTGAGCTTAAAAATGAGTAGCCATTTCTCAGTGAGGGAACTACAGTCTCCTTTAGTAGAGTGGGTGGATAAAAGACAATGTGAATGGCACCGTCTTGAAGTAATACGAGTACTCGTCTAACAGTCCGTACTTACACCCATACTGGCTTAAAATGGATGCAACTATTCATATGAGCTTAGACCAGTCATTATTTCTCTTGAGATTAAAAGAAATCCCATAAAAAAATTATAAAATTCACTAACTTTGGAGTTGGTGTGTTCCTGACATATTCACTATCACTCAAGGCTTAAGGAGTTGAGGACACTTGGTTTTTGAGATGTTGAGAGACTGAGTTAACCAGCCTTAGTCATTAGGGTTTGAGAATTAATAATCCTGACTTCCCTAGTTTGAAAGATTTTAGCACTATATTACACTCTTTATCTCTACCTTCTAAGAATATGATCATCACATCACTTTCACAACTGCAAGATTGATGAGATGAGTTGAGTTATCACTTGAGGAACTGAGATTGGAGGTTTGAGTTTAGATCCTATTAAATGATGCTCGAGGATGGGATAAAGTCAATGAAGACTTCAAGAAACCCGAGTGTTAGCAAACCCTAGCCAATATGCGAACAAGTTCACATGCTATCTTTTGATATTTACCTATGTGCCAGGGGTGATGAAATTAAATAATTATTGATCAATGTGCACCAACTCTTGATAAAAGCAGTGGAGCTAGCCAAACATCAATGAAATAAAATTTGAGAGGAGTTCTCTCATATAATAAAAAGCTCTCTTGTTACATATACAAATTCAAAAGAGCTTCCACCAAAGGAGAGTGTTCCACATTTCAAAGTGTACACTTGGACCAAAGCTATCAGGACCAAGGAGTCGAGATAGCACCTAAAAAGTGCTCTGTATTGTATAGTGATACAAGTTTGGGTGTCGAAGGTATCTTAGATACTCAAAAGAGACACGCCCCGGTGTACTCCTAGGAAAACAAGTGCAGACGACTCCGAGCTCTCTTGACGGAAACATTTATCAACAAACATGTGTTGAGTAATAAGGCACTCGAGAGGACCCTTTTTCTAATGTGAGGAAGAGAAAAAATGCACAATCCTATGCTTGTTTAAGCCGAAAATTAAGCAGTCTTATTTTCCACACAAGGCGGGAATACAGTCTTCGAATTGACCACACGAAATCCGGATTAAAACAATACTTAACCAACAATTTAGCATCAAGCAATGAAAATAGTTATTTCCTGTGTTCGACACTCTACACATACTTGCACCTATACACATCTTTGTTGTAGAGTTATAACAGATTTTAACTCCGCACATTTATTTTCATTGCTTGATTCTGAATTGTGGGTTAATTGTTGTTTTAATATGGATTTCATGAGTCAATTCGATGACTGTGTTCCTGCCTTGTATGGAACATAAGACCGCTCGATTTTCAGCTTAAACAAACGACGTTGTTACCGGGGAGCAACAACACATAGATTGGTTTTTTGATTGATTGTGTTATTTGTCTATATTTTCGCCTTATTTATTTGCTCTTTTATTTGATATAATTGTTTGACATGTCTAATCACCCTCTCTTGTTGACTTTTGCGAGGTACCGCGGACCGAGGGCGGTGCTCCACCCAAGGTGCTTGCGTACCCACGTGAAGGCAGTGTGAGATTCTGACCTAGCATCAAAGGAGGCTTGGAGGACTTGAGAAGACAGTCACATTTTGAGCATATTTTGTGCATTAATTTATTTGTGTATTTTTAAGTGAGAGAGAGACTTTAAATTGTAATCATACAGGTACTTTGGACACTCGGGCCCAATTTCCAAGTATTTGTTCACTTGGGGGCTCACCGTAATTTTTCGTATTTTCATCGTCTTTTTTATTTTGTTTCTCAATTTTTGCTTTCTTTCTTTTGTGTAATAGAGCCTTAGCTTTAGGATCTGCTTGTCGATAGTATTAGGTCCAAACACCTAATTATATTTGCATGTGCCTATAGTCTACGTTTGGATCTAGTCAAAGTATAAATTGTTTCTTATTTGGATTAGAGATTGAGCACTGAAAGAAGTACTATACAGTGCTTGCAGGATCCGTTGTGGCAGACACCGATGCACTTCAAAGACCGAACATTTGGATCTCTCTTCTAGATATTTAGCATATGGTTCTTCACAATAATAGTAGTTTCTCATCCTAGGACGATTTCATCGGCTTGCATTGCATATAGATAAGTTTCAATTCGCTGAGCATATTTGCATGTAGAGTGCTGGAGGCAGGGTGAGCATTTCTCTTTAGCATCCATCATTGATCTGCCGCTTGCATTGCTTTTCCGACTCTCCCTCTGATTTTGATCACTTAGGTGCTTGAAGGAATTGATATAGGCTCATGAATTCTCATTAAAATCCATAAAAAAGTGATAATCAAATAAAATTGGGACTGTTAGCATTACTTGACCTTAAAATAGACCAAAAAGAAAAATCTTATCTTGAGGCGAGTAATCCCCTCACTGTCTTCTATTTTATATGCTTGCGTACACATTAAGGTTAGTGACCAAATCCCATCAAGCCTCCTAAGTGTTTGTGCAACTTCTTGACTTCTCACCTAACTCTAAAAATAGACAAAACAAAAAGACGACATTTTTGCGATCTTCACCGAGTTGAGTAGGTGAATTGAGGGGTGTGTTTATTTTGTTTACGTTTAGTTTGTTATTGTTTTTGTGCATTCTAGATCGCCTTTGTGCATTTGCGCCTTTTTCTTTACTTCTCTTGGCTTCACCATCGTGCTCTCCTGACTATCCTTACCTTTTATTTTCGAGATGGACCCTGATGAATACCCATTCATCACTCTTTATTCTTTTATTTTAGCTACAAAACCCATGCAAAACACATGTATATTCCTGTAAATAACATTAATTGTCAAAAAGCATGCATTGTGTAAATATGAATAATTAGCATGTTTTTGTGCATAAATAAAAGAATAAAGAAATAAAAGAAAAAGAGGGAGATATTTAGAATAAATATTGAGCGACCTAATCCCAAGGGAGGGCTCAGCATGGGCCTGACCACATAAAAACCCAAGTAGAGAGAGATAAGGAAGCTCATGTGTGTACATATAAACCTGTATATAAATAAAAATATTTTCCTCTAAATAAGACAAAAATATATTTTGGTAAATATGTATATATTTGTAAATATTAAATTAAAATAAAAATGAGAAAAACAAAACAAAAATGAAAATAAATAAAAATCCCTTATTGTCTATATTCACCTTGTATATAGAAACCACTTATTTATTTATTTTCTCCCTATAAATAAATAAATAAAAACCTATCAAAATATGTACATACTCTATATTTCGTAGTGTAAATAAATAAAAAAATCATAAAAACGAAAATAAAAAGAAATAAAAATAAAACCAAACTCAACCTTGTATATATACCATTTACATACTTGTATATATATCAATTTATTTAGCCCTTGTAAATAAATAATAAAAATAAAATAAAAATACCAAATTATTCCAAATTTTATTCTATAAATAATTAAAATATAAAATTGGAATAAAATGTACAAAAATAAAGAATTAAAAATCAAAAATAAAAAATACAATATTGTATATACCTATATATATTAATACTATATTGTACATACCTAATTTTTATTTCAAAAAAATAAATAAAAATCACAAAAAATAGTTTATAAATAAATAAACATTTTTTATGTTTTGAGTTTTTTTAAAAATAAATCATTTATTATTTTAAAATGAATTTCCAATTATTTATGATGTGGCTGCACCTGACTGGTCCACGGGGATTGTTGACCCCCGGTCAACTCTCCCCCTAGACCACATCTGTTCCGGATCTGTGCCCGACCCGCCTTTTCTCCAAATTTTTCCCACGTGATCCGATCGTCAAATCTCGAAACCCTGGGTCCTGATTAGAGATGTATCAACCGAGATCCACGCCCGTTGGTTCGCATCGGGGTCCGTGCTCCAAATTCCTCGCCCGACTCTCATCTAGCCGGACCCCTAGCACTATTTATCCTCAGCTCCGGCAACCATTTCACGCATCTTTGGTCCTACCCCTCGACGCCAGTGACCTCCTCCGCCTCGCCTGAGTGACAACGGAGCGAGAGGGAGTAGCAGTGAGGCTCGGGCAGCTGGGAAGCCTCTGATCCGGCATCTTTCGTCATCGTGCGCCGCCGCGAGCGCACTAAGCCTCGGGACTCGACGCCCCCTTGAGGCCATAACCCCCGGAGCTCCAGGAGCTCCAGCCTAGTCGACTACGCCTGCCAGGTACCCTCTTTAGCTTGTAGTTTAGCGTAATTTTAGGTTTCCCCCAAATTGCTCCGCCACCGTCTCCGACCAATTCAGCCCACCTCCGACCGACCATCTGCCATCCCGACCACGCCACCACCTTCGCCAGACCTCTCCCCCTCTTCTTCACCCATCCATCCCCCCTGACTCGCCCCGGAGCAGGGATTTTGATCTCCACCGCCGCCGCCTCGCCGGAGATCACCCATTCGACCCATTTGGACCCTCATTTCACCTCTAACCGGGTCAAGGCACTTTGCCCTCGACCCGTGATTGCTTTGGTGCCACTGTGCAGGTCAAAGGACCCCATTTGGGAGGTCAAGTCGTCTGGGCACTAGAGCTCCGAGCCTCTTCATCGCCGGAGCGTCTCCGACGTTCCCAGCCTCATCGGAGAGGCGCTTCAGCTGCGAACTACAGAGGCGAACGTGTTCCACCTTTCAGCAGCTTTCGAGGAGTTCCTCAGCGTGCACAGGAGGCCGGCGAAGATTGCCGACGTCGAGTTCTTGGAGGACCTTCCTCAACCTTCCATTCAGCCCTCCAGCTCTAGATTCACTCAGAGCCGTCCATTTGAGGAGCCACGCCACCGTCCGATCCATTGGGGGCTTGATCAGGACCGCACGATCAGATGAAGAGGCGCCCTTGAGCCAGCACCGTTCGATCTCCACGTGCCCTCTTCCGAGCCGTTGATCCAGTGAGGGTTAGCCACCACGTACTTTAGCCGTTGGATTCTCCACGTGGCAAGCCCTCCACCCTCGGATAATAAGTGGGGTAATTTCGCTTAGGCCCCTCCTATTTTGCATTTTCGTTTTGGTCATGTAAATATTTTTCGTAGTTATTTTTATTTTGTAAAAATTGCAGTCTGGACCTTCTTGTTTTCCGTATTTACTATCTAGTCCCTGTCTATGGTGCCCACGTGCTTGGACACGTGAGTGCTTGGTGTTTTTGCACTTTCTACCCTGTAGTCCTAGCGTGTTAATGTTTACACTTTTATAAATAGGAATTACAAAATAGCCCTCCGTGTCTGGACCACATGCATCACACGTGATTTCTGGGATTTTTGCGCTTTTGGCCCTAAGGTTTTCTTGCCGTGTTACGTTTTGGCCCCAGAACTTTGTTTTTATTGTAAACAGGTCTATGTGCACTGTGGGCTTTTGTTTGAATTAAATAAAATATCAAATTCAACCCAAATTTTGTGAAAATTGGATACGTGGCTCCTGCCACTGTGTAAAATTTTCCCTAATTTTTGGGTACATTTTGAGCCCTTTTGTTATTTTTAAAAATTCAAAAACCCTTAATTTTATCTCTGTCCAGATTATAATTTCCCAAAAAAATTAAAACCTTTTTAAAAATCACAAAAAAATTAGGTTTTGTGTGTTTTTGTGTCCTTGATTTTCTATGCATTTTTGGTTATTTTTAGCGTTATAAAAACTATAAAAATTGAAAACCCCCTAAAAACCCATAAAAATTCTAAAAATTCATAGAAAATTCAAAAATTCACAAACTTTTCTTCTAAATTTTCCTTACCTATACTTTCCATGAAAAATACCTCCAGACCTTGAAAAGACCATTTAGTATTTTTAATTGGTCTTTGAACCTGGCTGGACAGCAGCATAGTCTTTTTGGCTTCTTTTATATTTAGAAAATTCTCCAAAAGTCAGAAAATTCTCAAAAATTCATTAAAAATAGTAAAAAATATAAAAATCATAAAAATGTTTTTGTTGGAATTTTTAGAGCATTTTTGAGTTATTAAATAATTTCTTGAAGGTGTTTATATTTGCCTTTTTATTGTTTTCTTCATAATATAAAATCCAAAAAATAATAAAAATATTAAAAACCCACCAAAAAATATTTGTTTATATTTTCTTTGTTTTAGACTACTTCGTAGGCTACAAAGCCAATCCGCGCTCCCTGAATCCTACCCTGGGTGCTACACCAGGCTAATCTCATAGCCAGTGCCACTATTTGCTTTTATTGATTTCCGTCTTTGATTGGTGGTCTGTCTTTCATTTTTCTTGTTGACTGATTGATTTCCGAGATCCAGGTCTCAGCGACCCTAGTTATATTTATTCACCCGAGAATCGGTCATTATTTTTTGGCTCATCAGAATGGCGCCGTTGCCGGGGAGCACGGCTTAATAGTCAGTTTTATTTTCATTTTATTTTGTTTTCTTTTTCGCGGTTTTCCGCGACTTTTTCATCATCCGTGACTTTTCGCAGCTTTTTATTTTTCTTTTATTTTCATTTTCTTTTATTTTTATTTCTTTTCTTTTAATTTTTATTTTTGGTTGTTTTTGCTTGTTTATTTTTTTATTTCTATTTTTGCATATATATTCTGTTTTCTTTTTCTTACTCTATTTGCTTTATTTTTATCTGGTCTGTGACACTCTTTTGTTTTCTTGCGAGGGCCCGAGGACCGAGGCAATGAATTTCGAGGAGTCGACACAACCGCGGCTATCAGAGGCGACTCCCTTCTGCACTGAGCCGCAGGAGAGCGCGAGGAGGCCGGAGAGTGCTGGTGTAGATAGTTTAGAGTAGTTTTTATTTTTTGAATTATTGTTGTAAAAAAACAGGGACATGACACTCAGCCGGACTTCTTAGACTTGCGGGGTCTGTTTCGCCGAGCACTCGTGTGCTCGGGGGACCCCTCGGCTTTTTTGCGGTTTTCGCGGCTTTTATCACGGTTTTCTTTTATTTTCTGCCTATTCAGCTCGCGGATTTCAGCCCCTAGCCTTAGGATTTTTGCTTGACTGTGACGTAAATAAGTAGGTCCACACATATTAATAACCTTGCATGTACCTATGATAACCGCGGGCGTTAAGCGAGGGTCACCATAAATAATATGAAAGGTGTTGCTGAGGCGACCGCTCACAAAACACCCGGGTGATCAGCAATTAACCCACAACCAAAGAATGCAACAATCAAGCTCAAAAATAAATGTGAATTAATCTTTATTTACTCTACCATAAAATGTACAGTGACAAGTATGTAGAGGTCGAACCACAGAGAGCAATACAAAATGTCATAGCCTACATGTATCTCAGAGTCATCCTTGTGTGTGAAGTGGGTTTTGAATTTTTAGATATTAATTTTTTTCTTTTTTTTATTTTCCTCTTTTTTTATAATATAATAATTAAGTAATATATATAAATATATATAATATAAATATATTAATTATGTATACCCATAGAGGGTAAGTATATAGCGTATAATACATATAATATATAGGTATCTATAAGTATAATAAAAGATATACATATATGTTAATATATATATTATATATGTATATTAGGGTTAATAAATAGATATATAAATACAATTAATTAGATATATATATTATATTTTTTTCTTTCTTTTTTTTGAAATATAGATATATATACACAAAGGGGTATTATAATATTTATAGAAATACTCAAAAAATAGTCAAAAATTCAGGAAAAGGGTCTTTTTGGAATTTTCATGGTTTTTTACAGTTTTTATGATTTTTGGGCATTTTTGAAAATATTTTTAGTATTTTTAACTAGCTAAATAATAGCAAACAGTGGACTAGGTACTGGCTGTCACAAAAATAGATATTAAAAATAGCTAACAGCCTCAAAAGTTTTCCACATTAATTTTCTAATAACGATAATAAAATATAGCATAAATAGGGCCTGAGTTTATATTTTTCTGATTTTTCTTTGGTTTTTAATATTTTTTTGACGTTTTTGGGTATTTTTGAATTTTTAAGGTTTTCCTTTTGAGATTTTTAGGGATTTTTGGATTGACATTAATATAGGTCAAAATACACCATAGGTAATTTTTTTGTAATTTTTCGAGGCATTTTCATATTTTTTTGGGGTTTTATAAGTTAGACAGGAAATAAAAGACATGTTTTTGATTTTTAATAAATGCAAAAATGCAACAAAATGCAAAACTAAAAATACGGCGTGCAAGGGTACACTAACAGGAGCTTAAGTCTATTTTTGCAAGATTTTTCGATTTAATATGGAGTACAAAATAAATAGACAAAGCATTCAAAAATTAAATGGCCTGGCAGGGGTATTTTTGCAAATAAAATAGTTCACAGGGGCATACATGCAAAAATCATAATAAAAATACACTTTAACTTTTATTTTCAGGACCATTTAATAAATACAGAAACCCGGCGGGGTTTAGATGCAAAATTTCACGCGCCTCACGTGGTTGCTGCACGTGAGGCGCGGAAGGACTAAAATGCAAATCTTAAAACATCGGGGGCTCTTTTGCAAAATATACATTTTATTTACAACTGAGACTTTTATTTTTGGCATTAAATAATAAATACAAAAAGTAGAGGGGCTTGATATGAAATTTACCCCTAAACAAAGCTTTTCATCCTGCGGCGCTAGAGGCGCCATTTATCCACGTGGCAGCCATCGGACGGTCGATGCCGATTCGTCGATGAAGGGTGTAGATTAGAAGCTTCTGGTTGATCTGATGGTCGAGGCTGATCTTCATCGAACGACTCTCCTTTGATCTGGGGCTTGCCTCCTGATCCGACGGTGCTGAAGCCCCCTGGAAGAACGGGGAAGAAGCTCGGGGCTGGCGAGCTTTGATCGAGGAGCTTGGGCTCCTCCAGGGTTCTCCAACGTGTCTGAGGTGTTCTGAAGGTGGCTGGAAGCGTCCCGCGTCGACTGATGGTGGTCTCATGGCTCCTGGGGGTCTGAAACGTCCGGTCGAGGTCGATGAAGCAAATGACCCCCAGGGACCTCTTCCTGGTTCAATGCAAGCCCAGATGGGCTCTATTCTTCGAGATACCTGCACAGGAAGAACCGCGGGCGAGAGAGCTTTCTCCTCGACCTGGGGTTTGGAGGCTGCAATGCAAAAATGAGGTGGGCGGAGGGGCTCCGGCGAACGGCGGAGGAGGAGCCCCGATTCGCCAGGACCTAGAGTCCTGGGTTGGACAAATGTACGCAATAGATGGAGAAGGCATCGAGGAACGAGATGGGATGAACGAGGCAGTCAGAGACAGGCGGGGCTACGGTGGAGAAGTCGCCGGAGCTGAGCTCCGGCGAACTTCGAATTTCGATTTTTAAGCTACAAGCATTAATTAAAACCTACTCTAATGACTGGAATGAAAAACTAACATCAAAGACTAACTAAAAATGCATAAAAGGTCAGCTCTTATACCTGGGGGCCTCCAGGGAGCAGGGCGGACGCCGGAGCTCCGCCACGACAAAAATCTCCTTCCTCCGGCCGAGTCAAGGTGCTGGGCTACTCCCCCTGTCACGAGGAACAATCCATGAGCAAGATCTCGGCTTTAGGTTGGAATAAAAGTGGCCAAATTCGAGGAAGGAGGCGGAGCTTGTTATTTATAAACATTGGCGAGTAGCCTTATTGACCGGCGATTATTGCATGATCTAAAGAGTATTAGGTTGATCCAAAGAATCGGCGGGCTTCAGTGATGATTAGAGAACAATTCTTATGCAGGAAGCTTCTTCGATTGATGGATGGCAAGCTCGGGAAAAATGGGAGAAGATGGGCGAAGAGACACGTAAAGTCACATCAGGCGGCTGGGGGAGCAGTTGACCGGAGGTCAACGAAGGCCGGCACGCGATTGGTCCACGCCAGCCGCTAGAAGACAAAACTGGGGATCTGAGTAGAAATTGAATTATTTGACCCTTTAAATGATTTTATTAATTTTTTCTTATAAAATAAAAAATGTGTATTTTTCGTCTAGTATTTATTTACGATTTTTATTGAATTTTTCGAGGTGTTTTATTATTGTTTTATTTGAATAATGTGTATTTGTATGTATTTACATGTATTTTTATGTATTTTTATTTTTAATTTGTTTATTTTCTTTTATTATTTCATTGGCTTATTTTATAAATTTATAATTTATTTTTGTGAGTATAAAGATATTTTTGTTTGATTTTTATGAGTTTAAGTATATTTTTAAATAAATAGGTATAGATGTATGTAGGTATACTTATAGGTGTTTTATCTATGTATTTTATACACTTAATTTATTTAATATATTTTCTTGATTTTTATTTTGGTTTTGTATTTTTAATGAGTTATGTATAATGTATACATTATTATAAAAATATAAAAGAGCAAAAGAATCAAGGATTAAAACCCTTTTTATTTATAGATAGGTACATAGCATAGGTATTTTGTCTATGAATTTGTAGACTTATTTTATTTTACAAATTAATTTTGGTTTTCTTTAACTTCTCTCATGTGTATGCATTATGTACATTATTTACAAAATTCTAAAAATATGAATTTATACAAATAATGAATATTGAATAAAATGAATATTTTAATCAGTCCTATATACTAGGAGGGCCAAAAACCTAACTTCTGCCTCCAAAAATCATGAAACCAATTTTATTAAATAGTTTATGGAATTCTATATACAATTAAAGGTGAGTTTGGGTGATTTGGAGTTTTTATTTGCAAGATATGGGTCTGTGAAGTTGAGATTTTGGCTTTTTATTCTGTGTATAAAATGTACACTAGGGATTATTTTTGTACAAACTTAATTTTGCATTTTTATTCATATTACTATCTACAACTTTCATGTACAAAGTTTCTTTATTTGATGAATAAATAATTATGTACAAAATAGGTATCAAAAATGCATAAATAAATGCATGAATAAATGAGGTATTTATTGTACACTGGCCCTTATCTCCCCCTACTTTATTCCTTGTCGACCAATACCATGCTGGCCTTGGTCTCGGGGTTTGGGTCATAAAATATTTACAATATTTTATTCCTTTTTCTTTTCTCCTCTTTATTTTATAATTTTGGCAGTAAAACCTTATTTAATGTAAAATAAATACAATGAATAATGAATGCTATTATGTACAATTTGATGCTATTTACATGCATTTGCTGGGGTTTTTGAGGCCAAAATGATAGAATAAAGGTGATGAAATGGAGATTCATCACCCCCCTATACTTGCCTTTGCTAGTCCCTAGCAAACACTTATGCAATAAGTACAAAAAGAATAAAGAAAAGAAAAAGGAGAATAAAAGAAAGATAGAGTGAATAAGGGTGCTTTCAGTGCAATGCATGTCCTTACAAAATCTGAATTTGGAGCTCCTGTCAGACCTTGGGTGTGAATGTGTGTGGAACCTAGTCGGGAACCAGCTCTAAAATACAACAGCCTTCGATAGTCACAGAACTCGGTTCAACCCACCTCAATAGCCGGGTCAGAACTAGTCTACATCATACGCAAACCCTTATAACTATGAAGCTGACTTGTACAGTGTAAGTGATAGTGGCTCTCCCCAACTGAAATGATAAAGGAGCTGACTTCTCCAGAATGACAACCCAATGATTCCCCAATCCAACAACTCTTTCCTCGAGGAGCAGGGTATTCCCTTCTAAGTTCAAGTGGCAACCAGCTCAAGAGGAGGGGGTGAAGAGAAGAATGGACGGTAGCCAGTGTAGCTACCTATCCCGGGATGCAAGACCAGTGTAGTCAAGTCATCCAGCTGCAGGCTCACATATTTGTCTTTGGAACTCAAGCTTGCTTATTGACTTTGTACATACTTTGCAGGCATTTTATTTTTGTACAGGCCTGACCATATTTTTTTTTCAACATACTATTCACAGCAGCATTTACATAAGGAGTTTTTCCTCTTGAGCCAGTAGACTATCCCTCTTTTGAAGCTTTATCGCAACCCACATCTCCTGTCTTTAGACCTCATGGCTATTGAATCAGGTTGGGGTGCACTTCCCTCCCTAGATGAGGACGAATGTTTCCACCCGTGTGCGTCTCAGACTGGCAAATCCAACCCCCTCACCACTCCAACTGAGTTGAGCCAAGTGAAGGGTGCAAGTGTCCAAGTTAGGTCACGGTCGGTAAGAGTCGTACGTGTGTCTCGAAAAGTTCTAGTTAGTCCACTGAGGTGACTTGAACCCAGCCCTGATTTCTCAAAGAATTAAGCCTGCATAGACCTGAAGTACCTTAAACCTAGTTCCCATAAGGTTCCAGTGCAGTTAGGTGCGGTAAGGTCCAACCAAGCTCCAATTTGAGACTTTATTAGACAGATTCAATCATCAAGTCACTCAAAAAGAACATGAATGGTATGCTTATGCTATGCACAATGAATGATGCAAATTTTTCACAAAAAGTTTGGAAAGAATCAAAGAATGTTTTTACACAAAGAATTTTTGCAAATAAACTAAGAACTGGACGTACACAAAAAGTATATACAATTATTTACACGGGCATGCTGCTTTACAAAACGTATGAATTTCTACAAACTTTACATGTTTGAATGGAGTAGTTTATTTAGAACTGTACAGAAAGAATTGTATGTGTCTTATTTATGATTTACAAGAGTTTGTAAGAGCGTTCTTATTAGGTTTTGAAAATACTTTTGCAAACTATAGTACACAATAATTTTCGCAATCATTTACACACATTTGAAATCTATTTTTGCAAAGATTTGTCACACTATATATGTATAATTTTCACAATAGTTTTGACAAGCATTTTTCAAAATATTTGCACATAGGTTTTTCAAATCCTTTCTTTCACACAAAGAAAAATTTTGCAATCAAAATGTTTTCACATATTTGAAATCATTTCACATCAAATTTTTCAAAACTGGTCACACTTTTTTTCAAATCATACTGTATAGGTATCTGATTTATTAATCAGTATGTACAAAAGAAGAAAAATAGTATTTGATGTATAATATGGTTTTGGTTCTTTTAGACTTTGTTTGGGCTTATTTATTATTTACAAATGAGAGATTTTTGTGCGGACTCCTCAGACTTAATCGAGAACCATTTTCACAAGGATTTTGGAAACTATAGTCCAAAATAATTTTGCAAACATGTTCACACATTTGAAAATCCTTTTACAAAGGTTTACACAACATAGATAGATTTTTCAAAACAATTTTGTCAATCAAATTTTTCACAATCATTTGCACACTGATTTTCATACATTTTTGGTTTCACTCAAAGAAAATAAATTTTACACACAAAACTAATTTTTCAAACATTGAATACTTGTACACACTATTTTCAAACAAATTTCACAAGATTTTTCAAAAGAGAATGTTTCGCACAAAATATTTTTCTGACTCAATAATCAGTATAATTACAAAGAGTCTGAGGAACTCACAATCATCTTTCATTATTATAGAGCTACTTTTTACATTTTATTTTATGATGAGGTGGTCTTTTATTTTTCAGTATGAGTTATGGCTTTTAGTATATACATGGTATATACGACCCCCCTATACTTAGCTTGAGCTATGTCCTCATAGATCGAAAGGAAAAGTAAAGACATAACTCGTACTGAGTATAGACAGATCTAAAGAATAAATATGAATGAGAAGTTGACCGTCCCCTCTATACTTAGGATCAAATAATCCTAAGTATAGCAGATTGTACAAAAAGCAGGGATGGTCAAGGGTGGGAATACACAGATCGTACTCAGATTGTCTCCCCCTATACTTAGGGTAAGATACTCCTAAGTATAGACAAGAAGAGGAGACAATGGAGAGGATCGGAATGAAATGAAAAAAACTCGGGGTGCACATCCCCCCATACTTAGGACCAAGTACGTCCTAAGTATAGAAAACTGTCTACAAGGGCGGCACCTTTTGGATAGGAAAATAAAATAGAAAAGGAAAAGAAGAAAAGAAGAAAAGGAGAAAATCAGAGAAATAGCGGTTGGAGTACATCGTCTGAATCTTTCGATGCCGCAGGTGCTGTGAAGATGTCATCGTGGTGCACTAACTGAATAGAGTCAACAACGGCCAAGAATGCATCTGGTTCGAGGTAAGGCTTCAGTAGTTGGCCGTTGACGACGAAGGGCTGTGCGTCAGGGGACAATTCTGATATAGCGATGCTTCCATTGTCACGCACCTCACATACTCGGAATGGCCCTGTCCACTTACTCTTTAATTTTCCTGGGAATATCCGCAACTTTGCATCAAATAACCACACTTTCTGTCCAACATCGAAGGTCTTTCGTCTGATGTGTCGGTCGTGCCAGCGTTTCACCTTCTCTTTGTACATCAAGGTGTTATCGTATGCACAGTCTCTGAATTCCAAGAGCTTGTTCAGATCATCTTTTCTTTTTTGACCACTTCTGCGTGAGTCTAAATTACAACTGTTGATTGCCCAAAGAGATTTGTGGATCAATTCCACGGGCAGATGGCATGGTTTCCCATATACAAGACGGTAGGGCGACATGCCCAAGGGAGACTTGTAGGCAGTTCGGTAAGCCCATAGAGCTGAGTCCAAGAGTTGAGACCAGTCTTTTCTGTTTGGCCTAACAAGTTTCTGCAATATGGTCTTGATTTCTCTGTTTGATACCTCTGCCATGCCATTGGTCTGCGGATGATAAGGAGAGGCGACACGATGATCAATGCCGTACTCCTTCGTTAACTTCTTGACCTCTTTATTGATGAAGTAGCTACCCCCGTCTGAGATGAGAATCTTAGGTATCCCAAACCGCGAAATGATATTCTTCTTTAGAAACTGGCACACTGTTTTGCTGTCGGCGGCTCGGGCGGGAATAGATTCAACCCAACGACTCACGTAATCGACGGCAAGAAGGATGTGCTCAAAACCTTGACTGTTAGGGAAAGGTCCCATAAAGTCAATGCCCCATGCATCGAAAACGTCTGCTATCTGAATGATTTTCAGAGGCATTGAATCTTTGGCAGTGAGTGTACCTTTTAGTCGCTGACAGTCAATACATCTTTTAACAAACTCTGTTGCATCCTTGAATAATGTGGGCCACCAGAAGCCACATTGCAATATTTTCGCTGCCGTACGATCTCCAGAATGATGTCCACCAGATTCGAGCGAATGACAATGCTCGAGGACACTAGACTGCTCCGTCTAAGGAATGCACCTGCGCCAAATACAATCTGCTCCTTCTCTGAATAAAAGAGGATCCTCCCATTGGTAGAAGCGGATGGTCGACATGAATTTGTTCTTCTGATTCTTCGTCCAATCCAAAGGTATTACCCCAGAGGCGATGTAATTGACAATGTCAGCATACCAAGGGAGAGAATCCACAGCTAAGATGGCTTCGTCAGGGAAGGTTTCTGTGATAGGTGCATTGCTCAGAGGAGACTCATGCTGCTCTATTCTGGATAGATGGTCTGCTACCACATTCTGAACTCCAGGTTTGTCTTTGATTTCTAGATCGAATTCCTGGAGGAGAAGGATCCAACGAATCAGTCTTGGCTTGGCATCCTTCTTCTGTTGTAGGTACCGGATATCAGAGTGGTCCGTGAAAATTGTGACCTTTGATCCTAACAAATAGGATCTGAACTTCTCTAAGGCGAAAACCACAGCCAGCAATTCTTTCTCTGTCACTGTATAATTCCTTTGAGCTTCATCTAATGTTCTGCTGGCATAGTGAATGGCATAGGGCGCCTTGTCTTTCCTCTGTCCAAGAACAGCTCCAACTGCAAAATCTGACGCATCGGTCATTATCTCAAATGGAAGAGTCTAGTCGGGAGACTGTAAGATTGGAGCCTGAGTGATAAGCTCCTTCAACTGATTGAAAGCAAGGAGAACTGGCTGATCAACAATGAACTCGGTTTCCTTGCACAAAAGTTCCATTAGAGGTCGGGCAATGCGGCTGAAGTCCTTGATAAATCGTCTGTAAAATCCCACATGCCCCAGGAATGACCTCACATTCTTTACTGACTGAGGTGGCTGAAGGTTTGAAATGACATCCACCTTGGCTGGGTCGACTTCCATGCCACGTTTGGAAACGACATGGCCCAGCACAATACCTTCTGTGACCATAAAGTGGCTCTTTTCCCATGAGAGCACTAGATTGACTTCACGACACTTCTGAAGCACTCTGTCTAGGTGCTCAAGACAAGAATCGAAACTATCACCATAGATAGAGAAATCATCCATGAACACCTCGAGAAAACTGCCTACCATCTCGGCGAAGACTGCTAGCATGCATCTTTGGAAGGTTGCAGGTGCATTGCATAATCCAAAGGGCATCCTCTTGAAGGCGTAGGTGCCGAATGGGCAAGTGAAGGTAGTGTTCTCTTGATCCTCAGGAGCGATTGCCATTTGGTTGTACCCGGAGTACCCATCCAGAAAGCAGAAGAACTTCTTGCCTGCTAATCTCTCCAAAACTTGATCAATGAATGGCAAGGGAAAGTGGTCCTTCTTGGTTGCTGCATTGAGTCGGCGGTAGTCAACACACACCCGCCAGGAGGTTGGTACCCGAGTAGAAATTTCCTCTCCTTTGTCATTTGTGACCACGGTAAGCCCTGATTTCTTGGGAACTACATGTAGTGGGCTTACCCATTTTGAATCGGAGATGGGATAGATGAAGCCTGCGTCACACCATTTAGTGATCTCCTTCATGACGACGTCCTGAAGATTAGGGTTTAGCCTTCTCTGAAATTCGCGGGACGGCTTGACATCTTCTTCTAGATAGATATGGTGTGAACACAGAGCTGCATTTATCCCTCGGAGGTCTGATACGCTCCAACCAAGTGCCTTGCGGTTCTTTTCTAGAACCTCGAGAAATCGAGATTCCTGATCCGGATTCAGCTTGTTGCTGATGATGACCGGATACATTTGCTCTTCACCTGCAAGGAAAGCATACTTCAGGTCTGCAGGAAGTGGCTTGAGTTCTGGCTTTGATCTGTCCACTTTACCTGTCACTTCAGATACCATGCTGGTGGTGGAATGCACTTTGAGGCTGCTACCATCCTCATCATTCTGTTGAGATCCCGGAGATGCACCGAACGGTTCTGCACTAAGCTGATCATGTTCGGTCTGGAGTGAATGCTCAAGAAGATGCGCCTGCATCTGAGAATCTGTCTCCCAAGAATCATCGGAGCATATGCTGACTGCGCTTTCCAAGTCCTCCTCAAGAGTGAGGATTTCTCGGGTCCATGGATCGTCCAGTGATAACTCTGAATCTCTGATCTCTGCGATAAAATCACAGTCTGCTTCTGATGCTGCCTGGCTCTCATCAGTCGTGGCATTCTGCTCTTTGTTCATGTTTATCATGATTTGCTGGGTGTTCGAGCTGAAAGTGATCTTCCCAGACCCGTAATCAACCACGGCACCTGAAGTACGGAGGAATAGTCAGCCAAGGATGATAGGGGTCTGGAGCAGGGGTGCAGGTGAGTCCATATCAAGGACTACAAAGTCAGCTGGGAATTTCATCTCCTGCACGGTAACTATCACGTCTTCCAATAAACCTCGGGGCCGCTTGACGGATCGGTCAGCGAACTAAAGGATCATGCGTGTCTCCTTGAGCGGTCCCAGCCCGAATTCTTGCATTATGGACGAGGGCAGAAGGTTGATGGAAGAACCACTGTCAAGAAGAGTACGCTCGAAAACCTGGTCAAAAATCATACAACTGATGAGAGGTGCTCCTGTATCATGCTTTTTCTGGGGGAGGTTGCTGATAGCTGCAACTGTGGCCATGGAGAGAACGTGCTTTTCTACTTCTCGGCGTCTATTGTCTTGCGCTGGGCGACGCCTGTTAGTACATGCCTCTTTCAGTCCTTTCTTTACAGCTGGCATGTATTCCACAGCCTTCAATAAGGGAATCTCAACAGTCAATTTATCCAAAATCTCCACAACACCTGGATCCGACAATGCCTTTTTTCGTTTTACAATTTTTTTGGATTTTTGTATTGCATGCGGAAAAGGAATATTCACATTACTGGCAGGAAAATTAGAGTTCTTATTTACATCAAAATCATCGCCCACAGAATGTTGTACATCCGGAGTACAAAATGGAGTACAAGCTGAATCAGAACATGCTGGTACGGCTGGGCGATCAAAAAGGGTGGCGTCGGCTCCATCGGCTGGCGAGGGATCGGCTGCTGCTGGCGGCTCCTCCAAGGCTGGCGCGGCTTCGCTTCTGCTACAAGCTTCTTTTTGGTGTTTTTGTTTTTGTTGATTTTTTTGTATTTTTGGCTGAGGTTGATGCTGGCAAGGCACGACGGCTGGACTGGCTTCTCCTTCCTCTTCCTCCTCACCCGCCCCTGGAGCTGGCACGACTGATGCGGAAGATGACGATCCACCTGTTTCTTTATTCACCCCACTGGTAGTAGCAGTCGGAGGCAAGGCCCTACCGCTCCTGAGAGTAACAGCATTAGAATAAACAATAATATCATTTTCAAACACGGACTGGACATCACATTCTACCTGCTCTTTCTTCTTGAAATTGTTGGGGTTGGCTCCGACCTGCGCCGGAATAGTGGTTCGGGTGGCGGTCAGGTCATCAAGCTGCTTTGTCATCTCCGCCAGCCCTTTAACAAGCTGGGATAGACACTCCATGGTGGGACTAGCAGGGGACATATCAGAAGATTCAGCGTGCAGACCACGCTGCTGTTGGGTAGATGGGTGTGGAGGCTGTTGCTGGTGGTGTTGCTGTGGTGGTGCAGGAAGTTGAAGTTGTTGGTAAGACGGCGGAGGATACTGCTGATATTGCGGAGAGGGGGCAGCCGCGTACTGGTGATACGGCTGTGGGTGGCGGTACTGCGGCTGCTGCTGATAAGGAAAATTCTTCCTCCATTGATGTGTAAACTGGGGAGGCTGCTGGTGTTGCTGGTGAGGCTGAGAGGTTTGACCAAAACGACCACCCTGAGGTTGGTGATACTGCAAGTTGGCAAATTGCTGACCCTGGGGTTGTCCCTGAGGACGGGTCGGCTGTGCATCATTACTCCATACCCCCATTGACTTCTTGGATCAGGGGTGGTGGTGGGAAAACTGGATCAGAAATAGAAAGAAACTCTGGCTGGTATACGACCATCTGCTGCTGCGGCGGGCCCTGGTCGGGTGCCTGCACGTAGCACACGTGCTGGACTGCCGGTGGCTGCTGGCTCGGCTGAGGCTGATGCTACGGTTGCGGCTCGTCCTTCTTCTCAGCGGGAGCGTCTGATGGTGTAGCCGGCTGGACAGAGTTGATCGTACCGACCAATAGCTCGAGGTACTTGTTGATCTGATCTAGCTTATCCAGGTTCTGGGTCCTCTTCTCGATCACAGCGAGTTTCTCGAGGTCTTGTGATCGCTTCTCAATGATATCTACCTTAGAGAGATGGCCCCCGATGATGCTGAGGTTGGAGCTCTCATCTCTCTCTGCTTCCTTGGATGCATCCATGTGAACTTGTTTCTGGAGGATCTGGGGCTGCTTCTGGTATGCCTTGGATGAAGAGAGGGCGGCCTCTCCTTCGGCCATTTCTTCAAAAATATGCCAGACAACATCTTCATCCTTGTTGAAATGGGAGCCCCCACATGCTGCGTCCACGAGCCTTTGGCTTTCAATGTTTAGTCCCCCAAAGAAATGCTGGACCAAACTGGTCTTTGGAATATCATGATGGGGACACTTCTCCTGCAGATCAGTAAATCTCTCCCAAGCCTTGTGTACTGACTCATGTGCTCCTTGGGAGAAGTTACTGATACAGGCACGCATCTGGTTGAGCCGGCCGAGAGGGTAGTATTTGTGCAGGAAGGCGGACTTTAACTCCTCCCAGGTCGTCACGACCTTTCCCAAATGATTGACCCAATAAAGAGCCTTGTCCTGTAGACTGAAGGGGAAAGCCATCATCTTGACAATGTCCAGGGGGACATTCGGTTAGTGGGTGGTGTGGCAAATGCGGGAGAACTGCTGGAGATGAATGTACGGCTCTTCGTTTGTGTTTCCATGAAAGGCAGGGAGAAGGGCTATGAACTGGGGCTTCAGCTCAAAGTGAGCGTGTACCGGTGGGATGAGAATCCACTCGGTCATCTGGCTGTCTCTCAGATTATATGTTTCTTTGAGTGTCGGCTTCGGTGGTGGTAATTCAAGGTCATCATCAGGAGGATCACCACCTCCTCCACCTCCACCTCCTCCTCCCCGGCCTCCTCTGCCTCTGCCTCCTCCTCCATCGTCACGGTGCATCATATCATTCAACATGTCCTGGAATGTGGTTTGTGTCAGGGCCTGCTCGGTCAGCTGCTGCTGTATGGCCTGGATAGATGCCAACAACTGTGCATTAACTTGATTTTGATCTGGCACCTGTCCCTATGGTATGGGTGGCTGCTGACCCTTGCCCTTTCCTCCTGGAGCCATGTCAGGGTCTGAGTCGGACGAGATGAACTCCGGAGTAGTCTCCAGGGCTCGCACTGGCTTCTATCTGCAGAATGAGATAGTCCGAATCAGATCACTTGCAATTAACTTTCAGCTGCCGTGATTAAGCTAGAATTCAGGTCAACCCCAGCATGTTGTGAATGGGAAAGGGATGTAGACTGTAATCGACTCCCATTCACAATGGCGGAAGCGGGACAAAAGTGATCCCAGTTTATTGGGTGGCCAAGAGAAAGGTAGAAAACGAGGAGTCTGGAGATCGATCCGCAAAGTCCGGATCGGTTTCTCGGGAATCGCCTCGAAATTATTGGCGGAGTTGAGTCTATGGAATCGATGTAGGTATCGGCATGGTCCCAACGAAACCATCCATGGATCAGCTTCGCGAAGCACAAGAGAGTGTCGGATGTTGGAAGAATGATACGATGGTCAACGAGAAATAAAAGGAGTGTAAAACAGTAGAAAGGCTCGGTTGAGCGGGGTGGTCAAAGGGAGAAACATCAAAAATGTGCGCAAATGCGCGGGACTTGATCTGTGAGCCTTAATCTAGATCCATACAAACACAATACAAAATCGGGTTCACCAACTCACGCCATGTGAAGCCGTGAAAGTTCGGCTATTTATTATCTTTTCATTTTTAGAGTTGTGATTTTCAGGCATATCTTATAACAAGTCCTTAGTATGCTACCCTATAGGAGAGAGAGTACTGCCGGAAGAGTATCCCGTACTTGTCCTCCTCCTGTGTAACCTGTAGTCTGTACTTTTTGGAGTCCTTGTAACCCTTCCTGGATCCCTACTCAGCCAAAGAAAAGAGAGAGGAAGCCGATAGGCGAAACCAATACTTCGGTTCTCGCTCGCAACGGAATCACCCGTGAGCGTGCAAGAACCTACTCGGACGCAGGACGATGAGACAGACACCCCCGTGAAGGCATGGCCTATGCTCAATACTTCGGACAGGATCGATGCTCTCACAACAGAGAGTCACCAGTGGTGACCAAGCCTTACTCGCCTACGTACGATAGAAGCGCCATTACTTCGGAAATCCAGGCGATACACAAGGCAGTTGCAGACTGGGTTTTGGGCTTTAATCCTTAGGGGTCGCACTCGCTCAAGGGAGTAGGGTTTTGGTCCCCCTCCAAGGTACCTGAAAACAATGAGGGCTTTATGAACCCGGTACAATGATAGTCCATTACGAATTTTAATTAAGGTCAAAGTTTATTTAGCAGTCCCCTTATTTTAATTTTTGGGTTTTCACTTTTTTTGGATATGTTTCATACCAACGCCTAACGTTTTTGTAGATTTTCATTTAAGTCCTAGGTGCTCAAAATCAGAGGGAGATAGTGGAAAAGCCGTGCAAGTGGTTCCATGATGGAAATCTCACCATTGAACCGAATGATGCATGCTGAGTTAGAAGATTTACAGTGCATCCCAGCTCTCTCCATGTGGTATGCAAAATAGAATTTTTAAACCTATCTACATGTCGGTATGCAAGGCGCAAAATCTCCCTAAACATAAGCTGCTATTAGCGTGAAGAACCATAAGCCGCTAATTCATATCTATCCCAAGAGAGTCCGGTCTTGGCTCACCCCTCCTCTGCTCAACAAATTGAGGGTAGGAGAAAGCGCTTTACAGGGTTCGCTACGGCATAGAGGGCTAAGAGACAAATTAACAACTTGTTTAAGTTTGACTAGATCCAAGCGAAGTAGACTATAGGAACATGCATTCTTATTAATGTTTGGACCTAGCTACCGAGTCAAGCAACCTATATCTAGGGGCTCCAAGCACATAAAACAAAATAAAAGAAAGGCGGAAAGCTCAAAACTTCGGAAAACAAAATAAAAGAAGGCGATGAAAACTCGAAAAGCCGTGATGAGGCCCCCAGGTGAACAATCACCCTAGCACTGGACCTCATTGTGAAGAGTAGAGTCCTGTTTAATTACATGCCAAAAATGTCTCTCTCTCACCATAAATTACAAAATAAATACTCCTAAGTGTCTAGCCTATCTAGTGCACATCTCCTTGCTTCTTTGGTGCACTCTCCAGATGGTCATGAGAAGAAGACCATCCTCCTCCAAGCTTGGCTGCATTGGCCTCCTAAGAAGCCATCCTCGCGTGGCGGTCCCTCGCATCAAAGTCACAAAAAGAATGCATTAGTAAAGCTCAATCAATTAAATAGAGCAGAGAAAATAATCACAATAAATGAAGAAATGAAGCATGGTGATTAATAGCAATAAAAATAGCTGCTCACAAAAATGAATAATAAATCAAGAATCTTTTTATACAAGAATGACAACATGAATTAGGCTATGCTCATTGCTCCCCGGCAACGGCGCCATATGATAACCGCGGGCGTTAAGCGAGGGTCACCATAAATAATATGAAAGGTGTCGCTGAGGCGACCGCTCACAAAACACCCGGGTTGATCAGCAATTAACCCACAACCAAAGAATGCAACAATCAAGCTCAAAAATAAATGTGGATTAATCTTTATTTACTCTACCATAAAATGTACAGTGACAAGTATGTAGAGGTCGAACCACAGAGAGCAATACAAAATGTCATAGCCTACATGTATCTCAGAGTCATCCTTGTGTGTGAAGTGGGTTTTGAATTTTTAGATATTATTTTTTTCCTTTTTTTCCTCTTTTTTTTTAAAATATAATAATTAAGTAATATATATAAATATATATAATATAAATATATTAATTATGTATACCCATAGAGGGTAAGTATATAGCTTATAATACATATAATATATAGGTATCTATAAGTATAATAAAAGATATACATATATGTTAATATATATATATTTTATATATGTATATTAGGGTTAATAAATAGATATATAAATACAATTAATTAGATATATATATATATATATTATATTTTTTTTCTTTTTTTGAAATATAGATATATATACACAAAGGGGTATTATAATATTTATAGAAATAGTCAAAAAATAGTCAAAAATTCAGGAAAAGGGTCTTTTTGGAATTTTCATGGTTTTTTACTGTTTTTGTGATTTTTGGGCATTTTTGAAAATATTTTTAGTATTTTTAACTAGCTAAATAATAGCAAACAGTGGACTAGGTACTGGCTGTCACAAAAATAGATATTAAAAATAGCTAACAACCTCAAAAATTTTCCACACTAATTTTCTAATAATGATAATAAAATATAGCATAAATAGGGCCTGAGTTTATATTTTTCTGATTTTTCTTTGGTTTTTAATATTTTTTTGAAGTTTTTGGGTATTTTTGAATTTTTAAGGTTTTCCTTTTGAGATTTTTAGGGATTTTTGGACTAACACTAATATAGGTCAAAATACACCATAGGTAATTTTTTGGAATTTTTAGAGGCATTTTCATATTTTTTTGGGGTTTTATAAGTTAGACAGGGAATAAAAGACATGTTTTTGATTTTTAATAAATGCAAAAATGCAACAAAATGCAAAACTAAAAATACGACGTGCAAGGGTACACTAACAGGAGCTTAAGTCTATTTTTGCAAGATTTTTTGATTTAATATGGAGCACAAAATAAATAGACAAAACATTCAAAAATTAAATGGCCTGGCAGGGGTATTTTTGCAAATAAAAAAGTTCACAGGGGCATACATGCAAAAATCATAATAAAAATACACTTTAACTTTTATTTTCAGGACCATTTAATAAATACAGAAACCCGGCGGGGTTTAGATGCAAAATTTCACGCGCCTCACGTGGTTGCTGCACGTGAGGCGCAGAAGGACTAAAATGTAAATCTTAAAACATCGGGGGCTCTTCTGCAAAATATACATTTTATTTACAACTGAGACTTTTATTTTTGGCATTAAATAATAAATACAAAAAGTAGAGGGGCTTGATATGAAATTTACCCCTAAACAAAGCTTTTCATCCTGCGGCGCTGGAGGCGCCATTTATCCACGTGGCAGCCATTGGACGGTCGACGCCGATTCGTCGATGAAGGGTGTAGATTAGAAGCTTCTGGTTGATCTGACGGTCGAGGCTGATCTTCATCGAACGGCTCTCCTTTGATCTGGGGCTCGCCTCCTGATCCGACGGTGCTGTAGCCCCCTGGAAGAACGGGGAAGAAGCTTGGGGCTGGCGAGCTTTGATCGAGGAGATTGGGCTCCTCCAGGGTTCTCCGGCGTGTCTGAGGTGTTCTGAAGGTGGCTGGAAGCGTCCCGCGTCGACTGATGGTGGTCTCATGGCTCCTGGGGGTCTGAAACGTCCGGTCGAGGTCGATGAAGCAAATGACCCCCAGGGACCTCTTCCTGGTTCAATGCAAGCCCAGATGGGCTCTATTCTTCGAGATACCTGCACAGGAAGAACCGCGGGCGAGAGAGCTTTCTCCTCGACCCAGGGTTTGGAGGCTGCAACGCAAAAATGAGGTGGGCGGAGGGGCTCCGGCGAACGGCAGAGGAGGAGCCCCGATTCGCCAGGACCTAGAGTCCTGGGTTGGACAAATGTACGCAGTAGATGGAGAAGGCGTCGAGGAACGAGATGGGATGAACGAGGCGGTCAGAGACAGGCGGGGCTACGGTGGAGAAGTCGCCGGAGCTGAGCTCCGGCGAACTTCGAATTTCGATTTTTAAGCTACAGGCATTAATTAAAACCTACTCTAATGACTGGAATGAAAAAATAACATCGAAGACTAACTAAAAATGCATAAAAGGTCAGCTCTTATACCTGGGGGCCTCCAGGAAGCAGGGCGGACGCCAGAGCTCCGCCACGACAAAAACCTGCTTCCTCCGGCCGAGTCAAGGTGCTGGGCTACTCCCCCTGTCACGAGGAACAATCCAGGAGCAAGATCTCGGCTTTAGGTTGGAATAAAAGTGGCCAAATTCGAGGAAGGAGGCGGAGCTTGTTATTTATAAACATTGGCGAGTAGCCTTATTGACCGACGATTATTGCATGATCTAAAGAGTATTAGGTTGATCCGAAGAATCGGCGGGCTTCAGTGATGATTAGAGAACAATTCTTGTGCAGGAAGCTTCTTCGATTGATGGATGGCATGCCCGGGAAAAATGGGAGAAGATGGGCGAAGATACACGCAAAGTCACATCGGGCGGCTGGGGGAGCAGTTGACCGGAGGTCAACGAAGGCCGACACGCGATTGGTCCACGCCAGCCGCTAGAAGACAAAACATGGGATCTGAGTAGAAATTGAATTATTTGACCCTTTAAATGATTTTATTAATTTTTTCTTATAAAATAAAAAATGTGTATTATTTCGTCTAGTATTTATTTACGATTTTTATTGAATTTTTCGAGGTGTTTTATTATCATTTTATTTGAATAATGTGTATTTGTATGTATTTACATGTATTTTTATGTATTTTTATTTTTAATTTGTTTATTTTCTTTTATTATTTCATTGGCTTATTTTATAAATTTATAATTTATTTTTGTGAGTATAAAGATATTTTTGTTTGATTTTTATGAGTTTATGTATATTTTTAAATAAATAGGTATAGATGTATGTAGGTATACTTATAGGTGTTTTATCTATGTATTTTATACACTTAATTTATTTAATATATTTTCTTGATTTTTATTTTGGTTTTGTATTTTTAATGAGTTATGTATAATGTATACATTATTATAAAAATATAAAAGAGTAAAAGAATCAAGGATTAAAACCTTTTTTATTTATAGATTGGTACATAGCATAGGTATTTTGTCTATGAATTTGTAGACTTATTTTATTTTACAAATTAATTTTGGTTTTCTTTAACTTCTCTCATGTGTATGCATTATGTACATTATTTACAAAATTCTAAAAATATGAATTTATACAAATAATGAATATTGAATAAAATGAATATTTTAATCAGTCCTATATACTAGGAGGGCCAAAAACCTAACTTCTGCATATGGACTCCAAAAATCATGAAACCAATTTTATTAAATAGTTTATGGAATGCTATATACAATTAAAGGTGAGTTTGGGTGATTTGGGGTTTTTATTTGCAAGATATGGGTCTGTGAAGTTGAGATTTTGGTTTTTTATTCTGTGTATAAAATGTACACTGGGGATTATTTTTGTACAAACTCAATTTTGCATTTTTATTCATATTATTATCTACAACTTTCATGTACAAAGTTTCTTTATTTGATGAATAAATAATTATGTACAAAATAGGTATCAAAAATGCATAAATAAATGCATGAATAAATGAGGTATTTATTGTACACTGGCCCTTATCTCCCCCTACTTTATTCCTTGTCGACCAATACCATGCTGGTCTTGATCTCGGGGTTTGGGTCATAAAATATTTACAATATTTTATTCCTTTTTCTTTTCTCCTCTTTATTCTATAATTTTGGCAGTAAAACCTTATTTAATGTAAAATAAATACAATGAATAATGAATGCTATTATGTACAATTTGATGCTATTTACATGCATTTGCTAGGGTTTTTGAGGCCAAAATGATAGAATAAAGGTGATGAAATGGAGATTCATCAACCTATAGATCGATTAATTGGACCAATAATAAAAAGCTAATAAAAATAGTTGATCCACTACCTTCGAGCCTACGTGCCGCGAGCCCACCCTGCCAAGCGCTGCTCCTGAACTCGATTTGTCGAGAGGAGGAGGGGTGATCCTAGACCAAACTCTTGGATTGAAGGCTGGTGATCGACAAGCCGTTCTGTCGAGTAGAATTGCTTGCTTAGGGCTCGGATTTCCGCCTGCATCATTTAGTTAGTTTTATTTCAGTCTTTAAATTCTGCGCGAATCATTTTGCATGTAGACTGCTGGAGTCAGGTACGCATCTCTTACTCTGCAAGCATCATTGATTTTCTTGCGCATCGACTTTTTCGACTTCTCCCCCCATTTTTTGAACTTAATAACCAGTAGAACCAAAAAATTTGTTAGGCGATTTATTTTTATTTGAAAAATATCTAAAAAAGTGAAAACAATAAAATCGGGACTGCTAATCACACTTGACCTAAAAGACACCTAATTGAAAAATTTGTCTTGGGGAGAGCAACCCCCTCCTTGTTTGGTTTGGATGAGTGAGAGAGTGACCCGCACCTTAGGCTAGAGCCATATCTGATTTTTCTCGACTGATTACCGGCTTTTTGTATGGTGACGGGCCCGGAAAAGCCGCGATAAGAAGTTGTTTTTAATCGTCAATCGTGAAAATAAATATGTCGTTCGTTGTAGGCGGCAATCGGAGACAGTCAAGAAATAACCACAAAATAATGATTCAATTTTAATCTCGTGGTTTATGTTTATTTTACTTGGGCAAGTCCCAAGGTCGATCACAAGGAGGCAAAGGAACAACCTAGATTAATGTCTATCCAATTTTGAGTTTGGTTTTCAAGGCGGTATTTTTTTTGGAATTTTTCAATGCAAGATGACATGCAAAATGCAAATTCGGCCTATTTTAGGGACTAAAATGTAAAATACATTCAAACGGTGTCCGAAAATTACGAAACTTGGCCGAGATGTAAAAAATGATGGAATAAGTGCACAGTATTTTTTTTTGGAATTTTTAAATGCAATATGAATTTTTTACGAATTTTTAATTGCAAACAAATTAATTTTCAATATTTAATTTTAATAAATATTAAACCTACGTATTTTCGAGAACTAAAATTATTTAAGATCTATCACTAGGTAATAGATCTTAGAAAAATCCTAGACCTCAAAAATGTGGGGTTCAATACCTATTAAAAATCAAACAATGAAATATGCAAAATGATTTATACACGGCAAATGATGCATGCAAATGCAATGATTTTTGGGCACAATGTTAATCAAATTAATCTCTACGATATGTGATTTTTGGGGAATTTTTAAATCAACGGTTAATTAACTACTAATTTCCGAGCACAGATTGGGCAAAATATCTCAATTTCCACAAAATAATTATTTATTAATCAACCGTAATTCATAAAAATATCCACAGCATGTCAAAATGTAGAGCATAAAGCAATGAACAAAGTGCTATATTTAAATAAATAAAATGATGCAATGTAGAGGTCTATAATGAATAACGAAGACAGGGGTACAGAAGCAAATAGAATAAATAAATAAAATCAATGCAGGGGGGACTTTTGTGTAGTTACCTATACCCCCGAGGGTATTCTTGCAAATTTTCCAGTAGGCACGTGCTAGGCACGTGCCTCTGGATGGCAGGGGCGAGTGCGTGAAATGGAGATCTTCTGGGGGGCCTTCACAATTAACCCAGCGGGTCACGTGCAGATCACGTGACCCTGGGCTGACGTCAGCGCTGACGTTCCCCACGCACGCGCCTCGCGCGTGCTGGGGCCTCGGGCGTCACGCCCGGTGGCTGGTGGAGTGGCGGAGGAGACGGCAGAGGGGGAGGCGGTCTGGCAGAGCCTCCGGCTGGTGGTGGAGATGTCGGCGAGGGCCTCTGGTGCTGCTGGTGGCGTGGCTCCGGTGACGCGGCGAGAGCGTGGTGGCGTCGAGGAGCGGGGCGGAGCTGGCGTGTCGGCCGAGGTGGAGAGCGATGGTGAAGGCGGTGGAGGTCGGCCCCTCCTGGCGGGGCGATGGCGTTGGCGGAGGAGCTCAAGGCAGGGGCGAGGAAGATGGCAGTCGTCGTTGGCCGACACACGGCCAGGGGTCCCCGGTGAAGACGCGTGGGCGGAGGAGTTGTTGGAGGTGCGGCAGAGCTAAAGTCGGCTACAGGTGTTGACGTTGACGCTTGGGCGGAGAACGACGAAGATGTGGTGGAGGCGCGACGGAGTGGTGGTGGATCGACGGAGACGTGAGGTGCGCGGTGTAGAAGAAAGTGAAGCTTCGAGCGGAGAGAAGCTCGGAGGAGGAATTTGCGTGACGGCGAAGGGAGAGAGAGAGAGAGAGAGAAGAAGAAGAGAGAGATACCTGGGGGAGGTCGGAGGCTCGACGGCGAGTGGCCGGAGCGGAGCAGCGCTGGAGGGGTTGCGACGAGGCACCGGGGGGGCGCTTCGGATCACGCCGGTGAGGGCTGTCACCACCTGAAGGAGTCGATCGGCGGATGTCGATGACTGGGGGCGGCGAGGGTTTATTTATAGGCGAGAGGGAGATGGTTGGCATCAACGGCGATGGAGTCGGGGCCGTTGCGAGAAAAGAGGAGGGCGGCGGTTGCGGAGGTGGTTGTTGGCGAGGCGAGGGCGGCGGTGGTTACGAAGAGGCGGCGGCCGTTTGCGGGATAGCGGGGCGGCGGTTCCGGAGGAGGACGACGGGTCCTGGCCGTTCGATCGGCCGAGATCGAATGGCCAGATAGGGGCCACGTGGCGGAAGGGGCTCCTGGCGGAGCACGTGAGGGCACGTGCCTGGGGGCACGTGCGCCGCACGTGCGGTGGATTTTAATTATATTTTTTTTTAAAAAAAAACGATATTAATAAAGCTCAAAAGACGTTGACACGTGGCGGCCTCTGGGGCTGCCACGTGTCAGCTCCAGAAAAATCCGCGAATAAAAGATTTCAAAAATCGATATAAAATAGCAAATGACCTCGGATCGAAAAAGTTCCTTCACGAAAAATGCTCGTCTCGACGAGATCTACAACTTTCATGAATACATCAAAGCCAAATTCGGTCAAATGTGAAAAGCAAATTTTTGGGGTATCCCATGTACATAGAATACCTTGATTTTTGGGTTTTCTAATTTTTTTGTCAATTTTAAACACGATAAAAATCCAGAAAAATAAGGAAAACTCAAAGATAAATAAAAGACACCTTAATCTAATTTTTTTGGATTTTTATTAATAAAGAAAATAAACACATAAAATACAGGTCAAAAAGCCGCGAAAATACAATGTACAAAAGAGGCCCAAAACCCAACTTTCACATACGAGCTCCGATTCACTTGAACTTGGTCTTGTTTTGAAGGTAATTGAATGTGCATTAGTTCAAAAGTGAGTAGGATCAAATCGGACACTGGATGGGGAAGATATGTGGCTTTTAGTCCGAGAATCCTGAAACTAGGGTTTGGGTTTTTGGTCCACTTAACAGGGTTAATGATTTTTTTGTATTTTTTATTTATTCTTGTTAGTGACGTGTACACAGTGGGAGTGAGTTTGTGGTATGCGGTATTAGAATGAAGGAGTTAAAAAATAGGGGAAGTTGGGCTATTTACATGTCATTTTTGGCTTGGATTTTTGGCTTCTTATTTTATGCAGAAATTAATGCTAAAATGCAATTCTTATGCAATCATGCCCGGATGCTAATTATGCAAAATAAATGCAGAAATGCAGTTGATCTTGAGGGACTTGAGCCTAATTAATGAGACTTAGAGTGATGAATCCGAGATTCATCATCCCCCTATACTTAAACCATGCTCGTCCCTGAGCATCAAAAAGAAATGCCATGAAGTGAAATGAGACTGGGTTCCATACCAAGACCATGAACTGAAGGTGAAAGTGAAACTAAACTTGACCTTTGGATTAATAATGTGGCGGAACTTCTGTGAGACTTAGAATTTCAAAATCAACAGCCCTCAAGTTCTACACATCATTGACACAGTTTCAACTCAGAAGTCATCTTAGATCAATCCTCTTCCCAAAGTATACCCTATGAACATTGAATAACCGACTCATGTGTGTGAAGGGTTTTAGCTCTTCCCATTCAGAATGCCGGACTACCATGCTCCTCTCCTCTCCAGTAACTCGTCCTCGGGGAGTCAGGTATTTCCTTCTAAGGTCTGTCGTGCTGTGTTCACAATCGAATGAGGGAGAAGATAGAAGAAAGAGAAAAGAACTGGAGGGTGGCCAGTGTAGTCACCTCTCCTTGTGGAGATGGCCAGTGTAGCCGAGTCTCCACCAAGATCTGCAGGTTTCTGAAGCTTGGACCTTTTTGGTCGGATTTTTATTTGGTAGAATGCTTCTATGTATTTGGAATTTTTGGTGGTTCTGCTTGGATCTTGTTGTGCCCCTACGGATATAGAATCTTTTGTTCCGTACATTTTTTGGGGTCTTAGAAAAATTATGCCCAGCCGTCCATCCCTTTTCCGAAGCTTTATTTCAACCCGTACTCCGGTCTTTAGATTTCCACGCTACCAGAAAAGAGACTCACACAGTCTTCCAACATCCCGTTTGGGTTGAGCTAAGTGCATAGTGCGAGAGTGCGAATTAATTCCCTATTCTAGAGTTGTACCCAGAATGAAGAGACCAGGTTAGACACTAAGAGTCAAACGCTGTACATTGTCATGTGGAACTTAAGGAATTAAGTCAAAAAGACCTGAAGCTCTTAAAATTCTATTTCTCGGTGAAGTTCCTCTGAACTTAGGTGGATTAAGGTCAAGCCCAGACCACTCTCGGTTTCGGCTCATAACTCGGTTCAGAACCCAATGACTTTTCACAGATGCAAATGCATGCGATGTTGGATGGAGTGCAGGTGCGTGAAATGCAGACATTTTTTTTAAGCAATGGATATATTATTTTTTATGCAGAAAATGGAATAAGAAGCCTCTTTTTTATTCATTTTTTTCAGAAAATTAGGGCAAGTCAGTGTTCTTCTTTTTTTTTTTTCAGTTAGTACCCACCCCGTAAATACATATAGACTTACGCGAAAGTACGAGATATGGGTAAAATATATACAAAGTATATACAGACCCCCCTATACTTAGCGAGTGTTGTGTCCTCAGAGCACAAGAAGCGTAAAGAAGACAAAGCTCGGGCTAAGCGTAAGAGAGTGAGAAAAAAGAAAGAAAAAAAATGAAAAGAAAAGCTGTCAGGAAATGAGGAGAGTATATACGGGTGGATGTTGGTTCCCCCTATACTTAGGCTTTGAATAGCCTAAGTATGGAAGAAGGGTGGATATGGAGCGATTAGGAGTTAGGAGAAGAATGGTATATACATATGGCATCGGTCTCCCCCTATACTTAGGCCTTGGCCTAAGTAAAGGAAGAAGCTGTACACGGAGGCCGATGTGGTCGGGAGGGAGGGAGGGAGTGGTTAGATAGATTTTCAATATCCTCGCTCTGCGTGAAATAGATGGCCTCGACTTGAACTGTTTGTTCTTTGGGTGATTCAATGTATGGCTTCAGCATTTGTCCATTTACTGAGAACGGTTGTGCATTCTCTTTGAGTTCGGCAATGTCTACGCTTCCATTGGTATGCACATCGACGACAATGTAGGGACCCGTCCATTTTGATTTGAGTTTCCCATGAAAAATCTTCAAACGAGCATTAAACAACCACACTTTTTGTCCAGGGACAAAGGTCTTCTCTCGAATGTGTCTATCATGCCATCTCTTGACCTTGTCCTTATAAATCACACTGTTGTCATATGCCCGATTTCGGATTTCAATTAGCTCATTCAGATTTAAGTCTCGACATAGTTTCCCAGGGTGACAACTCCAATTCAACTTTTTGATCGCCCATTCAGATTTGTGGATCAATTCTGCAGGAAGATGACATGGCTTGCCATAGATCATCCTAAAAGGTGAAGTACCGAGTGGAGTCTTATAGGCTGTCCTATAGGCCCATAGAACTTGGTCCAACAGTGTTGACCAATTCTTCCTATCGGGACGAACCAACTTCTGGAGAATGCTCTTCACCTCTCTGTTAGAAACCTCTGCCATGCCGTTAGATTGTGGGTGATACGGGTTGGCTATTCTATGCTCAAATTTGTACTCCTTAGCCAAAGATCTCATCTCCCTGTTCACGAAGTGGCTACCTCCATCAGAAATCAATACTTTTGGTATCCCGAACCTCGCAATGATGTTATCTTTGATAAACTTACAGACGACTTTGCTATCTGCGGTTCGGGTTGGAATAGCCTCTACCCATCTTGATAAATAATCCACCGCTAACAAGATGTACTCAAATCCATTGCTGTTGGGAAAGGGACCCATAAAATCGATCCCCCATGCATCAAAAACATCACAGAAAATTATTGGTTGCATGGGCATTTCATCTCTATATCCCATAGTCCCTCCCATTCTTTGACAAATCGGGCATGACCGTACAAATTCATTAGCATCCTGAAATAAGGTCCGCCAGTAAAATCCACATTGGAGTACCTTGTGCGCGGTTCTCTTTCCCGAATGGTGTCCTCCAGCCTCTAGAGAATGACAGTGTGTGAGGACACTCTGATATTCCTCCTGAGGGATACATCTTCTCCAGACACAATCCGGTCCTTCATAGAAAAGGAAAGGATCGTCCCAATGGTATTTCCTCGAATCCGACTTTAATCGATCAATCATTTTTTTGGTCCAACCATAGGGAACCTTCTTGGAGACAAGATAGTTCACTGTGTCGGAATACCATGGGGTTGACTCAATGACGCAAATTGATTCGTCTGGAAAAGTCTCCTTGATTGGTCCGATATCAGGATAATCGTTTTGCTCGATTCGGGAAAGGTGATCAGCAACAACATTCTTTATTCCAGGTTTATCCTTGATCTCCAAATTAAATTCCTGGATTAACAAGATCCATCTCAAAAGTCGTGCCTTAGCATCCTTCTTATCCATGAGATATCTGATTGCCGTGTGGTCTGTGAAGATTGTCACCTTGGAGCCCAATATGTATGATCTGAATTTTTCCAGGGCCCAAACAACCGCGAGCATTTCCTTTTCAGTCACAGTATAGTTTCTCTGTGCAGGGTCCAATACTTTGCTCGCGTAGTGAATCGCATAAGGAATTCCATCTCTTCTTTGTCCGAGTACCGCTCCGACAGCAAAATCCGATGCATCAGTCATGATCTCGAAGGGAAGAGACCAGTCGGGAGCTTGTAATATCGGCGATTCACATATTTTCTTTTTCAGGAGCTCGAAGGCCTCTAGACATTTGTGATTTACAATAAACTCGGTGTCTTTTCCTAAGAGCTCAGTCAGTGGGCGGGCGATCTTTGAAAAATCAGGAATGAACCGTCTATAAAATCCAACATGCCCTAAGAACGACCTCACTGACTTGACGTTGGTTGGTGGCTCAAGTTTCTTGATCACATCCACCTTGGCAGGGTCCACCTCCATTCCCTTTTTGGAGATGACGTGCCCCAACACGATACCCTCAGTCACCATGAAGTGACTCTTCTCCCAGGAGAGTACCAAATTTTCCTCCCTGCATCTCTGAAGGACTCGGTCCAAGTGTGCTAAGCATGTATCAAATGAATCACCATGAACCGAGAAGTCGTCCATGAAGACTTCCAGGAAATCACCAACCATTTCGGCAAATACGGCAATCATGCACCGCTGAAATGTGCCTGGGGCATTGCAAAGCCCGAATGGCATGCGCTTGAATGCGTAAGTACCGAAGGGACATGTGAATGTGGTCTTTTCCTGGTCCTCGGGAGCGATAGCTACTTGATTGTAGCCGGAGTACCCATCAAGAAAACAGAAGAATGCTTTCCCTGCAAGTCTCTCCAATATTTGATCAATGAATGGTAGTGGAAAGTAGTCTTTCTTGGTCGCAGCATTCAGGCGCCGGTAATCGACACAGACGCGCCACGACGTGGGTACTCCGGTCGCGATCTCAACCCCCTCCTCGTTGGTAACCATCTGGATTCCCGACTTCTTCGGGACGACATGAAGGGGGGCTACCCACTTGGAGTCAGAAATGGGGTAAATAAATCCTACTTTGCACCATTTCTCTATTTCTTTCTTCACCACTTCCCGAAGATTGGGGTTTAATCTTCTCTGAAATTCACGGGAAGGCCTTGCATTATCCTCAACATAAATTTGGTGCGAGCAGAGAGCGGGGTTTATTCCTACGAGATCCGACACAGTCCAACCTATGGCTTTTCGATTTCGCTCAAGGACTTCGATCAGTCTGGATTCTTGGTCCACGGTTAATGATGAGCTAATGATCACAGGGAATTTTTCTTTGGGTCCATTGAGGAAGGCATATTTCAGCGTGGGGGGTAGTGGTTTCAGCTCTGGCAATTCTGAATCGTCGATCAAGTCTGGCTGAATGACTTTTGCTTCTGGCTCAGTATTGGTTGACGGTGAATCACTGTGTGAGATGTTGGCTACCAATTCCAAAGAAGAGTGAGTCGGATCTCTAGAGTAGAATGGCAATTCGGCCAGAGCCGTGTCCGACTCATCATCGATTGTCTGTCCCAAAGGTGAGGTGCTTGATAAATCCAAGAGGATTTCAGTGTTGTCTGGGGGTGTAGAAATCTCAGAGACTGCATGGTGGACTATTTCTTCTTCCGAGGATGTGCCTTCTATCTGTATGTCTGGCAGTTGGTCCCATGGCCCAGTGGTTCCGAGGAGATTGCATTCTGATGTTTCGGCATCTTCAGTCGTGGATTCGGAATCTGGTCTTTGCCACTTTGTTTGTTTCATCTCCAAGTCCACTTCTCCGCCTGGAGAACGGAATTTCATCATGCCAGTTCCGTAGTCGAATACGGCCTTAGCGGTTCTTAAGAAAGGTCTTCCGAGAATGATTTGCGATTCCTTCCAATGGTTCGGGGTCTCCATGTCCAGGACAGTGAAGTCTACTTTGTATTCTGTACCCTCGATGATGATGATGACATTCTTCACTTCTCCCTTAGGTCTTTTAGTGGATTTGTCAGCAAATTGGAGTAAAGATGATGATTTCTTGAGAGGGCCCAACTCCAATCGATAATATAAGGTTAAGGGTAGAAGGTTTATGGAAGATCCATTGTCGAGAAGTGTGCGTGTGAATGCTATGCCGCCAATGTGACTCTCCACATAATGGGCACCCAGATCCCTTTTCTTTCTTGGCAGATGCTGGTTTTTGACGCACTTGGTGGTGGCAACTGTCAAGATGTGAGTCTCCACGAATTGATTTGTTCTCTTTGTACGAGTCCGGGTGGGGGTGCATTTCGCCTTCAAGTATTTCTGAAAGGCTGGGTTACCTGCCACATATTGATCAAAGGGCACTTTGACTATGATGTTTTGTTGGCAGAATTTTTCCATGACTGGGTCATCTTTGATGTTTTTCTTTTGCTTTTCTTTCTTTAAGGCATGGGGGAAAGGAATGGACGCATTTGAGACAGGGGATAGAGGATCAGAAAAAATACGAGCATCTTTATTTGACTTGGAGTTTTTATTACAATCATAATAATCAAAATCAGGTTGCTGAAAAGGTGACAAAGGTATTTTTGCAGCAACTAGAGGCTCAAGGTCCTCTGCAGACTCCATAGATGCTTTCCCTCTATCTACTGCTGGGATCTTCAGGCGTCCTTCATCTTCCTCCTCGGAAACATCCTCCAGTCGATCTTCCGAGTCTTCATGGTCCGATTCCCTTGCCCGGTCAGGTACGGCCATGGTCCTTCCGCTCCTGAGTGACATGGCATTGATTTTGTCAAATGAAAGGATCTCATGTTCAGATGTGGAAAAGTCTGGATAGTATACCTGGTTATTGTGTTGAGATGCGTTGAATTTGTTCAAGCTATTGGGGTTAGCTTGAACCTGGGCGGGAATGGTTGTGGCTGGAGCTGTCTGCTCATCCTTCCAGCGGGACAAGCGGTTGACATCAACCCGTAGATCTTCCAGTTCATGTCGGAAGTGACGAAACTCCTCAAGTAGTTGTCTCTGGATGTCGATCGGTTCTTCTGGGGGTTTGGATGACTGAGCTGATTGTCTGGGGGCTTGAGATTGCTGATGGTATTGCTGAGGTTGGCTCTGGCGATTGTAGGGTTGCGGCTGCTTCGGTTGCTGGAATGCGGCATTATAGAAAGTAGGTGGGCGCTGATAAGTCTGACGGTCTCCCATATTACCCTGTCGGGTAGTGTCTTGGGTGTACCAGATGCCATTCACTTCAAATGTCAGAGGCGGGGCTTCCTTGACTGTCTCGGTCGGTGGGGGCGGCTGTTGGGAAAATTGGGCGTGGGATTGATCGTGAGCCCATGGTTGTTGTTGCTCTGCTCCTGATTGCTCCTGGACATGATGCACATGATATATCGGGACAGTAGGTGCACTAGGCATCCCCATCTTGGACACCTTCTCGGTGAGTTCCTCCATCTGCTTCGGGAATTGCGAAATCCTGCTGTCAATATCGTTCATTCTCTTGTCCACAATTGTCAATTTATCAGAAATAAAGTGCATGCTCGGAATCAAGTCCTCAGCTATTTCTGCCACCGTCTGCTTCCCGCCTTTGGCTTGAAGGGTGTTCAGGGAATCAGTGTATGCTCGACTGGCAATTTGAGACCGGCTTGTTTCTGCCATCTGCTCCAGTATTTTCCAGACGGTCTCAGCTCCACGTGATGTGTAATTCCCTCCGCAGGCAGCACTAACTAACCCTTGAGTCTCGTGGTTGAGGCCAGAGTAGAGTGATTGGACTAGGATGTTGTTGTCCAGATCATGACAGGGACATTTTTGTAGCAGGTCCTTAAACCTATCCCATGCCTCACAAAGTGGTTCATTGGGCATCTGAGCGAAACTGGTGATGCGGGTCCTCATTTGATTGGTCCGGCTCAAGGGATAGAATTTCTTCAGGAAGAGGTTTTTGAACCTCTCATAAGTCGTCACAGTCACCCCCAAGTTCTTCACCCAGTAGTCTGCTTTCCTTTCAAGGCGAAAGGTAGTGCAGTGAGACGAATGTAGTCTTGGCTGACTTGTGGGTGCCTCAGATTAGAACATATCAGCTCTAGGTCCCTCAAGAATTCGTATGGCTCCTCAGTCGTATTACCATGGAATTGAGGTAATTGACTGACAAAGTGTGGTTTTAATTCATAGTGGATCTCCGGCTGTGGTGGCTGCAAATAGTTCCACACTCTGTACTGTCCAGGGTTATATGCGGCTTCCAATGGAACTTCTCCCCCAGCATTCATTTGTTCGAGCTGCTCCCTCAGCAGCTGCTGTTGCTGCTCAGATGCAGCCAGTCTTGCGAGAATCATCTTCATGGGATCTTCATTATTTTCATCTTCAGGGTCTTTTTTGGGAAGGTATCTTGGGCGGCATTTCTTTATCTGGAGAATATAAAGGATTTGAGTTAATAGAATGGAAAGAATTGATGTAACCGTTATTCTCGATCTTTTGGGGTGAGAAATGGACAGGGTGGGTCTGTCCTCCGTCTAGGAGGAAGAAGGAATAGGGTTCTTGGGAAGGGTTTTCCCGGAGGCCAAGCAGGTCCAGAGTAAAAGTTTCTCTGGGCTTTTGAGGTTGGAGAGTTTGTGGTAGAGAGAGATGGGCCTGAACAAAAATTACCACAATTCTCCATTCTCGGAGTCAACAAGATGTTTTTATGATGTAGACACAATTGTGTGGCATTCGTTGATGCACTATTTTCTACGCACAACCAAACACAATACAAGGGTTGTTTCACCAACTCAACTCAAAGTGAAGACCGTAAAGGTTCGGTCAATTATCTTGTTAGTTTTAATTGGTGAGAATTCAATCTTGCAAGCCGTTTACGCGAGCTGTTTAGGTTGGAGCTGGGCTCTATCCTAGTGTTCGTCTCTCTCCTCGCTGCAAGATAAATCAAACAATGTCGGGGTTGCTCTCCCGCAGAAATTCTTGATTTTATGGATTTTTAGATCGGCTATATTTAGCAGTCCCAGTTTTATTAAGGCGATCACTGTAGAATTTAGGTGAACACAAATTCACGTCTACCGTCCAGCCCCAATTTCCTTTAAACTTATGTGATAAAACAAGAGAGAGGAATTCGGGAAAAACCGATGCACGCGGAAAACGATGATGAATGCTCAGTTAGAAGACTTACAGTGCCTCCTCGCAATCTCCATGTGGGATGCAATACATAATTTTAAAATTTATACTAAATGCGTGCAAGCCGATGAAAACCGCACCTAAGCAGAAAGTTCTATTAGCGGGAAGAATTGAGTTGAATTTGGCTAAGTTGAACGATCTAAGGTGCGTCTTGATTAGAGTGCAGTGTGGCTTAAGATCCTACGAGCACAAGCAAAAATATAAATGCTCTAAGAGCCGTATGTGCATGTCTATCCTAATCGCCACTCAAGTCGGGCCCCACCCTCTCCGGAGAGTGAAACAGGCCACGACACACCACAAATAAAGTTCAATGTACTTGTACACACGCGAGAGTCCAAACGGACACCGCTATAAATGAGCAGAAAATAAAAATGCGGAAATTAAAAAACCTAGACTCTACTCTCTCTCACGACTCGACTCGATCTTAATTTAATTGCGGTTTCTTCGGGTGTCGGTGAAGATGCGCCGGTTCCTTGAAAAACCGCTCCACGTGCGCCGGGTACCTCGCAAGAAAAATAAGAGAGAGATTGTAAGAGAGTGACTCAAAAAATAATCAAAAATAAAATAAATGAAAGAAATGCTGAAAAATAAATACAAGAAACAAAATGGGATTTACAATGAAAAATTCGGGGGTCAGACTACCCGAATTCGGAAAACCGAACAAAAATTTTCAAAACAAAAAAAACTAAGCCGTTTGCCTCCCCGGCAACGGCGCCATCTGACGGGCCCGGAAAAGCCGCGATAAGAAGTTGTTTTTAATCGTCAATCGTGAAAATAAATAGTCGTTCGTTGTAGGCGGCAATCGGAGACAGTCAAGAAATAACCACAAAATAATGATTCAATTTTAATCTCGTAGTTTATGTTTATTTTACTTGGGCAAGTCCCAAGGTCGATCACAAGGAGGCAAAGGAACAACCTAGATTAATGTCTATCCAATTTTGAGTTTGGTTTTCGAGGCGGTATTTTTTTTGGAATTTTTCAATGCAAGATGACATGCAAAATGCAAATTCGGCCTATTTTAGGGACTAAAATGTAAAATACGTTCAAACGGTGTCCGAAAATTACGAAACTTGACCGAGATGTAAAAAATGATGGAATAAGTGCACAGTATTTTTTTTGGAATTTTTAAATGCAATATGAATTTTTTACGAATTTTTAATTGCAAACAAATTAATTTTTCAATATTTAATTTTAATAAATATTAAACCTACGTATTTTCGAGAACTAAAATTATTTAAGATCTATCACTAGGTAATAGATCTTAGAAAAATCCTAGACCTCAAAATGTGGGGCTCAATACCTATTAAAAATCAAACAATGAAATATGCAAAATGATTTATACAAGGCAAATGATGCATGCAAATGCAATGATTTTTGGGCACAATGTTAATCAAATTAATCTCTACGATATGTGATTTTTGGGGAATTTTTAAATCAACGGTTAATTAACTACTAATTTCCGAGCACAGATTGGGCAAAATATCTCAATTTCCACAAAATAATTATTTATTAATCAACCGTAATTCATAAAAATATCCACAGCATGTCAAAATGTAGAGCATAAAGCAATGAACAAAGTGCTATATTTAAATAAATAAAATGATGCAATGTAGGAGGTCTATAATGAATGACGAAGACAGGGGTACAGACGCAAATAGAATAAATAAATAAAATCAATGCAGGGGGGACTTTTGTGTAGTTACCTATACCCCCGAGGGTATTCTTGCAAATTTTCCAGTAGGCACGTGCTAGGCACGTGCCTCTGGATGGCAGGGGCGAGTGCGTGAAATGGAGATCTTCAGGGGGGCCTTCACAATTAACCCAGCGGGTCACGTGCAGATCACGTGACCCTGGGCTGACGTCAGCGCTGACGTTCCCCACGCACGCGCCTCGTGCGTGCTGGGGCCTCGAGCGTCACGCCCGGTGGCTGGTGGAGTGGCGGAGGAGACGGCAGAGGGGGAGGCGGTCTGGCAGAGCCTCCGGCTGGTGGTGGAGATGTCGGCGAGGGCCTCTGGTGCTGCTGGTGGCGTGGCTCCGGTGACGCGGCGAGAGCGTGGTGGCGTCGAGGAGCGGGGCGGAGCTGGCGTGTCGGCCGAGGTGGAGAGCGATGGTGAAGGCGGTGGAGGTCGGCCCCTCCTGGCGGGGCGATGGCGTTGGCGGAGGAGCTCAAGGCAGGGGCGAGGAAGATGGCAGTCGTCGTTGGCCGACACACGGCCAGGGGTCCCCGGTGAAGACGCGTGGGCGGAGGAGGTGCTGGAGGTGCGGCAGAGCCTGAAGTCGGCTACAGGTGTTGACGTTGACGCTTGGGCGGAGAACGGCGAAGATGTGGTGGAGGCGCGACGGAGTGGTGGTGGATCGACGGAGACGTGAGGTGCGCGGTGTAGAAGAAAGTGAAGCTTCGAGCGGAGAGAAGCTCGGAGGAGGAATTTGCGTGACGGCGAAGGAGAGAGAGAGAGAGAGAGAGAAGAAGAAGAGAGAGATACCTGGGGGATGTCGGAGGCTCGACGGCGAGTGGCCGGAGCGGAGCAGCGCTGGAGGGGCTGCGACGAGGCACCGGGGGGGGGGGGGGGGGCGCTTCGGATCACGCCGGTGAGGGCTGTCACCACCTGAAGGAGTCGATCGGCGGATGTCGATGACTGGGGGCGGCGAGGGTTTATTTATAGGCGAGAGGGAGATGGTTGGCGTCAACGGCGATGGAGTCGGGGCCGTTGCGAGAAAAGAGGAGGGCGGCGGTTGCGGAGGTGGTTGTTGGCGAGGCGAGGGCGGCGGTGGTTACGAAGAGGCGGCGGCCGTTTGCGGGATAGCGGGGTGGCGGTTCCGGAGGAGGACGACGGGTCCTGGCCGTTCGATCGGCCGAGATCGAACGGCCAGATAGGGGCCACGTGGCGGAAGGGGCTCCTGGCGGAGCACGTGAGGGCACGTGCCTGGGGGCACGTGCGCCGCACGTGCGGTGGATTTTAATTATATATATTTTTTTAAAAAAACGATATTAATAAAGCTCAAAAGACGTTGACACGTGGCGGCCTCTGGGGCTGCCACGTGTCAGCTCCAGAAAAATCCGCGAATAAAAGATTTCAAAAATCGATATAAAATAGCAAATGACCTCGGATCGAAAAAGTTCCTTCACGAAAAATGCTCGACTCGACGAGATCTACAACTTTCATGAAGACATCAAAGCCAAATTCGGTCAAATGTGAAAAGCAAATTTTTGGGGTATCCCATGTACATAGAATACCTTGATTTTTGGGTTTTCTAATTTTTTTGTCAATTTTAAACACGATAAAAATCCGGAAAAATAAGGAAAACTCAAAGATAAATAAAAGACACCTTAATCTAATTTTTTTGGATTTTTATTAATAAAGAAAATAAACACATAAAATACAGGTCAAAAAGCCGCGAAAATACAATGTACAAAAGAGGCCCAAAACCCAACTTTCACATACGAGCTCCGATTCACTTGAACTTGGTCTTGTTTTGAAGGTAATTGAATGTGCATTAGTTCAAAAGTGAGTAGGATCAAATCGGACACTGGATGGGGAAGATATGTGGCTTTTAGTCCGAGAATCCTGAAACTAGGGTTTGGGTTTTTGGTCCACTTAACAGGGTTAATGATTTTTTTTGTATTTTTTATTTATTCTTGTTAGTGACGTGTACACAGTGGGAGTGAGTTTGTGGTATGCGGTATTAGCATGAAGGAGTTAAAAAATAGGGGAAGTTGGGCTATTTACAGGTCATTTTTGGCTTGGATTTTTGGCTTCTTATTTTATGCAGAAATTAATGCTAAAATGCAATTCTTATGCAATCATGCCCGGATGCTAATTATGCAAAATAAATGCAGAAATGCAGTTGATCTTGAGGGACTTGAGCCTAATTAATGAGACTTAGAGTGATGAATCTGAGATTCATCATATGGGACAGTCGGTTGAGAAATATTGGATTCCTATCAGCTCACGTAATCGCTCTGAAAGACTGAATGATTACCTAAAATAAAATTGACAAGATAATTGACCGATCCCTTTCGGCCTTCAGCTCTGTGTGCGTAGGTGAATCAGGTGTTTTGTTTTCTCATCTTGTGTGATTCCAGATCCCTTCTGCTCCCCCCATCTTCTTCTTCCATCCATCTATCTTCCACCCACCCTCCCTTCAGTCTTCTATTCTTCTCCTTCACCCCTGGATGATGGATCCCCCTCACTCCTGGCCGACTCTTGCGGCCTCTTCTTCACCATCTGACCATCATTCCAGTCCACCTTCGAGGGAGGTCGGATCCTCGACCAATCTCCCGCTCCCTCCCTCCCATCCCTTTCTTTACTCTGGGCATGCTGCGCTAGACGTCCGCGGATACCAGATCGAGCAGATGCGAGACCCGGACGATACCGTTGATGAGTTGAGAATGCACTCCGTTCGTGATCAGAGAGAGCAGAGGAGATCCTCAGATAGATCCTATCCCAGATTGATGGCAGAGCAGATAGGACAGGGAGCTCAGTCAGCTTCTACACTAGGTCCATTCATCTTGGATTTGGATTACATTCAGAGACTACCGACATTTTCAGGGGAGGCACACGAGGAACCTTATCTGCACTTGTCAGAGTTCGAGGAGTTTTGCAGAGCACAGTTATATTCAGATATCACTGCAGAGGAGCTGATGAGAAGGACCTTCCCATTCACACTACAGGACAGAGCCATGAGATGGCACCGACGATTGGGGAGGAGATTTGATACGTGGGGAGAGCTATGCCGAGAGTTCTTACAGAGATACTTTCCTCCGCGTAGAGCAGAGTTGATGCGGTCTTTGATCACCGACTTTTCAGTTGACCCCCAAGAGCCATTGCAGGAGGCATGGCCGAGGTTTCTTGACCTCTTGCGGAGATTTCCGGACCACAGACTTCCACTGACAGACCTAATTGAGATCTCCATGCAGGGGATGACCGCAGAGCAGATAGCACTGGTGATTACCACATGTGGCGGTTCACACCGCAGTTCCGACATTCACTTACTAGATACCATCTCGAGTTTACTTTCACAGAGTTCTTCTTCACGAGATCCCCTAGTCGGGACAACACATGAGGATGTTGCAGTACCAGTACGGTGTATCGCATTACATGAGGCGACAGTTTCTACACACCAGCCAGAGGACTTGGATACTCCAGCACCACACCGTACAGAGGAGATGACTGCGATAGCAGAGGTTTTGACCCAGAGTCTTGTCGAGTTCTCGTTGGTTTTCCAACTGGAGTTCGAGTCAGCCCCAGAGTTTCCAGTCGAAGAGTCTTGGATATCAGATTTTCTGATACTCCAGGAACCAGAGGAGCCCCCGCTACTACAGCCATTGATTCATACACTTCAGTTTCCAGTCCCGGAGGAGTCAGCTTCTTTTCTGCAGAGATACATCTCGAAGTCCGACAGACAGCAGGACTCAGCCCAGCAGACACAGCTCGATAGGGGACACCACTTTGAGAGACCAGACACAGATAATCCCGTATTCTAGCCTTTTGTCCTCCACTTTGACGAGACAGACATACTTGCTGAGGACCAGGTGGCAGCCAGCATTGCCGCAGAGCGAGGATCAGCCGCAGACACATTTCCAGCCTCCGCGGTGTTGACCAATACCTTCTCCTGCTTCCAGATTGCCGAGAGCTACACTTCCGATGATGATGCAGCCAGATGCACCGAGTGGATACTTCACAGCAGCGCAGATGCCCTTCTAGATCCTGATCATCTCTTACTCACTTCTGATCTTGCATTTCTCTCCGAGGATTATCTGCGGCAGAATGCCGCACACGATGAGTACTCGGTTTCACCTTCTGAGAGTGTTTCCGATCTGACGGAACACGAAACCGAGTCTTATGATCCTTCTGATTCTGAGTCATCTCACCTCGACGACCCTCACGAGGATGATCCCATCCTGGAGATATTCGATGATCTGCCTGATTTGCTTATATTTCATACATCAGATAACAGTCTTCTTAGAGAGTCTCCAGAACTTGACTGCCCACACATTTTTGAGACATTGATTGACGTGGAGGATTCCATGACTGATCCATCCTTCTCCACGTTTGATTTCTTCGGCTCCACACTTCCACTCTAGTTTGATCCAGAGCCGACGATTTCTTTTGTGCTACCGGATCCCGATCACATACTTCCATATCCTTGGCCGGTAGCAGACACCCGCTTGATTGCATACCTGGGTGTCTTTCTTTATACTTTTGAGTTCGTCGCTGTTCTCATACCGAGACTGCGACGACAGTACAGCATTCGCCTTACCGATGCCATCCTGAACCTTGACACTACTTTATACTAACCTTTGCGCCCAGATAGGGGCGTAAAATCTAGCGCTTGTTGAGAGGCACCTTAACATTGTACCCTTTTGTATATACGTGTTTTGTCTTAGTTTGATCTTTCTTTCTTCCGTTCTTGTTTTCACCCCAGGTCTCGCATAGGATTATCTTTGCTATACTTAGGATATACCTCATCCTAAGTATAGGGGGGTGGAAACACCAGGTTGTTCTTTCGTTCTGTTCCCTCACTTCTGTTGTTGCATATACTTAAGGATTCTTCACCTTAAGTACAGGGGGAGTGATGTCCCTTCACCTTGTACATATTTGTTGATTTTCTTCGTGTCTTTCTATCCCTGTTTTTGTTGTCTATACTTAGGGATATTTTACCCTAAGTATGGGGGGGTAGACCCTGTACATTCTCCACTCGGTTTTCCCTTCGTGTACAGCCTGCTATACTTAGGATTATTTGATCCTAAGTATAGGGGGAAAAGCCGAGGTCTTCTTGATTTTCTATTCTTTCATGCGTCTTTGTAAATAGCCTTCCTTTTCACTTCCCTATACTAAGCACGAGTTATGTCTTCTTCATCGCTCTTGACTCTGAGGACATCGTTCAAGCTAGGTATAGGGAGGTGTGTATATATTTCATATATACATTTAGCCATAACTCGTACTTTGTGTGAGTGTGTTAATAAATAAAAATGGCTAAAAAACCCAAAAATCCATAAAAATTAAAAAATTTCCCTATAAATAAACATTCTTTTATTTGCACATACATAGCTATTGTATAAAGTATTTTTGTAAAAATGTTTTCAAAAACTTTTTGTGTAAATAGTGTGTAAATATGTGTATATCAAAACTATGTATATAGTACAAAATGTTTCCAAAATGTTTTGAAAATCAAAAGTTTGCAAAAATCTTGTGTAACCTTGTGTAAATATTTTTGCAAAACTTGCATTCATGCATTCATCCATGGTTTCAAAACATTTTTCAAAAATTTTGCATTTGTGTAAATATTGTGTAAATAGCATCCTTGTATATATTTGTATAGTTTTTCCGGATTATAGTTGACATTTAAACTAGCCTGGAATTAAATTGGGAAATGGAGCTTGATTAAGATCTTAATCCACCTAATTCTAAGAGGAACCTTATAGGGCTTAGGGTTAAGACTTTTCAGGTCCATGGTGACTTAATTCTTTGAGTCCACTAGGCCATGATCACATGTCATCTCAATGAGCCTAAGTAGAGCACTTAACAACACACACATGACTCATATAGATAATGGCTTTAGTTGGACCCGCACTTTGCACCGAGCTCTCTACGGATGAGGTGGTGAGGAGGCAGTCTTCCTTGACTTGGGGTAGCATATGAGGGTAGTACTTCTAGGCGGAACCTCTCTTCTTCTTTTAGTGAAGGAAGTGCGTCTCAACTTGGTCCGGTTGCCATGAGGTCTAACGACAGGAGTTGCGGGTTGCAATAATGCTTCAAAAGAGGGATAGTCTACTGGCTCAAGAGTAAAAACTCCTTATGTACATATGCTGCACATTGTATATGTTGTATAAATGCACTTTAAAAAAAATGCAAAAAGAAAATAACTCCAAAAAAGTGGTGGGTCTGAGAGAAAATGATAATCCCACCGGAGTATGTATATAGTGCAAATAAGAAAATCTTGAGACTCATAGTTCCATCTTATGTAGCTTGCAGCAGGGAGACTTAGCTACACTGGTTGAGCTCCCAAGGATACATGGCTACACTGGCCATGGTCCATTCTCTTCTTCCCCCTCTTCTTGAGCCGATTGAACTTGAACTTAGAAGGGAATACCCCGCTCCTCGAGGAAAGAGTGGCCAGATTAGGGTCATAGAGTTACCTTGTTGGGGAGGGCTGTCAAGTTACTACTTCTGAGGTGGAGAGCTATACCTCACATACACTGTACAAGGAAAGACTCATAGTCTTCGGGGTTTGTGTATGTAGACTTGTTCTGATCTGGATTGTTGATGAGTCTTGATTATAGATTAGTGGATCTTAGAGACTGTTGAGTTTTAAAACTAAGTCTAAATAAGGTTCCGACACATCAATAATCCAAAGATCTGATCGAGCTCCATATTTCAATTTAATGAAGGCAAGTTTAATATTCGGCATTAATCCATGCATTTTCTCCTCTTTTTCTTTTTCTTTTTCACTTCTTTTTCAAATAAGTGTTTGCTAAGGGACTAGCAAAGTTAAGTATAGGGGGGTGATGAATACCCATTCATCACTCTTTATTCTTTTATTTTAGCTACAAAACCCATGCAAAACACATGTAAATTCCTGTAAATAACAATAACTGTCAAAAAACATGCATTGTGTAAATATGAATAATTAGCATGTTTTTGTGCATAAATAAAAGAATAAAGAAATAAAAGAAAAAGAGGGAGATATTTAGAATAAATATTGAACGACCTAATCCCAAGGGAGGGCTCAGCATGGGCCTGACCGCATAAAAACCCAAGTAAAGAGAGATAAGGAAGCTCATGTGTGTACATATATACCTGTATATAAATGAAAATATTTTCCTCTATATAAGACAAAAATATATTTTTGTAAATATGTATATATTTGTAAATATTAAATTAAAATAAAAATAAGAAAAACAAAATAAAAATGAAAATAAATAAAAATCCCTTATTGTTTATATTCACCTTGTATATAGAAACCACTTATTTATTTTCTCCCTATAAATAAATAAATAAAAACCTATCAAAATATGTACATACTCTATATTTCATAGTTTAAATAAATAAAATAAAAATCATAAAAACAAAAATAAAATAAAAAGAAATAAAAATAAAACCAAACCCAACCTTGTATATATACCATGTACATACTTGTATATATCTATTTATTTAGCCCTTGTAAATAAATAATAAAAATAAAATAAAAATACCAAATTATTCTAAATTTTATTCTATAAAAAAATAAAATATAAATTGGAATAAAATGTACAAAAATAAAGAATCAAAAATCAAAAATAAAAAATACAATATTGTATATACCTATATATATTAATACTATATTGTACATACCTAATTTTTATTTCAAAAAAATAAATAAAAATAAAAAAATAGTTTATAAATAAATAAACATTTTTCATGTTTTGAGTTTTTTGAAAAAAAGTCATTTATTATTTTAAAATGAATTTCCAATTATTTATGACGTGGCTGCACCTGACTGGTCCACAGGGATTGTTGACCCCCGGTCATCTCTCCCCCTGGACCACATCTGTTCCGGATCTGCGCCCGACCCGCCTTTTCTCCAAATTTTTCCCACGTGATCCGATCGTCAAATTTTTGAAACCCCGGGTCCTAATTAGAGATGTATCAACCGAGATCCACGCCCGGTGGTTCGCATCGGGGTCCGTGCTCCGAATTCCTCGCCCGACTCTCATCTAGCCGGACCCCTGGCACTATTTATCCTCAGCTCCGGCAGCCATTTAACGCATCTTTGGTCCTCTCCCTCGACGCCAGTGACCTCCTCCACCTCTCTTGAATGACAGCGGAGTGAGAGGGAGTAGCAGTGAGGCTCGGGCAGCTGGGAAGCGTCTGATCCGGCAGCTTTCGCCGCCATGCGCCGCCGCGAGCGCGCTAAGCCTCGGGACTCGACGCCCCCTTGAGGCCATAACCCCCGGAGCTCCAAGAGCTCTAGCCTAGTCGACTACGCCCGCCAGGTACCCTCTTTAGCTTGTAGTTTAGCGTAATTTTAGGTTTCCCCAAAATTGCTCCACCACCATCTCCGACCAATTCAGCCCACCTCCGACCGACCATCTGCCATCCCGACCACACCACCACCTTCGCCAGACCTCTCCCCATCTTCTTCACCCATCCATCCCTCCTGACTCGCCCCGGAGCAGGGATTTTGATCTCCACCGCTGCCGCCTCGCCGGAGATCACCCATTCGACCCATTTGGACCCTCATTTCACCTCTAACCGGGTCGAGGCACTTTGCCCTTGACCCGTGATTGCTTTGGTGCCACTGTGCATGTCAAAGGACCCCATCTGGGAGGTCAAGTCGTCTGGGCACCAGAGCTCCGAGCCTCTTCGTCTCCGGAGTGTCTCCGACGTTCCCGGCCTCATCGGAGAGGCGCTTCAGCTGCGGACTAAAGAGGCGAACGTGTTCCACCTTTCAGCAGCTTCCGATGAGTTCCTCAGCGCGCACAGGAGGCCGGCGAAGATCGCCGACGTCGAGTTCTTGGAGGACCTTCCTCAACCGTCCATTCAGGCCTCCAGCTCCAAATTCGCTCAGAGCCGTCCATTTGAGGAGCCACGCCACCGTCCGATCCATTGGGGGCTTGATCAGGACCGCATGATCAGATGAAGAGGTGCCCTTGAGCCAGCACCGTTCTATCTCCATGTGCCCTCTTCCGAGCCGTTGATCCAGCGAGGGTTAGCCACCGCGTACTTTAGCCGTTGGATTCTCCACGTGGCAAGCCCTCCACCCTCGGATAATAAGTGGGGTAATTTCACTTAGGCCCCTCCTGTTTTGCATTTTCGTTTTGGTCCTGTAAATATTTTTTGTAGTTATTTTTATTTTGTAAAAATTGCAATCTGGACCTTCTTGTTTTCTGTATTTACTATCTAGTCCCTGTCTATGGTGCCCACGTGCTTCGACACGTGAGGGTTTGGTGTTTTTGCACTTTCTACCCTGTAGTCCTAGCGTGTTAATGTTTACACTTTTATAATTAGGAATTACAAAAATAGCCCTCCGTGTCTGGATCACATGCATCACACGTGATTTCTGGGATTTTTGCGCTTTTGGCCCTAAAGTTTTCTTGCCGCATTACGTTTTGGCCCCAGAACTTTGTTTTTATTGCAAATAGGTCCTAGTGCACTGTGGGCTTTTGTTTGAATTAAATAAAATATCAAATTCAACCCAAATTTTGTGAAAATTGGATACATGGCTCCTGCCACTATGTAAAATTTTCCCTAATTTTTGGGTACATTTTTGAGCCCTTTTGTTATTTTTAAAAATTCAAAAACCCTTAATTTTGTCTCTGTCCAGATTCTAAATTCCCAAAAAATATTAAAACCTTTTTAAAATTCACAAAAAATTAGGTTTTGTGTGTTTTTGTGTCCTTGATTTTCTATGCATTTTTGGTTATTTTTGGAGTTATAAAAACTATAAAAATTGAAAAACTCCTAAAAACCCATAAAAATTCTAAAAATTCATAGAAAATTCAAAAATTCACAAACTTTTCTTCTGAATTTTCCTTTTTATCTATACTTTTCATGAAAAATACCTTCAAGCCTTGAAAAGACATTTAGTATTTTTAATTAGTCTTTGAAGCCTGGCTGGACAGCAGCATAGTCTTTTTGCCTTCTTTTATTTTTGGAAAATTCCCTAAAAATCAAAAAATTCTCAAAAAATTCACTAAAACAGTAAAAAGATATAAAAATCATAAAAACATTTTTGTTGGAATTTTTAGAGCATTTTTGAGTCATTAAATAATTTCTTGAAGTTGTTTATATTTGCCTTTTTATTGTTTTCTTCATAATATTAAATCCAAAAAATAATAAAAATATTAAAAACCCACCAAAAAATATTTGTTTATATTTTCTTTGTTTTAGACTACTTCGTAGGCCGCAAGGCCAATCCGTGCTCCCTGAGTCCGACCCTGGGTGCTACACCAGGCTAATCTCATAGCCAGTGCCACTATTTGCTTTTATTGATTTCTGTCTTTGATTGGTGGTCTATCTTTCATTTTTCTTGTTGACTGATTGATTTCCGAGATCCGGGTCGCAACGACCCTAGTTATATTTTATTCACCCGAGTCTCGGTCATTTTTTTCCGGTCATCAGACCCCTAGAGCGATTTTTATCCGGATTTCACGAATCCCTAGTACCCTCCAGCTGGTCCAGCTCAATTTTATCCGGAGGGTCCTCCTCCATTTTTTCCTAATTTTTTGTACATACCCGCCTCAGCCACAGTATCAGAACGCAGACTTTTATCCAAATCCACCTCTACCTTCATATTTTCCACCTTCACATCCACCTGAGACTGACCTGTTGGAGTCACCTCTCACGATTTCCGCACTTGAGACCTTGACCCAGTTCATGAAGCATATGAATTCGAGGATTGATGACCTCACCTTCCTAAATAAGAACCATATCGATGCTTCACGATATAATGATTTGGACTTGATTGGGGATTATCATGAGAGCTTGCAATCGCCAAAAATACAAAATATGAGAAAATTTTAAAACCACAAAAAGAATTCGAGAGACCTTTGGTTGAGTTAGACAGTGAGGATAGTGCTCATCTGCCAGACCCTTCACCCACACATTCACTCACATCTAGTCCTATCTTTAACCCCGAGGATGCCACTGTACAGACTACTCTTGGCATTCCTCGTGTATATGATGATTCTGATCTCCCTTGTATGGAGGAGATCCAAAAATTCAAAAAAGTGTTGACTAAACGCGAAGTGGTGGCCGCTATTCATGAGATCATTGATGCCCCTCTTCATCAGGCCATGACCCAATTATCTACTCTTCATCATAAGAAGAGAAAGCGGAGGAGCAGATCTGATCGTCACATTGTGACCATGGGCCCATGCCATCACTCACCGCCCTATCCCTAGGAAGAAGAACACAGCTACACCTTTCATCATCTGCACCATCTCTGACCACACTTGTGTTCACACTCTCCTGGACGGCGGTGCTTCTATTAGCATAATACCCTTCTCGTTGGTACAGTCTATTTATCTTGGGCCTCTCAAGAAAACCAGGATGATAGTACGATTTGTTGATGGATCAATAAAGAGGTCGAAGGGTATTCTTGAGAACATCGACATTTTGATTCAGGGCATGAGATTCACGACAGACTTCGTTGTCTTGCCCATGGCGAGTTCCACCTCTGTGGAGTGTCCTCCAATCATCTTGGGACGACCCTTTCTCGCCTCTGCGAGAGCCATTATTGACTAGGGATCATGAGAGATTCACTTCCGTTCTGATATCGGGAGCGATGTGTTTATCACCACACCTACCACCAACCAAAGACCTGCATCCCACAAGAGTGTGCATGTGTTAGCCGACCCCAAGGCCTATGATCTATATGAGAATATCATAGAGACTTTCTTCATGACCGATGATGAGACCCGAGAATTTCTCTCCAAGGAGGAAGACTCGGAAAGTGTAGACCTTGGAGTTTCCTCTTCCCGTGATTGGCGATGCGTTGATGACATTCACAGGATTTACATGATTGACACCATTGAGCAGAGGGTAGATATTGATGAGACCAAGGTCGAATTTGATCTTGTTGCTTTCATTCAGTAATTCAGGTCTTTTGATGTAGAAGGTGATCCAGTTGAGACTTTTGAGGGTGAACATGATTTGACTACTTCCACTGATGAGTTCGTTCCTTTTGTTTTTGACTTAGATGAGACCTCGCGGGACGAATTTGACTCCACTTCTTCCGATGATGATGACTTTGTCCCTTTTCACTTCGATATCAGCGAGACACCCAAGGACGGACCTAGTTGTACTTCTTCCACTGATCCGTCTGTGCCTTCTCACCCTAGGACCACTGAGGACCTACATCGTGTCGACCCTGATCGGTTTGTGTCATCTGAGGACCCGATGTCGACCTACACAATATCAGATCTATCCCTCAGCGGTCTCGCAAGAAGGTTCGCTTTCGGCCTTCTTGATCCTCTGTATATCCACTCTGTTGTATATTCATTCTTGTCCATCTATCGTACTGCTCATCCGCCCCATTCTCGTGTCTGTCTAGCTTAGGACGTACACTATCCTAAGTATAGGGGGTGGATGAGCCGAGCGTTCAATCTTCGTTCTGTTTCATCACTCTTATTGTTGCCTATACTTAGGGCATCCTTCACCCTAAGTATGGGGGGTGATATCTACATCCTCTTCTGTCTTCTTCCATCTTCAGATTTCTTTTCTTATTTTCTTATTTTCTTCTTTTCTTTTCTATTTTCTTTTTCTACCAAAAAGGTATCACCCCTTGTTGTCAGTCTTCTATACTTAGGACATACTTTTTCCTAAGTATATGGTGATGTGTATTCTGGTGTATTCTATTCTTTGATCCTCTCCACTATCTCATCTTCTTTTCTATACTTAGGGATATCTTACCCTAAGTATAGGGGGAGACAGTCTGAGTACGATCTATTCATCCTCACCCTTGACCCTCCCTGCTTTGTGTCCAGTCTGCTATACTTAGGATTATTTGATCCTAGGTATAGGGGGATGGTCAACTTCATTCATCTCTCTATTCGTTTATTCTTTAGACTTTTTTATACTCAATATGAGTTATGTCTTCTCTTTTTCTCTCTGATTTATGAGGACATAGCTCAAGCTAAGTATAAGGGGGTTGTATATACTGCTATATACTTTAGCCATAACTCGTACTTTCATATTTTCATAATAAATATGGCTAAAAACACCTATTAAAATTCATTAAAACACTTAATAAAAAGATGATTATTATTCCTCAAATTTTTTTTGTATTTACTGATTAATAAATTAGGTAAAAATATTTTTTATAAAATGTTTGAAAAATAGTTTGAAAAACTTTTTGAAAAAACTTTTGAAAACTATTTGGAAAACATTTTGTTAAATATTTTCAACTTTTGTAAAATATTTTGTTTGTAAAACTTATTTTATTTGTGTGAAATAAAAATGTTCGAAAAATGATTTGCAAATGGTTTGAAAAATGGTTACAAAATATTTGAAAAATCTATATATACTATTTGAAAAACCTTTGCAAAATGATTTTCAAATATGTGTAAATGTTTGCAAAAATTTCTTTGTAAAAATTATTTTGGACTATAGTTTTCAAAATTGTTTGAAAAATCTTTTTCAAATAACTTTGAGGAATACATACATCATATTAAAATTCTTTAAAATTGACCATTTACCATTTGTAAATTCTTAAAATCCTAATTCTTGTAAATATATGATGCATCTCTGTGTAAATATTTGACCTAGTTTTTATCCTAAATCTTTTGTTTTTAAAAATCACAAAAACATTTGCAAAACTAAAATCCAAAAACATTTGCAAAATCTTTTTGAAAATACAAAAAATGCCTATGCATCATCCTTTTCAAAAATCCATAAAAAGTTCAAAATCTTTGAAAATTGCATCAGGAAAATATTTTCTGCATTCTGCATTGCATTTGTATGGCATTTGCATTTTTTGGATCGAGTTTGATAATTGAACAAGTCTAAGTAAAATCCGAAGATTGGAGCTTGGTTGGACCTTAAATCTACTTAATAACAGGAACCTTATAGGAGCTAGAATTGAGGTACTTCAGGTCTAGTTGACTTAATTCTTTGAGGATTGTGAGACTTGGTTCAATGGACTCGTGACTGCCTAAGTAGAGTATTTCAGAGCACATGCACGACTCTTGTTGATAATGACCTAACTTGGACACCTGCACCTTTCACTTGGCTCAACTCGCTTAGAGTGGTGAGGTGATTGGATTTTCCGGTATGAGACACACACAAGTGGAAATATTTGTCCTCCTCTAGGGAGGGAAGTGCACCCCAACCTGTCCAGTGATGATGAATTTTGAAGACAGGAGAGTGTGGGTTGCAATAAAGCTTCAAAAAAGGGATAGTTTACTAGCTCAAGAGGAAAAACTCCTTATGTAATGCTGATGTATATAGTGTTTCAAAAAATAGCAAAAACTCCAAAAAAGTGGATCGACCTGATTGAAAATAAAATGGCTGCCGGAATATGTGTATATATTTGTATAGTCAATAAGCAAGCTTGATCTTCAAAGTCAAATCATGTGAGCCTGCAGCTGTATGACTTGACTATACTGGTCTTGCATCCTAGGATAGGTAGCTACACTGGCTACCGTCCATTCTTCTCTTCACCCCCTCTGCTTGAGCTGGTTGTTACTTGAACTTAGAAGGGAATCACTGGGCTGTCATGCTGGAGAAATCAATCTCTTTGTCATTTCAGTTGGGGAGAGCCACCATCACTTACACTGTACGAGTCAGATTCATAGTCGTAAGGGTTTGCGTATGAATAGAAGTATTCTGACCTGGTTATTGAGGAGACTTGGGCAGAGTTTTGGGATTCTCGAAGGCTGTTGGATTTCAAATCTGATTCACATTAAGGTTCCGCCCGCACTAAAATTTCAAAGTTCCGACATGAGCTCTAAACTTCGATTTGTGAAGACAAGTTTGATAATTAAACTTCATCCAATTTCTTTCTTTTCTTTTCTTTGTTTTTCTTTTCTGCACTTATTGCATAAGTGTTTGCTAGGGACTAGCAAAGGCAAGTATAGGGGGTGATGAATCTCCATCTCATCACCTTTATTCTATCATTTTGGCCTAAAAACCTAGTAAATGCGTGTAAATACCGTTAATTTAGGTATTTTAACATGCATGCATCATTTGTGTAAATAGTGTATAAAATATTGTTTTTAATACCAAAATTATAGAATAAAGAAAAGAAAAGAAAAAGAATAAAATATTGAAAATATTTTATGACCTGAAACCCCAAGACCTAGGCATCTCAATGAGTAGGTCGACATGGAATAAAGTAGGGGAGATAAGGGTCCAAAATACAATAAAAATCCCTTTTATTTTATTCATTTTTATTCATTTTTGGGACCTATTTTTAGTCCAACTTTTTATACCTTAAATAAATAAACTTTGAACATGAAAGTTGTAGCTAATAAAATATAAAAAATACAAATTGTATTTCATACAAAAATAATGTACATATACAAAGTTATGGTCTGAATAAAATTCCAAAACTCTAACTTCCCAGACACATATCTCTCAAATAAAAACTCAAAATATATCAAAATCACTTTAATTGTATATAACTTTTAATAATATAGTTAATGAAGATGGTTTCATATTTTTTAGAGTTGCGGTGTGAAAGTTAGGTTTTGGACCCCTATTGTATAACTATATCGATTAAAATATTCATTTTGTTTATTATTCATCATTTTTATAATTTTATATTTTTATAATTTTGTAAATATTATTTATAATACTTGTACATATTAAAACATGAATAAAATGATCAATAAAGTATTAAAATAAAATACTCATAGAAAATACATAGGTAAAATACCTATATCTATACCTATATAGATAATACATCTATTTAATTAAGTGAATATATTATATCAAAAAAATAAAATAAAAATATACTTAAGTGTCTAAAAATAAGTTATAAATTTATAAAATAATAAATTAAATTAATAAAATCAAAAATACAAAATAAAAATAAAATACTAAAATATATAGATGAATATACCTATATATAACCCTTAAAAAGTATCTTGTAATTATAAAGCTCTAAAAAATAAACAAATATCATAATAAAATAATTCAAAAAATAATAAATATTTTTCATTTTATAACCTAAAATTAATAAAATAGTTTATTATTTTTAATTGAATTTACAAATATTTTTTTCAAGATTTTTTCTGGTTGGTCCACGTGGACCTCGGTCAACTCTCTGATCGAGGTCTGCCCCTTGTTAGACATGTGTTTTATCCCGTCTTCTTGGATTTTTGCAGCCCGCATCTTTCACCATATCGCGACGATGTCCTCTTGACTTTCCTTCCTCGTTGATCGAGCTTTCACGCCCTTGTTTTTTTTCAGGGATTGGAGCATCGATCGCTCAATCTCCTTCGTTCTTTGAGCCCCATCGACCAGTTGTACATAACCCGCTCCTCGATCTTCTCCGAATTTTTGAACCTCCTTAAACACTGCTTGGTCCTCCTCGGCGTGCTCTAGAGTGAAGTGGGTGACAGACACATCCTCCGACCACTTCGAGCGAGCTCAGGCGTGGGCTGGGACGGCTCCACCACCTCTGGCGAAGCCTCACCATCGAGGACCTCATCTCATGGATATCCCCTCTCGAGGTCATTTACTTCCATATTTCTCGCAGTATGTAGCTTAGGTTTAGCCATAGGTTAGATCCTTGCCCTTAATTTAGCGTTTATTTGCTTAATCACCGTCAATCGAAGTTCATCGGAGCTCCGCTCCGGCGAACCTCCCATCCACCCCATACTACACCAATATCTCACCAATAAAGGCCAGATCTTTGTCCCCTTGCGCTGTAATGTTTTCTTGTGTATTAGCAGGATCTGAAGGACCCTTCTGCGGGTCAAAGGCATCTAACCAACCATACCCAGGTGGCCCGAGGATCACAAGCTCCAGGGGGCTTGTTCAGCAGCCCTCAGACCCATTTGTGCTACCTGGAGGCTTCGTCATTACTACAGGAGCAACTTGAGTCTTCCAGAGCACCATGAGGAGGTCGGATGAGCAGGTGGCACTCGATTGAAACTCGCCCCAGGCGAGTTCCTCTTTTGTTCGTCCATGCCCTCCCAACGTCGTTCAATCTCGGTTGTTCTTGGTGAGCAGCAGTGGACGTTGGATAAGTAGAACCCTGAGTCGTCGATCTCTTTCCGAGATCTAATTGCAGGCGTCCGCTGCGAAAGCATATCACACGCCCGCATCGAGCCACATATCCAAGAGAGCGGCTCCCCGCCGTTCGATTCAGTCTAAGTGGGGGTAAATTACATCTGGACCCCTGCATTTTTGCACTATTAATGTTAACTTCTGTAAATTAATTAAGTAGTTGAATATTTCTTTACAATTTACATTCGCATCCCTTTTACTCTACTGTTATTACATATTAGTCCTTGGCCACATCACCTCACATGCCTACGCATGTCATGTGCTGGCAATTTTACCTCGAGACCCTTGCGAATTTTGGATATTAGTACTTTCCCCAGGAACTTTTAAATTCAGTATTATATTTTTGTGGAAAATTGCAAATTAGCCCCTAGGTTTTTGATATTTGCTTTCAGACCCTTGTTAGTGAAGCTCACGTGTCCCGCACATGAGCTTAGCTATTTTAGGGACATGCGCTTGGGAGTTTGTGTATTTCTAATGTGTCATGTAACTTTTTGTATGCATTGAATATTTCTATGAAATTTGCACTTTGGCCCTTGAGCTTCCTAATATTTACAATTATACCCTTACCATTAGTGTAGTTTCTCTTTGTTTCTAGTATTTATCTTATGAATCTATATAATTCGAAAAAAAATATCAAAAATTAGACAGCTTATTGATTGCACATATGTTCACACATACATTTTTATTTTACATTCTGGAGCTTTTTATTATTTATAAAAAATCAAAATCGTGCATTTTTGTCCCTGTTTGCAAAAGGAAATACATAATTATAAAAATCTTTTGAAAAATTACCAAAAAATATATTTTGCGTATTTTTGTGTTTTTAACTTTCATACCAAAAATAACTAAAAAAATATAAAAGAAAACTCGAAAAAATATAAAAACTCTAAACATCGTTATAAAAATTTATAAAATCCATAAAAAATCTAAAAATTGTGTTTTCTGGTTTTGAATTTTCTTTATTTTACTATATTTATTTTAAAATTAATTTGGAGAAATTTTGGTTCTGTTTTCTATTTTTAATCTCCATTTTAATTTCAGATATTTATTTAAACCCTATTTTAGGTATTTTTTATTTTAAAAATATATAAAAATTAGCAAAAATTCTTAAAAAACACCAAAATTATGAACATTATTAAAACCACCAAAAAAGTTCACTTTATTGTTTTTTATTATTTTTGTTTATTTTTATATTAACCCTAGCTTATATTGTATATATATCTTATATATAACTTATTATATATTTTAAAAGAAAAAGAATTGAAAAATATAAAATATAAAAAGTAAATATAAAATCAGAAAATTAAAAAACAAAATATAACAATAAAAAAATCAAATAAAATAAAAAAAGTAAAAAATAAAAACCCACAAAAAAGCACACATATAGACAAATACTTCACAGTCACTTTTGTGCATTTTGCCCCGATCTACCTGCTTTTTCCACGTGTTTGACACTATACACATACTTGCACTATATACATCTATGTTGCAGAGTTATAAATAGATCAGGACAAAAATGCACAAAATTGACTGTAAAGTGTTTGTCTATATGAATGCTTTTTTGTGAGTTTTTATATTATATTTTTTATAATTTTATTTTATTTTTTATGTTTATATTTTGATTTTTAATTTTCTGATTTTATATTTCCTTTTTATATTTTATATTTTCTAAATTCCTTTTCTTTTGAAATATATAATAAGCTATATATAATATATATGTATACAATATAAGCTAGGATTAATATAAAAATTAACAAAAATAATAAAAATAAGAAAGTAAAATATTTTTGGGGTTTTAATAAATTTTCATTATTTCTGTGATTTCTTAAGAATTTTGCTAATTTTTATATATTTTTAAAATAAAACTACCCAAAATAGGGTTTAAATAAATATCCAAAATTAAATGGAGATTAAAAATAGAAAACAGAACCCAAAATTTCCCCAAATTAATTTTGGAATAAAGATAATAAAATAAAGAAAATTCCGAACCAGAAAACACGATTTTTGCATTTTTTTATGGATTTATAAATTTTTATAATGATTTTTAGAGTTTTATATTTTTTCGAGTTTTCTTTTATATTTTTTGTGATTTTTAATCTGAAGGTTAAAAACACAAAAATAAAAATATATATATTTGGTAATTTTTCAAAAGGTTTTTATAATTTTTATGTATTTTCTTTTGCACTCATGGACAAAAAGACTTGTTTTTTTGGTTTTTTTTATAAATAATAAAAAGCTTCAAAATTAAAATAAAAATGTGCGCGTGAAAGTATGTGCAATCATGAAGCTATGTTAATTTTTAAGGATTTTTTTCGAATTATATAGACACACAAGATAAATAATGGAAACAAAGAGAAACTACACTACTAGTAAGGGTATAATTGTAGATATAAGGAAGCTCAAGGGCCAAAGTGCAAATTTCATAGAAATATTCAACGCATATAAAAAGTTACAAGACCAATTAGAAATACACAAACTCTCAAGCGCCTGCCCGTAAAATAGCCAAGCTCACGTGCAGAACACGTGAGCTTCACTAGCAAGGGTCTGAAAGCAAATATCAAAAACCCATGGGCTAATTTGCAATTTTCCACAAAAATATAATACTTAATTTAAAAGTTCCAGGGGCAAGTACAAATATCCAAAATTCGCAAGGGTCCCGAGGTAAAATTGCTGGCACCTCACGCGCGCAGTCACGTGAGGTGACGTGGCCAAGGACTAATATGTAATAACAATAGAGTAAAAGGGGAGCGAATGTAAATTGTACAGAAATATAAACTACTTAACTAATTTACAGAAGTTAATATTAATAGTGAAAAAATGCAGGGGTCTAGATGTAATTTACCCCCACTTAGTGCGAATCGAACGGTGGGGAGCTGCTCACTTGGACACGTGGCTTGATGCGGGCATGCGACACCCTTTCGCAGCAGACACCTGCGATTAGATCTCGGAAAGAGATCGACGGCTCAAGGTTCTCCTTATCCGACATCCACTACTGCTCGCCAAGAACAACTGAGATCGAATGGCGCTGGGAGGGACTGGACGAACAGAAGAGGAACTTGCCTGGGGCGAGTTTCAATCGAGTGCCACCTACTCCTCTGGCCTCCTCGCGGTGCTTTGGTGGGCTCAAGATGCTCCTGCAGTAACGACGAAGCCTCCAGGTAGCACAAATGGGTCTGAGGGGCTGCTGAACAAACCCCCTGGAGCTCGTGCTCCTCCGGCCACCTGGGTATGGTTGGCTAGATGCCTTTGACCTGCAGAAGGATCCTTCAGATCCTGCAAATATACAAGAAAACATGACAACTCAAGGGGACAGAGATCTGGCCTTTATTGGTGAGATATTGGCATAGTATGGGGTGGATGGGAGGTTCGTCGGAGCGGAGCTCGGCGAACTTCGATTGACGGTGATTAAGTAAATAAATGTGAAATTAAGGGCAAGGATCTAACCTATGGCTAAACCTAAGCTACATACTGCGAGAAATATGGAAGTAAACGACCTCGAGTGGGGATATCCGTGAGATGAGGACCTCGACGGCGAGGCTTCGCCGGAGGTGGTGGAGCCATCCCAGCTCACACCTGAGCTCGCTCGAAGTGGCCGGAGGATGTGTCTGTCATGCACTTCACTCTAGAGCACACCATGGAGGTCCAATCAGGGTTCAAGGAGGTTCAAAAATTCAGAGAAGATCGAGGAGCGAGTTATGTACAACTGGTTGACGGGGCTCAAAGAATGAAGGAGATCGAGCGAATCGATGCTCCAATCCCTGAAAAAACACAAGGGCGTGAAAGCTCGATCAATGAGGAAGGAAAGTCAAGAAGACATCGCCATGAGTTGGTGAAAGATGCGGGCTGCAAAAATCCGAGAAGACGGGACAAAACACAAGTCTGACATGGGGCAGACCTCAGTCAGAGAGTTGACCGAGGCCAACGAATGGGATGATCTGGTTGGTCCACGTGGACCAATCAGAAAAAATCCTGCAAAAAATATTTGTAAATTCAATTAAAAATAATAAACTATTTTATTAATTTTAGGTTATAAAATAAAAAATATTTATTATTTTTTTGAGTTATTTTATTATGATTTTTATTTATTTTTTAGAGCTTTATAATTACAATTTACTTTTTGAGGGTTATATTTATTATTTATTATTTATTATTTATTTTGTATTTTGTATTTTATTAATTTACTTTATTATTTTATAAATTTATAAGTTACTTCTACAAACTTAAATATATTTTTATTTTTTTTTCTTATATAATATATACACTTAATTAAATAGATGTATTATCTATATAGGTATAGATATATGTATTTTACGTATGTATTTTCTACGAGTATTTTATTTTAATGCTTATTATTCCTGTTTTAATATGTACAAATATTATAAATAATATTTACAAAATTATAAAAATATAAATTTACAAAAATGGTGAATAATAAATCAAATGAATATTTTAATCGATATAGCTATACAATATGGGTCCAAAATCTAACTTCCGCACTGTAACTCCAAAAAATATGAAACCACCTTCATTAAATAGCTTATTAAAAGTTATATCCAATTAAAGTAGATTTGTTATATTTTAAACTTTTATTTGAGAGATATGGGTCTGAGAAGTTGAGGTTTTGGAATTTTATTCAGACCATAAATTTTTATCTGCACATTATTTTTGCATGAAATAAATTTGTATTTTTCTATATTTTATTAGCTACAACTTTCATGTTCAAAATTTCTTTATTTAAGGTATAAAAAGTGGAACTAAAAATATGTCCTAAAAATGAATAAAAATGAATAAAATAAAATGGATTTTTATTGTATTTTGGACCCTTATCTCCCCCTACTTTATTCCTTGTCGACCTAGTCATTGAGATGCCTAGGTCTCGGGGTTTCAGGTCATAAAATATTTTCAATATTTTATTCTTTTTATTTTCTTTTTATTTCTTTATTCTATAATTTTTGCATTAGAAACAATATTTTACACACTATTTACACAATGATGCATGAATGTTAAAATGCCTAAATTAATGGTATTTACACGCTACTAGGGTTTTTAAGGACAAAATGATAGAATAAAGGTGATGAAATGGAGATTCATCAATGCCCTCCAACATCTGGCCTTCCATCTACACGTTCATGTCTGACAAACTAATGAGACAATGGATTGAATGCAAAAACCGACTTATTCCCTAGTTTTGAGGATTAGGTCTAGAGGAGAGTCTCCTGGACTGGAACCTTGGGTGACATCTCGACTCGACTCTCATAATTGCAATACACTAAATGTTATATCCTTATATTATATATACAAACAGAAAGTCTGATACCTAGAGAATTTTAGGATCACTTAATTAAGGGTTTTCGATGAATTGAGCCTTGAAAACTCACATGCACTGTCAGGAATTAATCCGACTCCTTCATTCTTTAGATGCTCGAGGACGAGCATAGTTTAAATATAGGGGTGTGATGAATCTATGAGGAATCATCACTATTCTCTATTTTTATCCTTGAAGAATAATAACTTGATTTCAAATCTTCATTAATTCCACATCTTTAGCAATAATCTTCTCCTTGTAATTAACCCTAATTACTAACTGTTGTATATTTTAATACTAGCATTTTCTTCATTTTTTTATTTATAAAATCCTAAAAATTACATAAATATCGTAGATAATTTTTTGGTCTTAAAAGGAGATTAAAAATACAAAAAATCACAAACTAATTAAAATCAAGTGTTTTATCTCTTAAAAATGCTCCCAAAAATATTCCTTGTGTAATTAACTTCTTTTGACTTTTTATTCAACATGGAACTTGTAGATCTCATCGAGATCTACAACTTTCATATTTTAACTTTTTGTTAATTTAACCTACTTTTATTTCTTTCTTAATTTTATTTATTTATCCTATTTTCTGAATAATTGATTGGGCCGCATGGCATCCTCTAGGCTGCCCACGTATCCCCTTCTCATCTTGACACCCGACTGCCTCCGCAGCCCTTGGATCACCTCCCCCAGCCTTCATCTCCACCGTCTCTTCCTGCTCGTTCAATAGCCCTTGGATCTATTCCTCTGATCTGATCTGGACTGCTCCTTCGTGCCTGCATCTCAGCCATCAGATGCCTCCTCATCCAATGGTCGATCGCTCTCCATGTTGCCCGTTCCACGCCCTTCGTTGGATGAAGCTCCATCTCCATTCCAGTCATTCGCCCATGCTTTATTCTCTACCACTCGATCATATATCAGGATCTGATCCAAGCCCTCACTTTGCTCCTCTACCCTAGCCATTGGATCGTGAGATCCAATGGCCCTTGCTTGTCTTCCTCCTCCAGCCAAGTTGTTACGCCTCGCAACCACTCCGCCCCCTTCCTATTCTAGCCATCACATTTGACTCTCTCTCTCTCCAATAACGCTGCCCCTTTGAAGCCCTAGGTTCCATCATCTTCACAAACCCTTCATTGCTCCCCACCCGAACTGTTAGCATCTTCAATCAACCGTTAAAAATGCCTCTGCTACCACCTAAAATCGTGGTTCCGCCACATTTAAAATCTCCTCCTCCACCTCACTTCTCCCTCGTCCACGACTACAATGCCTAAGGCCTAGCCCCTCTCCTCCTCCCTGTGACATACATAGGTCGGATGAGGGGCCATAATGGCACCTTCAGGCCAGTGTCGACCCACAGTGATCTCCGTCTTGTCGCAGCGCTTCCGACGACTGTTGTGCTCGCTGGAGTAGCTGCCTAGCATGTGTGACGACCCGAGGTTCCAATGGAACCTCGTCCCAAGCTTCGCTCCACCCCTTCTTCTTCCTCTAATCCTCCAGGTATGTGTTTATGCTTTTTCTCTTATTTTTTTCTAATTTTCCGGCCACATATGACGCACTCTACTTTTGCCTGACCATCCTCCTAGCTCTGCAACACCACCAGCACCTTCATCGAACCCTCCGCTCACTGTTCCCTCTTCTCCATAACATGACCACCTCTGCTCCCCTTCCTCTCTGATTTGCCAGAGAAGAGTCACCAATCCCCCACTCTTCTACCTCCACGGGACATCCATTCCATTCACAAGCCCACACCCATACTGCCTCGTCTATTAATAATGCTTGCAAGTATACATGGCTTCCATGGCTGGAATTCATGCCCCTATTTTGAACCCAAGAAATAGATCCGGCGATGCTCCACTGTTCCATCGATTAGAGCATCCCCACCACCTCTTTGGCTGACCAAAACATTCGTTGGGTCCTCACAAAGGCGAGGGTACCTTCCAAATAACAGACAAAGGCTGGAGGAGGAAAGGCATGCTCGCACGAGCACAACCAAGACAGCCGCAAGGGGTGGAGCAATGGGAGGGGAAGACCTTACATGCACCATTTGATCATCTGGATTAGATGACCTAGAGCAGCTCGAGCCTCCTCTCCGATCCTACAAGCTTGGTGGACGAGCCACCTGCTGAAGCTCGGAGGCCCCTCCATGTGGCCTCCAACCCTGTGGACCACCGAGCCTAGGTCCGAACCTCGCCTCGCATGCCTCGCACATGAGGTGGGCATGGTTATTTGCAGATACACCCCCAAACTTCTCCAAAATCACATACAGGTCCTCCAGGTACGTGCCTCACATGCGCGCCTGGGGTATTTTACATGGAGGTTCCTCTGGTTTATAATAATTACAAAAAGGCCAAAGTGTGCAAGGAAAAATTATAGAGGGGCCCTATCGACTTATGAGAATTATATTTAGGCCTCTCCAGGGGCCTCTTTGTAATTATTTATCCGTTTATTTCTATGTTTTATTGTATTTATGCTCTTGCACTATTTATGTCATATCTTCATCATACAAACTCTATTTTTGTTGATTTCAGTCTCATTTTATTGCTAATTCCATCCTCTATATAATGTCATTCTTTATTTCTTGATTTGACACTTAAATACACATGCTATATTTTGTTATCTATTTTTATCAATTGCTCTCCATTCCTTAATGATATTAATACATTTCAATGCTCGATTTGCTACTGAAATTGTCCTCTATTTGATTGCTCATTGATCTGATAACTTTAGGGCCCATGATCATCTGCTTGCATATCATTGCATTGCATCTCATTTAGTTGCTTAAAAAGAAATTAAAAATGCATGCATCATATTATTCTGTCTTTGCATCGTTTTGTGTGTATAATGTGTCTGCATATCATTGTGTCATGCATGGCATTTGTATTTGAAGACATAGAATTATAATTTAATCACTCATTATTTAATTAATAATTTTCGATGAATAGACGAGGAGGCTCGCATCCCTTTGTTCGTCCTTGGTATCTTGCCAAGTAAAATAATTGCCACTTATTCGAAGATATGGTCTTTGCATGAATTATTTTCACAACCTGTACTACAATAAAAATACGATCATTAAAGTGATGAAAATGCGGTTCATCACCTCTACGTTCAATTGCAACTAGCTCAAGAAGAGGAGGTGGAGAAGAGAATGGATGGTAGTCAGTGTAGCTACATGTCCTAAGATGCTTGACCACTGTAGCCAAGTCATCCATCTGCAAGCACCATAAAATCTTTGTCTTAAAGTATAAGCCTTGCTTGTTGAATACATAACTCTGACGGGAATTGATTTTTCTTTAATTTTTGAAGTATTTATTGCATACTCTTTTTTTTGAAGGTATATGTACATAAGCATTTACGTAAGGACTTTTTCCTCTTGAGCCAGTAGACTATCCCTCTGTTGAATCTTTATCGCAACCCACACATCCTTGTCTTTTGACCTTGTCGATATTGTATCAGGTTGGGGTACAATGACAACGGATTTTGACTTTGTATGTTTCCATTCGCTTGTCTCTCATGCCGGCAAATCCATCCCTCTACCACTTCAACAGAGTTGAGCTAAGTGTAAGGTGCATGTGTCCAAGTTAGGTCACCATCGACAAGAGTCATGCGTGTGTTTTGAAATGTTCTACTTAGGCAGTCATGATGACATACAAACACAGTCTTGTGGTCTCAAAGAATTACGTCTAGCAGAACTAAAGCGCCTAAATTCCAGTTCCTATAAGGCTCCTGCGATTAAGTGGATTAAGGTCTAACCAAGCTCCAATCTTCGTATTTTATTCCAAATCAGTTCAATTGTCATTATCAATCCGAAAAATGCAAATGCAATATAAGAAAATATTTTGTGGAGTACATTTTCTATTTTGAAATTTTATGGATTTTTTCAAGAATTTTTTTTGTATTTTTTATGCAATTTTGAAAATATTTTACAATTTTAATAGGTTTTTAAAATTAGGAGTTTTTAGAGATTTTAGGAATTTTTATAAAAGACAGTGTTTTTGAAATCGGACCGGACTGGCCGGTTCGACCCGTGAACCGGACCTGACCGGTTAACTGGTTCTTACCGATTCGGTTCAAATTTCAAATTTTAAACAATCTGTCCGGTCCAACCTATTATTTTTAACTCGATTTAACAAGGTTCAACCAAAATTGAACCGCATTTAATTTTAATTTATTTAAAAATAATGCTAGTAGTGGGAGTTAAACCTATGACCTTTGATTACCAATTTTAAACTACTAATCAACTATTCTAACATAACTTCTTGCTTGTAATGGATTCTAAAATATAATTAAACTATTATTATGTTATAAAGCAACTAGTCCAAATAATACATATATATATATATATATATATGTGATATGTATGACATTTGATGGTCCATACGAGAAAATATTTTATATATAGTGTGGAATATATACATTGTCTATGTCTCTATTTCAAGTATATTTAAGTGTATATTATATATATTATTCATTTCGGTTTGATTATTTGGTTCAACCACTTTTTTCTCACTAGTCCGGTTTAATCCGATTTTAAATAATGATGACATCATAATCTGGTTAAACCGGTTTGATTAAATGGTTCTACCCGATCCGACCATTTCGGTAAGGTTTCTGTTTCGGTGTCTGGTTTGGTTTCAAAAACATTGATGAAAGGCTTATGTACAAATATTTACACAGAAGTGCGTAATATTTATCAAATCACAAAGACACAACTGTAATTGGAAAAAATTGTCATGGATGGCTATGTCAAGTACAAAATCAATTTCGGGATAATTTTGAAATAAATATTTTATGCCATATTTTCGAGAGATTCATATACATAAATAACATAATTTAAGTTTGACATTTTTATCGGAGTAGCAAAATATTAATTGAAAATCAGTCACAAAGTAACAAAGAAGAAGAGTAGACTGTTTAGAAGTTTCGAAAATAATTGGCAACGGCTGGTTTGAGAAGTAAAGACAAAACTCTTGTTTTATTTATAAGTGAACACATATGACCTATAATCCATCGTGACTTAACTCAACCAATCTAAATATATACATCTAATATAAATATATACATTTGACTTTGATAGGAAAGATGAGACTTGGAGATCTAGACCTTGTTGGTGCTCGCTACATTCAATGGTTTCTTTAAATTCTTTCGACTTATTAGGGATGCCAAATCAGCTTCCAATATAGACGCCATTTGTTGACTCAACAGTAGTTTCTATTCTAGATCATCGTCCATATATAGTTAACACGTTCCACAGAAAATCTGGTCAATATTTGTTAGCTTTTATTACATGAAACGTTTTGAAATCAATTACAAGGAAGAAATCGACTATCTATATTTTCGCGGTAAATTTTGCTTGCATATAATTATTAGAATGGGTACAATACTATACAAAAGTATAAATCCATTACAACAAATTTGATCGAATAGCAACAAGTAGTTTGAGAGCTCATCGTAATGTATCTTTCAATGTTAATTTACAACAACAATATTAGTCATTGTAAAATTATCTTTGATTCATGTATTCAACTATACATCTTGTCTCTGTTGATTATCAGTTCACTTTGTCAAAAAAAACTCTTTTGGTTCTTGCTAAATAAAAAATGAGCGATACATACATTAATGAATAAGTCAATGGATATCACACGCACTACAAGAAGTAGGATCTAAGGCAATGAATAATTTGAATATTTGTTGTCATATCTTTCGATGTTAAAAATATAAAAAATAATATTATTCGCTGCCAAATCATATTTTGTCTTTGTAATCAGTAAGGGATGCCATATTTGTCGTAAAAGGTCTATATAATGACGATTTTTTCGGTGACTTATTTGTTAAAATTCACATTAATATTTGCCAAATTTAGGGATGATTAGAAGAAAAAGTCAACGAATAATCGTTGTTATAAAAATTCGTTGCAAGAAATATAGCAACGAATACTATTATTCGTTGTGAATTTGAAGAAGTAACCGGCGAATAATATTCGTTGTTATATATTTAACTACTGCAGATATGACAATGAATATTGAATTATACGTTGTCTTAGATCACTTTTCTTGTAGTGACAGTTAACCACGGATACGATGTTCACTACGAGTTTCAAGATCGATGAATATAGAAAAAGCAACAAATTCTCAATTTTCATTGCCATAACTCAATTCTATTTTGTAGGAATCGATTCACTACAAAAGATGGCTTACGACTACAAATAATTTGAATATCGATCGACATGTCATCCGCTGTTAAAAATAAAAAAGAATATTATTCACGGAAAAGTTATTTTTTATCTTTGTAATTCACAGTAGACGACGTATTTATCGCTCAAGTTTCATATAACGGCAGTAATCCATTGGCTTTTTGGTTAAAAATATGTACTAATAGTTACTAATTTAGTGACATCAATCAACGGTTAAATATTGTCATATACTTTGCTGCCCGCAAATATAGCAAGAAACATTATATTTGTTGTGAATTTAAGAATCAAAGAACAAACATTATATTTAAATATCAGAGATAATATCAAGGAATGTTAAAATGTTCATTGTCTTACACCAATATTGTAGTGATTGCTATTGAAGAGATGATTTACACTGCTCAGGCAAAAAATAAGGAGATTACTACGAGTTATATATGCTTAAGAATGTTGGTATTCGTCACTTGGAGAACTAAACACACTTGAAAGTTTCGTGTAATCGTATGTTAGTACGAGCTTAACGAAAACTAATCAAGCACGGAAGCACGATGATCTACTTAAGACGAACGACCTTATCTTATCCTCATAATATTGAAACAGTAGACGTAACTAAAGCCCTACAGTGCTACATACACATATATGTCGAGTAGCTAATGTAGCTAACCTAACCAAGACTTACGGTTAATGTTTACATCACCAATTATTATAGAATAATATCTCGCCATCACGCACGAGTGTGCTTTACTTTATTCTGCAGTAACAAATCCAACGAGACGCCGACATCGATAAAAACGAATATGAATATATTTCAATCTCAATTTTTATCGATTTGTTTTTATATAGATTTTGATATTTATATTCACGTCGTTTTAAAGTGGATGTTGATATGCATATTACTTTGGCCTTCGTAAATGTCTATATTCGTATTTGTATATGTATTTAAATATATAGATATATTCATATGTCTCCGAAATGAACATGTTTCACATATATTGTTTATGTGTAGACCATCCTAAGCATGTATATTTTAGTTCATGAGATTTTTACCCCACAAAGCTTAAAATCTTTAAAAATTATCTTTTCGACCTTGCAAACATTGTTATTATCCATTCGATCCCGTAAAATAGTTCATGAGATTTTTACCCCACAAAGCTTAAAATCTTTATAAATTATCTTTTCGACCTTGTAAACATCGTTATTATCCCTTCGATCCCGTAAAATTGTTAACCCTCAATACAAGGAAAACAAGTTATTGCTACAGAATTATGCCCACGGATGTGGGACTTGTGGCTACGGATTTGGGCTCTGACCACGACATGTCGTGGCCAGTAGCCATAGCTACAAGTCTCGTCGCGAGAGTTCTCTAACCACGAATATGTCGTGGCCACTACAAGTGACCACAGAACTTGCCGTGGCCACGACTTTCTATGAAGCTTTGGCCACGGAATTGTAGCTACAAAAAACTAGTGGCCACGGAATTATTGTGGTCACAAGTTTCCGTAGCCACTTTCCGTGGCCACTTCTCATTTTTCTTGTAGTGCCTTACCATACATACCCTCTATTTAACTCCCATCCATTCAGGTGTTAAAACTAACCGGATTCCGTTAACATATTTTGCATAATACCTATCTTGTTTATTAATTAGAGAAAAGGAAGGAGTACCATTTTTTCCCATTCAATTAGAGAAAAGGATAAAGAGGAAGGAGTACCATTTCCCCTCATTCGAGCAGAACAAAGAATAAAGAGGAAGAAGAGGTGGTGACGCAAGAGGATACAAGAGGAAGGAGGAGGAGGAAGGGTGAAGGCATAGTAGAGGATCTCCACCCTCCTCCTCGACCTCCGCCCCACCACCATGCCACTTGACCCTTAGCCCTCCGCCCATATCTCCCCTCCGACCTCCTCCCCTCCAACTTCCATCCAGACCTCCCCTCCCCCCTCAGACCCTTGCCCAAACCTCCCCTCTTTCCCTCTGCCTCTGTCCCTTTGTCCTCATATTCGCCTCCCCCTGACCTTCCCTACCGAGAAGAATGAAGGAGAGAGTGTGATGGAAGATCCACCATCGTATTTCCTGTGGTCAGATTAATGCAAGATTAACCCAACCGATTGACTCAAATAAAGCTAAAGTTGACAGCATGTTCATGGGGTAAGATGGAGCAACTTTACGAGGTCGAGGGGATAATAAGGATGTTTACAAGGTCTAGAAGGTAATTTACAATGATTCTAAGGTTCGTGGGCAAAAATACCTTTAGATAATCTTTAAAATATTTCTGTTGTTATTCATATCTGATTCATACTCGTATTCGTTTTTAAAGATATAATAACAAATCTCTCACATCCGTCAATATTCGTATAAGGGTTGGTATTCATATTTTAAAATAAATAAGGTATGATTATACATTTTTTTATATTTATCCAACCGTTTTCAGGAAGCATCGAGATAACTAAATTTTAGTTTGTTATTCTTCCTAATTAAATTGGATGTCCGTTGTGAAACTTGATGATGATGGGGGTCATATTCTATACAGTTAGTGATTAATTAGCACTTGTCTTAATTACTCGCATTGACCTCATGTTTTTCTAGTGCTCGCAACATTGAATTCGTCAATTGTTTTGGTCCCTTATCTGCCCACAGATTTGCGCCCCATTATGTTACTCGATTTTTCATACATTTATAGTTTTTTTATTTTGTTTTTGCGTGAATTATTGACAAGACAATTATACCATTAACTGAGGTATATGTGTTGTGATAATTTTAAGATAAAAATGGAAAATTAAAGATCGTATTTGATACCATCAAATATTTCATGACTAATTAATAAAAGTTTGTCAGTAATTTTATTATGAAGTCTTTCCGTCCATTTTTAACAATAATTGTTCGTTCTCACTACTCTTGCAACAAAAAAATTGGAATATATAATGTCTAACAACATTTTGCTAAAATATTTCTTACATTGTAATAACAAAAAACTTCTTCAGCAATGAAATAATCCGTCACTAAAATTTTTGTTGTTAAAATTCGTCACTACTATGCTTATTTATAGTACTATGAATACTAAATTAATCATTGTTATAAACTAATTTTGTTGTAGTGACAATTCCTTGCATTATATATTTTCCTTAGTTTTGACAATATAGGATATTTTAGGGTTATGGATGGAATATAACAATTGCTCCTAATGGGAGTTGAGATTATTTGTGGATCGATGATGGTGTCAATATCCCTATCAAATAATAAAGCTATGACAATAACAAATAACCTAAAAGGCTCAATAGGCTTTTGACAACAAGACAACTTCCAACCTAACAAAATGAAAATATAGTAATGAATAATTTCATATTTCTATTAAAATGACACATATTATTCCTTCTAAAATTATCCTTTGATTATGGAAGTTGATCATGAATATTGTATTTATTGGTATATTGTAGATAATAAATTATATAATAATGATTATATATTAATTTTTTTAGGAAACTTTCTAAGAATTGCTGCTAATTAGTTTTGATTGATACAAATGTTGACGAAAAAGCTAACCGACAATAGTCGCTATATACATCAGTTGCAATGAATATCACTTTCAGAATTTCAAGAATTAAAGATAATTTTACAGTAAATAATATCGTTGTTATAAATATAACATCAGAATATATCAATGACTCATAAAGCTTTGCATTGCTATAATTTCATTTTATTGTGATGTGATCAATCTGAAGTCAATGCTGTCATACCTTGACGTCTTATCAAATTATTCAATCAGTCAAAAGAAAGTGTGTGATCGGTATAAAATCACAAGTGAAAATTTACTAATGTATATACATGCACGTATCATTTATGTGCCTCACAATAAAATGGATTCATAAAAACAGATCGCTACAGCAAAATCTGGCTATAGTGATGCTATTTTCAAAATCCACCACTAAATCAGTCTTCCTTAAATATATAACGACGATATTATTCATTGTGAAATTTAACTAATTGTCGCTAAATTTTGAAATAAAAGATTAGCGATGATTAGTGAGAATTTTGAAAAATTAGCAACGGCTAAAGGTCGCTACATTGACCATCATTATTTTCAATTACAAAAATTAATTTTAGAATGAATTATATCGTCATTTTATATTTAACAACAGCTGGTTTACTGACGAACTTTGAAAAAAGTGACTATACTGGGCAATTAGCAACAAATAATGCATACATTGTTATATCATTTCCCGAATCATAGAACATATGTTATCCGTTGCCTTAAGATATTCCTTCCCGTCGTAACTATACATCTAGTAATGTTTTCTATGAATTTTCAAGCGGAAAATAATTGATAGTCGTTGTTATATAAATTGTTGCTATATGAAAGATGCGATGATATAGCAATGGTATCCATACTATTCCTTATTACAGATTGGCTTTTTTATTGAAAAATATTATACGCATGCAAATCATAACAAATTATGAATACGAATTCATAGATTTATACATACATACGGGAAAAAGGAGTATGCTCTTTGGGTGTAGCCAACTTACATGCTCCCGCCTCTTTTCACCTGTATTTTTTTATTTTTTTGAAATTAAACATATTGGAATTTAGATCACAATATGTCACCATGGTGTCATTCAAAATTCGACTTAGTTCGAGACTTCTATCCCCTCCATCAAGACTGTCAAATTTTAACGGTCTCAGAATTGCTGAAATCGACCCCCTTCAGATGGAGGGCATAGGAGTCCCTATTTCTGACGAAATTGGAATGACATGTTAGACGGATACAGTGATGAATATAGATATTTTCATTTTTCCAAAAAAAATAAAAAATGGAAGGAAAAATGGGGGTGGGTGTAGCTCGTTGGCTACAACCAAGGTGTACCTCCATTTAACCCTATATATATAGTAGTGATCCTGTGAGAGCAAAAAACTATGAGAGCATGCATTCTGGACCACTAAATTCTGTCTTCTCTCTCCTACTTTTCTCTCTCCTGTTTGAATCTAATGGTCCAGAATGCATGCGCTCATGCTCTCACAGGTTTTGGCTCTCATAGGATCACTACTATATATATATAGAGAGAGAGAGATAGAGAGAGGTCGGGGAGGCTGTTTTGAGTAACAACCAAGTTGGTTGTTATACAAGGCAGTTTCCCTACCTTTTTTATTTTTTTTGAAAATAAAATCATGTATATTCACATATATATATATATATATATATATCCATCCTACTTGTTATTCAAATTTCGTCAGAAACAGAGACTCCTATGCCCTCCATTTAGAACAGGTCGATTACAACAAATTTTAGACCGTTAAAAATTACCTGTTCTAGATGGAGGGCATAGGAGTCTCTATTTCTCACGAAATTCGGAAGACATGCAGGAGGGATATATAGATGAATATACATGATGTAATTTTTGAAAAAAATAAAAATAATAGGGGAAATTGCTCCGTATAACAGCCAACTTGGCTGTTACACAGAATAGCTTCCCTTTACTCATATATATATATATATATATATATATATATGGAATTTATCCAGAGAGCCCTGTGCCCATTTGGTTGTGGTGAACACCCGATTATCGCCGTCCATCTACAAGATTCGATCCCCAAAAAAATAGGAACTAATTTTCGTATGGAAATAAAATAAAATCGAAAATTAATCTTTTTCTAAAAATAGCTTTACATTTGTGGAAAGTGCAAGGTACACATATATGATTCCTAAAACTACCATTTCATTCCAACGCAAGGCACTTGTTTCGTTCCAATGCAAGAAGAGAGGTATGTAATTTCATTTTCATGATTTGATCGTTTATTTCTATCATAATTTCATTGTTTTAATGATTTTTTTGTTCTATTTGCAGTGTTTGTTTTGGGATCAAAACGAGTGCGATGATGAGTCTAGTAATATTTATTTTATGAAACTTCATATTTTTTTATCGTAAGCAATATTTTTTTCGAGAAGTATAATTGAAATATGAAAAAGTGATGTTCTTCATATTAATTTTTATCATTTTGATACATGATCTGTAGTCATATTTGATTTTTTATTGAATGTATTTTGATTTCATATAATAAAAAGTTACAGTAAACACAGTTGTTATTTTTCATGTGTTACTTGGAAAATATACTAAGTTACTGACGTATTTACTTAATTTACATATAATATATTTTATGTTACTATTGCTAACGTAATTTTTACTTTTAATGCGTTACTTTGAAGATATACTAAGTTATTGATGTATTTACTTATAAGATATTTTATGTTACGAATGCTAACAAAATTGTTACTTCCGTGTGTTACTTTGAAGATATAATAAGTTACTACTTTTATAGTCATTATTACTGATAAAAATTCTACAAGTTACCTAAGTAATTTAAATATTTACTTGTACTTTGCAATTAATTACTGATATAGAATTAAAAGCTACTGATTCTTTTCGCAAAATAAATCTACTTACTTTCGAAATAGTGAATTCTTACTGATATGAATTCCGAAGTTTATCTTACCGATCTCAATTCAATAAGTTATTTATGTAGCCCGTCAAATTACCTATGCTTCGCTTTAAGTTACTATTATAAATATAATTCATTACAAGTTACTTTTCATATAACAACCGTTACTAACAATTCATTACAAGTTACTTGTCATTGAATGATTCTTACTGAAGCGAGTATATTGCTGAGTTACTTTTTTTTACAATTCTTACTATTCACGGATATAAAATAGTACTGAAGCAAGTATCTTCCTGAAACGTTATTGAAAATTTGTAAGTAATGTGTATTCTTTTCTAATTTCTTGATATTTTAATATTTTTAAATGGTTTAACTTATTGTTTCTTACATATAATGCAACAATTTGGTGTCTTGAAGAAGCTGTTGTTATGCCGACGAGTGAGAGCAAAACAACATCATCTAAATGGACTATAAGACAACAATTGAAATTTGAATGTTCATCATATAGCAATAATTAAGTAATTTATGTGTGGCTTTCAGTAATACTTGATGTATTACAGGTAATTAAATAGGCTACATAAGTAAAGAATGTCTGATTCGATAGTAATTCAAAACAAAGAATAAAACAAGTAAGATATATAGAAGCATCAGCAACATGTAATAAATTATAGGTAAAAGAAGATAATAGAATAAGTAAGTTGGAATAAGTATAAAAAACTACGCGACCAGTAACTTATGTATTGCTATTAGTAACACTCGATGCATTATAGTAATTAAAAAGGTTATATAAGTAAATAAGAGATGCTTCAGTAACACTCAAAGTATTAAGTAACTATAACATTAGTAACAATCAAAATGACTTCAGTAAAATGGACATTCGTAATCGGTACTTATTATATGGACACTAGTAATTTACATACTTAATTACTGATCTCACAACAATAATTACTTGAGAACTGAATATATATTACTTGAGTAACATAAATGAATTACTGATCTCTGTACAATGTAATATTACAGGTGTAAAATACTGACAATTGTTTCAGTATTACTGATCTCGCAACATATAATTACTTGAGTACATTATGTACATAACCGATCAAATGTACAATGATTATTTCTTCGGTATGAAATTAATGATTTGAATGTATCTTTCCAAAATCGTCTTCCTTTTTTTAAAGATTCGATATAATTGGAAATATAAAAGGCTCAAACGTATTAAATCCTTCCAAAACCGTGCTCTTTCGAAATAGGCAACCATTCAAATAAAAATACACGTGGCGAGCCCACGTTTGGTGCTCACCACAACTCAAATGGGCACAGGGCTCTCTGGATAAGCCCTCTCTCTCTTTCTCTCTCTCTCTATCTATATATATATAGAGAGAGAGAGAGAGAGGAGGCCCTTCCAATAAGATGCATACTTCCTGACTTCAGGAAGGCTACCATCTTTTTGTAGAAAACACGAACACTTTAGTAGAATGCGTATACAGTTTGTATTATAACTAAACATTATAAATACAAAATCACATACAAACTGCATATTATAATACAAAAGTTAAAATTGCCCATTGTAATACAATCTGTAAGCATTCTACCAAAATCATCCATGCACGCATGCGCATGCACGCACACACACATGCACATACATAGTATATGGTCATACCCATACCCTTACGGTTGGGTATCATCGGTCTCAAAACCTTCAACTTTGCACTGCTCAGAAAATCACTCTTTGAAATACATGAAAACTAAAAACCATGGGTAACCAAGATGATTAGCGATTCAATGGCCGGAACCTATTTGTTTAGAAGATTCCTATTACCATTCCCTATCGACAAGCTGGTGTGCTCGATTATAAGGAGCAAAACCTTTGCTCTCTACTCTAGGAAAGGACATTGGGTCATGTAGTCTATCTTCTTTGTGGAGCGATTCACTTAATGGCGCAACACCGCTTAAGCCACGTTCTTGAGGGGGGTGATAAATCCATATCCAAACAAGAAGCCATAGAACTAGTTCAAACAACTCAAGAACCACATACCCATTGGCTCTTGGGGTACTTGGGATTTAGTGAAGAATTCACTTCACTCATTATATTTGACCATTAAGGAGGTCGTTTCGAATATGCGTTGTTTCCCTTCAAGGGAGGGTATAACTTGCTGGTGGATGGAGGGATGCATTCACCTTTTCACAAAAAACTTATCGTCAAACATTTTCGACCCTCGGGTATCTTACTTTCTTTGGTTATTATTGCCTAACAAGCGTATTTCTCATGAAATTAAAATCATGTCGGTAAATCGATGCTTTCTTTGTGAAGCAGATTCAGAAGACTATATATGTGCACCCTTTCGAAACATGCCTTGTTACTTGTAAGATCGTCACTTGCATTTTAGAAGCTTCGTGAATGAAGCTACATACTCGGGTGTCTACTTTGATCCCTGGGAAATTCATTCATTTAAGGGACCTATTTGGTGGTCGATTTGATGGGCATGTTGTTGAAAGGCCTAGCAGAACATTCCAATCTGATCACAAAAAAATTGTTCAGGAAGCCTCGTTAATAAGCTGGGTGCATCTTGGTTACAACCTTCCATGCTATAACTGATAAATCAAAAGGGCCTCTATTCAATGTTTTTTTCTCTCTACGAATTATTTACATCGATTGTTGATAACCCCTTAGCCACGATTCGTGATCGTTGAGCCTTCAGAAGTGATTACCATTCGAAAGGACTCATCTCCCAAGCCCAAAGGCTCTGTGAGTTTCGCCTAAAAGCTTACACCACTCGCGCCCGTGAAGCGCTTTTAAGAAGAGACGATAAACACCTTGCATGTGGAAGCTGTTTCTATATCTGAACATTTTGTATCTTTGGTTGCTGCCTTTTAATGATGAATGGCCCACTGATCAAAAAAATTACCCATACCCATATATACACAAGCACTATTTGTACTCCTAATGAGCTCCATCTCCTAAGCACGTGCGCACTTTAACATCGCTCACTTGAGCATTAAAACCCTCCTCGATCTCTGAGGTCCACCATGTGGAGTTGTAGGACTTTTTAGTGTAGAGTTTCGAGCGTCGAGTCCCAGGAAACAACATGTGGAGCAACAGCTAGATTGTCAAAAGATCTGCCACCTCCATCCTTCGACCGAGCTCATCAAGGAAAGAAACTGACATATGATGTTAGACATGTAAGTCCTTGGAGGCTCACTATGTAATAATTCGTATTGCACTTGTATCATTCCATATTCGAAACAAAAAAAATGTATTTATGTTTGCATTATAAATAAGGTTCTTATGCACGAAAGGGATATGCACCATGGCCACTTTGGGCATCATACAACTAAAGATCTAAGGAGTTGGATCATAAAAGTGTTGGACATGCGAGCCCACGGCGAGCCATTATGCAATAAATGTTATTGCAAATATCATTCCATGATCTGAAATGAAGAATAGATAATTTGCATAATAGGTCCCTTAGTACAATTAGGGTTATGTACCATGGCCATCTTGATGATCATACAGCCGTTGATTCAAATATTGAATCGTAGAGGCTGGTGCTTGGATGAACATCTAAAAAGTTAGATTGAGAACTCATCAAGCACCATCAAATGATTGTTAAGAGATGATCTCCAGCCTGATTAGGAGATGGCAATCCTTTCTCAGTTAGGTTGATATCTGACTGACCTCTTGATGCATGTCCTCTGCATAGAGATAGAGATTCGGAGGTGTCGGATTAGTTAGGTCAAAGAGTTGAATTAACGAGATCGAGATAACCAAAGTCCTATATCGTATGCTGTCATGATATAGGCACGCATCCTCTGACCGAAGCCAGATATGTTACTATATGTCTGAGTATGTACATTTGGCAGACCAATAGGTTGATGACCTAATCAAGGTCCATACACCAGCGCGCTGGTGTGCATATAAGGGCATATGAGTAAGACGGTCTCTCAAAGGGATCATACAGGTTCATTACTGAACCGAAAGACATGAGCTCACTCATTAGATATTGGGAAGAATCAAATTCCGTGCACGGTCGTCTCGCTTTGGAAGCTTGACTGAATTTGTAGGTTTGATATATACTTTTGGAAAGTATATGATCAAGACCTAAGTATGATATATGCTTTTGGAAAGTATATGATCGATACCGACTCCCAATGATCGAATGAGAAACTTAATAATAAAACTCTAAAGTAGACAGTGTAAATTTGATATTATACTTCAGGTTTATTCTGAGTCTTCCAGTATGTAGGATGTATATGTATTGGGAATACCAGAGGGTGATGTGATCATAAATAGTTGTGTAACTTATGAATACTCATTCATCACTCTTTATTCTTATATTTTAGCTACAAAAACCTTTGCAAATGCATGTATATAGTTGTAAATAGAAATAATTATCAAAAGCATGCATTGTGTAAAAACCTATAATTAGCATGTTTTTGTGCAAAAATAAAAGAATAAAGATTAAAAAGAAAAAGAGGGAAATATTTAGAATAAATATTGAGCAACCTAACCCAAGGGAGGGCTCAGCATGGGCCTGACCGCATAAAAGCCAAAGTAGAGGGAGATAGGGGCTCATGTGTGTAAATATTTATGTAAATAAATAAGAATATTTTCCTCACAAAAATAGCTTAAAATATGCTTGTAAATATTTGTATATATTTATAAATATAAAAACAAGATAAAAAAGATAAAAATCAAAAAGAAAACAAAAACCTCACTCACCTTGTGAATAGACCACCACACCTATATTTATCTAGCTTTGTAAATAAATAAAATTAATCTCCAAAATTTTTGTAAATATTCTATATTATATAGTGTAAATAAATAAAATAAAAACAACTAAAAACAAAAACAAAATAAAAATAACAAAATTAAAAACACAAAAACATATTGTAAATATACCATGTATATATATATATATATACACATATGTATTTATTTTACCTATGTACATAAATAATTAAAATAAAATAAAAAATTTTTTTCCTTATTTTATAATGAAAATAAATAAAAATATAAAATGGGAATAAAATTGTACAAAAATAAGAAATTAAAAATCAAAAATCAAAATCCTACATAGTGTATATATACCTATATAACCCTACTATGTACATACCCTATTTTCATTTTGAAAAATTAATTAAAAATCACTAAAAAATAGAAAAAAATAAAAAAAATATTTCATGTTTTAACTTTTTGCTATATCGACCCTTAGCTACCTTGAATTTCACTTCCAAACTTTCGCCACGTGGCCGCTTCCTACTGGTCCTGGGAACGTTGACCGCCCGGTCAACTCTCCCCCCAGGACCACTTCACACGGGTCCTTAGCGGGTAACCCATCTTCTCGGATTTTTAGCGCTTAAACCCGATTCATCCCCACTCAAACCCCGGGTCCGATTTGATCTCGATATATCCGACATCCTCGCCGGAGCTACCGCATCGGGATCCGCGCGCTTCCACGCCCTACCTGCGCCTGTCTTCCCGGGCCCTCACCCATATTTAGCTTGAGCTCCGCCTCCTCATTTCTCATCTTTGGCCATTCGATTCCACCCCCAGTGAGCTCCAGCGTGCTCGTGAGAGTGACAGCTCGCGTCCTGTGCTGTTGAAGCGAGGAGAGGGAGCGTGACCACTGATTCGGCGAAGCTTCGCCGCCTTGCTCCACCACCAGCAGGAGCTCGAGCCTCGGAGGGAGACGCTCCTCGAGGCGACAACCCAGAGCTGCGCAAGCTCATCCCTAGTCTCATCAGCCACCCAGGTAGCCTCTTAGGCCTTTCTTTTTCTTTGATTTTCCATTTCACCCAAATCGCTGCTCCGCCATCTTCCGCTGATTCCGATCGATTCCGACCACCATCCGACCATCGGGCTTCACCATAGCCATCGCCTCCCTTCCGCGCACCTTCTCCATCCCTCCATCCAACCCAGCTCACACAGGAGCTGGGATTCGAGCTCCACCGTCCCCCCTTCGCCGGAGCTCGTCCACTTCGACCCTCCGTTCACCGTCTCCCCGCCTAACCGGGTCGAGGCAGTTTGCCCTCGACCCGCGAGCCTTCTAGACTGTTTTGCAGGTTCAATGAGGGCCATCTGAGGTCCTTCGACATCGAGCCAGGAGGCGTACCTCCGCCGACCTCGCCGGAGCTCCCCAGAGCTCGGCTGGGTCATCGGAGGCCACCAGTAGCTGCGGAGTGCCACGCCGGAACTTCTCCGATATTCAGGCGCAGCCGAGGAGGTCAGGAGCGCGCACCTTGGGCCGGCGAAGTTCGCCGGCGAACTGTTCTTCCTCGACCCTCGTTCACCGTCCGATCAGACCTCCAGCTCCAGTTTGCATCTGGGCCGTCCGTTCAGGAGCAGCAGCCACCGTTTGATCTGAGGAGGATAGATCTGGACCGCCCGATGCTTGAGGGTTAGCCACAGAGAGCCACGACCGTCCGATGCACCACGTGGCTTAGCCCTAGCCGTCGGATCACAACGAGGACCCCAGCCTTGGAGCGCCCGCCGATCTCCACCGTCGATCACTCCACGTGGCGTCCATCCTGCGGCCCGCATTAATAAAGGGTAAACTACCCTTAGGCCCTTCTGTTTATCTCATTTCGCATTTAGTCCTATAATTACGTAATATAGTTGTTTAGTTTTTGGGATATTTGCATAGAGGACCTCGTGCTTGTTTTTAATTGCTGATATGCCCCTGTGTATGGTCTGACACGTGCTTCGTCACGTGATTGTCTGGGCTTTTTACATTATCTACCCTGTAGTTCTGAATGTTAATGAATGAATGAAAGTTTTTGTTTATTTGCATTTATACCCCTGTGCGTGAAACATTTGAGCATGTGCGTTTATTTTTGGGTATTTTGTAGATAAGCCCCTGGGCTTTTGGTACCTGTTACCAAATAGCCCTCGGGACTTATTTTCATTACATTTGGGTCCCTGAGTGCCCCAGGCACGCACATCGCACGTGTTTTGCTGCGTTAATTTCACCAGACCACCCAGACTTCCGGGTATCTGCACTTTGGTCCTTGTGCACAATGCCCCCTCGTTATTTTTGAATAAAATAGCAATTCACCTCCAAATTTGATGAAAATTGGATACATGGCTCCTGCCATGTTGTAAAATTTTCCATAAATTTTGGAGACATTTTAGATACTGTTTGATATTTTTAGAAAATCAAAAACCTCTAATTTTGCTACTGTCTAACTTTAAAAATCACAAAAAATATTAAAACTCATCTAAAAATTACAAAAAAAATTGTCTACTGTCTATTTTGTTGTGCTTGATTTTCTAGCCAATTTTGGTTATTTTTCATTACTGAAAACCACTAAAAATTGAAAAACACTTAAAAACTTATAAAAATTCTAATAATTAAACCAAAAACCCAAAAATAATAATATAGGTGCCTAAATTTTCCTTATTTTATTCTCTTTACAGGAAAATTACCTCCCAGCTAATTTGGGGCTTTAGATATTTTATCTAGGCTCTTTTAGCTCGGCTGGACAGTACCTCTCATTTCAGTCACTGTTTGATTTTTAGAAAATTAAATAAACATCAGAAAAATCCCAAAAATTAACCAAAAACACTAAAAATTATAAAATACGTAAAAATATTTTTGTTAGAATTTTTGGTTGATTTTTAGTGCATTTAATAAATTGTTGAAGTGTGTAGTTTATTTGCTTTTCCTATTTTCTTAATACATTAAAAATCCAAAAAAATATATAAAATAATTAAACACCACCAAAAATATTTTCTTCTTTTATTTTATTTCCTTTTTGACTACTTCGTAGGCCGCGAGGCCAACCCGTGCTCCTTGTGTTCGACCCTGGTCGCTATACCAGGTTAAACTAATAGCAAGACCGCTATCGTATTTTGATTGATGTTTATCTCTCGGTGGTCTATTTTTCATGATCGAGCCTAGCTGAGTGGTTGAGGTCACAACGACCGATTAGCTCCTTTACCTTAGTCGCTCAGTCAGCCTATCAGAATGGCGCCGTTGCCGGGGAGCACGGCTTAGTAGTTTTTATTTTTATTTTTACTTTATTTTTATTTTCGCGGCTTTTCGCGGCTCTTTCAAAGCTCGCAGCTTTTCGCGGCTTTTTGTTTATATTTGATTTCTGCTTTATTTTGTTTTATTTTATTTCATTTTATTTTTGCTTTTATTTTTTTTCAAGTGTTTATTTTATTTTGTATTTTTGCTATATACCCTCATTTTCATTTTCATTTATTTTTCTTATCATTATTATTTGATTATTTTGGTCTGACCACTTGTCTCTGTTTCTTGCGAGGGCCCGAGGACCGAGGCGGCCGATTTCGAGAAGCCGACGTAACCGAGGAACTTGGAGGCGGCTCCCTTCTACACGGAGCCGCAGGATAGCGTGAGAGGAGAGCTGAGTGGGAGAGGTGTAGATTAGGTTTTATTCTATTTTATTTGATTATTATTGTAATAATACAGGGACTCAGAGACACTCTTGTGGACTTGAACTCTTAGCGGGTCTATTTCGTCGAGCACCGGTGTGCTCGGGGGACCCTTAGGTGTTTTTCGCGGCTTTTTCGTGGTTTTGTTTTCTTTTATTTTTAGCTGCCTTTTCCGGTGTTTACGCGATTTTTATCGAGCCCCTAGACTTAGGATTTTATGCTTGCTTGTGCCGTAATTAGTAGGGTCCCTACACTTAATTATCTGCATGTTCCTATAGTGCGCTTAATTGGACCTACTAATAATCAATTAATAAAAATAACTGACTCATCTCCTTCGTAGCCTACGTGTCGCAGCCTGCCCCGTAAAGCGCTTTCTCCTACCCCCGATTTGTCGGGCAGAGGAGGGGTGGGCCAAGACCGGACCCTTTGGCTTGGAGGTCGGTGACCAGTTAGACGGTTCTGCGAGTAGACTTGCTCATCTAGGACTCGGTTTTCATCGCTGCATCATTTAGGTAGTTTATTTCCTGTCTTTAAATTCTGCGCGGATCACTTGCATGTAGAGTGCTGGAGGCAAGGTACGTATTTCTATCTCAGCATGCATCATTGATTTCATCGCGCATCGGCTTTTTCATCTTCTCCCCCTGTTTTGGATTAAATAACCAGGAGAACCGAAAAATTCGTTAGGCCTTTGTTTTTATTGAAAAAAAATTAATTAAAAAGAAAAACCATAAAATTGGGACTGGCTAAGACTATTGACCCTAAAAGACACTTCACCTAAAAATTTGTCTTGGGGAGAGCAACCCCCTCATTGTTTGGTTTGCTTGTGCAAGAGAGTGACCCGCACCCTAGGTAGAGCCCTCCGATGCTATTTCTAGCTGACTACCGACTCTTCCGTGCGGGCCAGTCGGTTGGAGTAGTATCGGGTATCCCAACAGGTCACGTAAGCGCTCTGATAGATTGATTGTTCACCTAATAAAATTGGACAAGATAATTAGACCGAGCCTTTACGGTCTTCAGCTCGTGTTGCGTTGGTGAACAGAGGGGTTGGCATTTTGATCATAGTTTTTCCAGATCTCATCCGCCCTACTCGACCAGATCACGATGATGGGTAGACGCTCTCTTAGGCAGCCTCTGGCTGCACCGCTTTCGGGCACGTCTACCCAATCATCTAGGTTGGCCCGCGAGAGCCGAGACCAGTTCTCCGAGCCCGAGTACGATTCCGCCATGTTCCCCCTCGACCCCCTTTCTTTCGGTTCTGAGAGATATGAGCCAGGGGAGAGACTCATAGATTTGACAGCACCTGAGTTTGGCTCGTTTGATTTTGCAGACGCCATGGCCGGCAGTTCTGCGGATCGCTCCCGTCAGCCTGAGCACTTCGTATTGGATCAGGGAGCGATCAACTCCACCCCGATCGCCTCTTTAGAGACCGTCCAGCAGCAGTTGAGAGATCAGGGAGCATTCATGCTAGACATGAGGAGAGAGATGGAGCAGATGCGAGCAGAGTGCGAGCAGCGCAGAGAGGGACCGAGGATCCCAGAGGATGCAGCCGCAGCAGCCGCAGCAGCAGCCGCAGCAGCCGCAGCAGCAGCCGCAGCTGCCGCCGCGGCCACGACAGGAGGACCACCGAGACCGATGCGGGAGTTGCACAACCCCGGATCGACGCTGACGCACCACTGGGTCGTACTTCCAGCCATCGTGGGGGACTTCAAGTTCCCCCCGAACACCTTGCAGCTAGTCCCTCGCTTCCACGGGCTCGCGACTGAGGAGCCCCATCTCCACCTCCAGGAGTTTCTGATGATTTGCAGCACTGTCCACGACCGTCAGGTGGACCAGGATACGATCAGGATGATCGCCTTTCCCTTTTCCCTAGCAGACAGAGCAGCCACCTGGCTGAAGCATTTGGGGAGGTTTGTTTACACCTGGGAGCAGCTTCGCACCGAGTACTTGAACAAGTACTATCCACTCGGGCGGACGAATGCAGCGAGGGCCCTGATCAGCAACTTCTCCATGCTCCCCAACGAGCAATTCCATGAGGCATGGGAGAGGTTTCGTGAGCTTACAGACCGATGCCCGCACCATGATATCTCGAAGCCGAACCTTGTGTAGAGCTTCTTCAGCGGGCTGACACCAGAGCTCCAGGGCTTGGTGAATGCTTCTTGTGGTGGGTCCTATTTCGCCAAGGATCACGACCAGGTCTGGGCCATCTACGAGGAGATGGCCGAGAACTATATGGTGATGTCCCAGACCCGGTTGTACACTCAGGGCAGACCCCAGCAGCAGCGAGGACCCGTGCAGTACCAAAGGATAGCACAGGTCGATGCCGGTCCATCCAGTTCATCCGCAGTAGCAACAGCACAGGCAGAGTCATCCGCTGCGGATATGGGTATTATCAGCGAGAAGTTGGACCACATGGAGCTGATCGAGAAGAAGCAGTGCCAGGGCATCACTCAGATGGAGCAGATAGCACAGACTCTGAGCGACATGAAGTCCCAGCTCATGTGTCTCCAGGAGGCACAGACGGCTTCACAGCCCCGTCTTCAGTCGCGAGGCGATACCGGCGGCAGCAGCAGCTCGTCCCAACGCTCCAGCTCCTTTCAGCAGCCTAGACAGGTTCACCTTGTACAGGCGGAGCTGTACCAACAGCAGCAGCCCTCTTACCAGTCACCACCATCTCCAGACCTGTAGATGGTGGTATACCAGCCGGATCAGCCTCTGGCAGTACTCCCGCCAGCCCAGTTCGATGCAGAGCCGTTGATGGATGTCAACGGGATTTGGTATGACCGTCCTCAACCTGGGATCCGACGAGACCATCCCGAATTCAGGTGGGGGAATGGAGGTACCCAGCCCCAGCAACAGCCATCTGGCCAGGGAGGCCAGTACAGCCAGCAGAGGGATCACCAGCAGCAGCAGCCACCAGCTTACCAGTCACAGCCGCAGTCATCCTTCGTTCCTCGTCCCTATCAGCAGCAGGGACAGTCTTGGAGACGTGAGCAGCAGGCTCACCAGCCACACCAGCAGCAGCATCCTTCCTCCTACCCCTCTCAGCAGCAGCAGCACCACCAGTTCCAACAGCCTCATTACCAGAGAGGCTACCCGTCGGGCTCCCATGAGAGCCCCGCCTTGGACGACGTAGCCCGCCTCCTCACGGACCAGCATGCTACCTTTAGAAGGGAGATGGACGAGTTCCGCCAGGAGATGCGGGACCTGACGAGAGGGAAGGCCGCCATCCCTGCACAGATAGAGCCGAATCCCAACAGCCTGAAGCGGAAATCTGAGCAGGTAGCTTACACTGAGCATGCCACTCCTAGTGATCCATTTGATGATATGTCATCAGATCTGTTTGATGCTGATTTTGTTACACTTAGGAGCGGTAGAGCACCAGCAGGCGGCGCCTCGTCTGAGCGACGACACGAGGATCCATCCAGAGCTCCAGATGAGGAGGAGGAGAGCGGTACTGAGGCCGCACACGATGATGATGGTGGTACTGATGCCACCAAGGATGCTGATTCCACCGGCGGTACTGAGGCCGCCGCTTCACCAGTTCGAGGAGGTGGTATTGACGCCACCAGAGTAGCCGAGCCAGCACGCGGTACTGAGGCCGCGAGACGTCTAGCAGAGCCAGCCCGTGGTGGTACTGAGGCCACCGATGTTCGTTTTGAGAGAGATGTTGTTTTTCCTTCTGTTGATGTATCTCAGAACACTGCTTTGAATAAAGGAAAAGGTTTAGTTTCTTCTGGTCCCACTGTGGTGATTGATGTATGTGCGGATCCGGCCGTCGAGCCGTCTAGACCTATTCCTAGTCCTCCATCTGAGAAGGACCCTGTGATCCCCTTCCCTAGAGCCCTTCAGATGGGGAAGGGGAAGAAAAGAGAAAAAGACCCAAAAAAGAGAGAGCAGGAGGAGTTCAGCCAGAGCATGATCGACAGATTTCACATACAGCTGACCCTTCAGGAGGCTTTGCAGCACATCCCCCTTCTTCAGCGATCGTTGAGAGATAGGACCACAGTCAGGAGGAGGAGGAGGAACCACACTTCAGAGACACATGTGCTGACGAAAGCCACGTGCTTCGCGATCCAGAACCGTCTGCCGGCCAAGAGGCCAGATTCAGGAGCCCCATATGTCAGATGTCAGATTAGTGAGCAGAGGTTCGACCGGACTCTATTGGATAGCGGATCGTCTATCAACCTCCTTCCGGCAGCCCTTCTCGACCGCTTCGAGTTGGGCACTCTTCGACAGAGCAGGACAATCCTTCAGTTTGCTGATCGATCTGTCAAGAGGCCGAAGGGGTTGTTGCGAGACGTTATCGTCACTATTCAGGGCCTGCAATTCCCCGTGGACTTCGTAGTGTTGGACATGGAGATCCCTGATTCAGTGGCTGATACCCCCGTCATCCTCGGTCGCCCGTTCTTGGCCACAGCCAAGGCGGTGACTGATCATGATAGCGGGAAGGTATACTTTCGCGTCGAGGGCGAAAGTGCACAAATAGAGACGGTCGAGGACTACAGAGCCAGAGAGAGCACGCTCAGAGACCAGCACAGATACAGAGCAGCTGACAGACGTCGGGCTAGACATCCACCGGGACTGTGATTTTGTGATCACAGATGATGAGGCAGCATGGGCAGACCCTTCAGCACAGGCCATCCTCTCATTTCCAGACACCACTGATGCAGAGATGACAGCAGAGGAGAGCTTGGAGAGCACAGCCCTGGTCCAGGATACTACAGAGGCAGCAGAGCCGGTTCTCGACCGCGACACGGTTTCTAGTGATGGTGGTACTGAGGCCACCTTATTTGATGGTGGTACTGATGCCACCTTGTTTGATGCAGATCCCTCGGATTCAGAGTCTGATTGGGCAGATTGTGATGATCAGATACCAGGCCTGAGTCCACCTGAGCCTACAGATGAGGAGGAGATAGAGGCAGAGCAAATCAGAGACAGCACAGTTGAGCAGCCTCCTCTAGATCCAGTTTGCGAGAGCTCGTATTCTTTCTCCCAGGCAGATTTGGCAGATTTAGCAGCATTCACACATCTTCTTCCGAAGCCAGATTTGCCAGCACCCAGCTGTCCAGATCTGAAGCCGCTCACTACTTCGCTGAAGTATCGGTTCCTTGCGGGCGAACTTGAGATGTACCCAGTCATCATCTCCGCCGATCTGACTTGAGAGCAAGAATCCCGTTTGATGGGGGTTCTTGAAAAGAACCGCAAGGCAATCGGATGGAGCGTAGCAGATCTCCATGGGATTAGTCCATCAGTGTGCTCCCACCATATTTATCTCGAGGAGGGGGCGAAGCCGTCGCATGAGTTCTAGCGGCGGCTGGGCCCCAACCTGAGAGAGGTCGTGATGAAGGAAATATCAAAATGGTGGAGTGCAGATTTTATTTATCCCATTTCCGACTCCAAGTGGGTCAGCCCCTTGCATGTGGTGCCCAAGAAGATGGGCATCACGACTGTGATCAGTGAATCGGGAGAGGAGATTGCTACACGAGTACCCACCTCTTGGAGGGTCTGTGTTGACTACAAGAGACTCAACCAGGCCACCAAGAAGGACCATTTCCCCCTGCCTTTTATTGACCAGATCATTGAGAGACTGGCAGGGAAGAGCCATTATTCCTTCCTGGATGGGTACTCGGGCTACAACCAGGTGGCCATCGCTCCTGAGGATCAGGAGATGACCACCTTTACCTGTCCCTTCGGTGCATATGCCTTTCGACGCATGCCATTTGGGCTATGCAACGCCCCTGCGACTTTTCAGAGGTGCATGCTGTCGATCTTTTCGGACATGGTAGGGGAGTGTTTGGAGGTCTTCATGGATGATTTCTCGGTCTACGGCGACGGATTCGACTCCTGTCTTGACTGCCTAGACCGGGTACTCCAGCGATGTATTGAGTACCATTTGGTTCTATCTTGGGAGAAGAGTCACTTCATGGTGACTCAAGGGACGGTGCTTGGCCACATCATCTCCAACAGGGGCATGGAGGTTGATCTGGCCAAGGTTGATGTCATTAGAAAACTCGCACCGCCGTCCAATTTGAGGCAGCTACGGTCATTCCTGGGGCACGTTGGTTTTTATCGGAGATTCATTCATGATTTCAGCAGGATTGCCTGGCCGTTGACTGACCTCTTGATGAAAGACACCGAGTTCCTTGTCGATGACAAGTGTCTTTCGTCCTTTGCGACTCTCCAGCAGTGTGTGATTGAGGCTCCTGTCCTCCAGCCGCCTGATTGGTCTCTCCCATTCGAGATCATGACGGATGCCTCCGATTTTGCCGTAGGGGCAGTGCTGGGACAGAGGAGGGATGGAGTCCCATTTGCTATCCACTACGCTAGCCGCACATTGGATTCCGCGCAGCGGAATTACATGGTCACAGAGAAGGAGATGCTAGCCGTAGTGTTCGCCCTAGATAAGTTTCGATCTTATATCATTGGATCTAGAGTGACCCTGTACACAGATCACACCGCCATCCTCATGGCAAAGAAGGATGCCAAGGCCAGAGTGATTAGATGGATCCTTCTACTCCAGGAGTTCGACATTGAGATCAAGGATAAGCCTGGAGTCAAGAATGTGGTGGCGGATCACCTCTCCCGTATAGAGCAGCCTGAGGAGTCTGAGCAGATAGATCCCATTTGTGAGACCTTCCCAGATGAGGCGATCCTTGCTATCGCCTCACTCCCGTGGTATGCTGATATTGTGAACTTTCTCGTTGTTGGGAAAGTCCCACAAGATTGGCCCAGGCAGAGGCTTGAGACCTTCCTTGCGAAGGCCAAGTCCTACCACTGGAAGGATCCCATCCTTTACCACGAAGGAGGGGATAGCGTCTGGCGTCGGTGTATTCCTCAGGAGGAACACCATAGAGTCCACACTTACTGCCACAAGCTTGAGGCAGGAGGACATCATTCTGGGAGGAGAACGGCACAGAAAGTGCTCCAATCCGGCTTGTGGTGGCCTACCCTCTTCAAGGACTCTGATGAGTTCGTGAAGAGGTGTACTGACTGTCAGAGGATGGGCACTTGTGGACAGCGTGATATGATGCCGATGCAGCCCATTCACTTCTGTGAGGTTTTTGACGCATGGGGCATCGATTTCATGGGTCCATTCCCTAAGAGTCAGGGATTTGAGTACATTCTGTTGGCCGTGGATTATGTTAGTCGTTGGGTTGAGGCTATCCCCGCCCGAGCTGCTGATGCGAGGACAGTATGCAGATTTTTGAGGAAGCACATCATCACGTGGTTCGGGGTTCCACGAGTTCTGATTTCTGATGGGGGGTCTCATTTCATCAACGACCAGGTGAAGGCCCTTGCTAGCGAGTTCGGTATAGACCATCGTGTTGCTACACCTTACCATCCACAGACGAATGGTCTAGCCGAGGTGTCGAATAGGGAGATCAAGACGATATTGCAGAAAGTCGTCCGCCCTGACCGAAAGGATTGGTCACAGCTTCTGGATTCGGTCTTGTGGGCATATAGGACGTCTTTCAAGACACCATTGGGCACATCTCCCTTTCGCCTCGTATATGGCAAGCCGTGCCATTTGCCTGTTGAGCTGAGGTACAGGTCACTATGGGCAGTTACTGATATTCTTATGGATCTAGATGGTGTAGGAGACCAGAGGAGGGCCGAGTTAGCAGCCCTGGAGGAGTTGAGAGATACAGCTTTCTCAAACAGCCTACAGTATAAGGAGAGAGTGAAGGAGTGGCATGATTCTCATATCAGCCACAAGCATTTTGAGATTGGACAGAGAGTATGGCTATTTGATGCGAGGCTTCGTTTATTTCCAGGGAAGCTGCAGAGCAAGTGGAAGGGACCCTACTTGGTCAGAAAGGTACACGACAACGGTAGCATTGACATATCCGAGTTGTCTTCTGAGAGTACTTTTCGAGTGAACGGCCAGCGGCTCAAGCCATTTCTAGATCATGAGCCGCGGGTCGCTGATCTTGCCCCTATTCATTTTGCGTGAGATGTGGTCTTTGACTCACATCTAATGCATCTCATGCCTGAGTATTCACTGTATAGATCCAGATGTCTATATCACTACATTCTTTAGTCCCACATCCCTTTCTTCATCTTGTGATTATGCTATACTTAGGGTGTACTTTACCCTAAGTATGGGGGGGGATGTGAGACCTTCGGGTATTTCTTTTGTTTCTGTCTACCCCTGTTTCGCTGCCTATACTTAGGGATATTTCACCCTAAGTATAGGGGGGTAGACCCTGTACATTCTCCACTCAGTTTTTCCCTTAGTATACAGCCTGCTATACTTAGGATTACTTGATCCTAAGTATAGGGGGAAGACCCGAGATCCTCTTGACTTTATATTTATATTCATTCATCTTAGTATACATCCTTCCTTTTCACTTCCCTATACCTAGCACGAGTTATGTCTTCTTCATCGCTCTTGACTCTGAGGACATCGTTCGAGCTAAGTATAGGGGGGTGTGTATATATTTCATATATACTTTAGCCATAACTCGTACTTTGTGTGCGTGTGTTAATAAATAAAATGGCTAAAAATCACAAAAATTAAAAATTTTCATGTACATAAACTTCTTTTATTTGCACATAAATAGCTAGTGTACAAATTATTTTTGTAAAAATGATTTCAAAAAACTTTTGTGTAAAGCTTGTGTAAATATTTTCTTATCAAAATTATGTATATAGTACAAAATTTTTCCAAAATGTTTTGAAAATCAAAAGTTTGCAAAACCTTGTGTAAATTTGTGTAAATATCTTTTTGCAAAACTTGCACTTCATGCATCATCCATACATGATTTTAAAACACTTTTCAAAAATTTTGCATGATTGTAAAATTTGTGTAAATAGCATCTTTTGTACATATGTATATAGTTTTTCTGGATGATAGTTGACATTTAAACTAGCCTGGAATCAAATTGAGAAATGGGGCTTGATTAAGATCTTAATCCACCTAACTTCTAAGAGGAACCTTATAGGGCTTAGGTTTAAGGCTTTTCAGGTCCATGGTGACTTAATTCTTTGAGTCCACTAGACTATGATCACATGTCATCTCAATGAGCCTAAGTAGAGCACTTAACAACAACACATGACTCATATAGATTATGGCTTTACTTGGACACCAGCACTATGCACCGAGCTCTCTACGGATGAAGTGGTGAGGAGGCAGTCTTCCTTGACTTGGGGTAGCATATGAGGGTAGTACTTCTAGGCGGAACCTCTCTTCTACTTTTAGTGAAGGAAGTGCGTCTCAACTTTGTCTGGTTGCCATGAGGTCTAACGACGGGAGTTGTGGGTTGCAATAAAGCTTCAAAAGAGGGATAGTCTACTGTCTCAAGAGGAAAAACTCCTTGTATATATGCTGCACATGTATATGTTGTATAGATGCACTTGAAAAAAAATGCTAAAAAGAAAATAACTCCAAAAACGTGGTGGGTCTGATAGAAAATGATAATCCCACCGGAGTATGTATATAGAGTGCAATAAGCAAAGCTTGAGTTTCATGATCCACCTGATGTAGCTTGCAGCAGGGAGACTTGGCTACACCGGTCAAGCTCCCAAGGGTACTTGGCTACACTGGCCTTGACCCATTCTCTTCTTCCTCCTCTTCTTGAGTCGGTTGAACTTGAACTTAGAAGGGAATACCCCGCTCCTCGAGGAAAGAGTGGCCAGATTGAGGTCATAGAGTTACCTTGTTGGGGAGGGTTGTCAAGTTGCCATTTCTGAGGTGGAGAGCTTAGACCTCACATTCATAGGACAAGAAAAGATTCATGGTCTTCAGGGTTTGTGTTGATGACTTGTTCTGACCTGGAGCATTGAGGAGTCTTGGTTATAGATTGGTGGAACTTAGAGACTGTTGAGTTTTAGGCTTAAGTCCAAATAAGGTTCCGACACATTAATAATCCAAAGATCTGATCGAGCTCCATACCTTAATTTAATGAAGGCAAGTTTAATAATCAACCTTTATCCATGTACATTCTCTTTTTCTTTTTCTTTCTTTATTTTTCACTTCTTTTTCAAATAAGTGTTTGCTAAGGGACTAGCAAAGTAAAGTATAGGGGGGTGATGAATACTCATTCATCACTCTTTATTCTTATATTTTAGCTACAAAAACCTTTGCAAATGCATGTATATAGTTGTAAATAGAAATAATTATCAAAAGCATGCATTGTGTAAAAACCTATAATTAGCACGTTTTTGTGCAAAAATAAAAGAATAAAGATTAAAAGGAAAAAGAGGGAAATATTTAGAATAAATATTGAGCAACCTAACCCAAGGGAGGGCACAGCATGGGCCTGACCGCATAAAAGCCAAAGTAGAGGGAGATAGGGGCTCATGTGTGTAAATATTTATGTAAATAAATAAGAATATTTTCCTCACAAAAATAGCTTAAAATATGCTTGTAAATATTTGTATATATTTATAAATATAAAAACAAGATAAAAAAGATAAAAATCAAAAAGAAAACAAAAACCCCACTCGCCTTGTGAATAGACCACCACACCTATATTTATCTAGCTTTGTAAATAAATAAAATTAATCTCCAAAATTTTTGTAAATATTCTATATTATATAGTGTAAATAAATAAAATAAAAACAACTAAAAACAAAAACAAAATAAAATAACAAAATTAAAAACACAAAAATATATTGTAAATATACCATGTATATATATATACATATGTATTTATTTTACCTATGTACATAAATAATTAAAATAAAATAAAAATATCTTTTTATTCCTTATTTTATAATGAAAATAAATAAAAATATAAAATGGGAATAAAATTGTACAAAAATAAGAAATTAAAAATCAAAAATCAAAATCCTACATAGTGTATATATACCTATATAACCCTACTATGTACATACCCTATTTTCATTTTGAAAAATTAATTAAAAATCACTAAAAAATAGAAAAAAAATAAAATAAAAATATTTCATGTTTTAACTTTTTGCTAAATCGGCCCTTAGCTACCTTGAATTTCACTTCCAAACTTTCGCCACGTGGCTGCTTCCAACTGGTCCTGGGAAATGTTGACCGCCCGGTCAACTCTCCCCCCAGGACCACTTCACACGGGTCCTTAGCGGGTAACCCATCTTCTCGGATTTTTAGCGCTTAAACCCGATTCATCCCCACTCAAACCCCGGGTCCGATTTGATCTTGATATATCCGACATCCTCGTCGGAGCTACCGCATCGGGATCCGCGCGCTTCCACGCCCTACCCGCGCCTTTCTTCCCGGACCCTCACCCATATTTAGCTTGAGCTCCGCCTCCTCATTTCTCATATTTGGCCATTCGATTCCACCCCCAGTGAGCTCCAGCGTGCTCGTGAGAGTGACAGTTCGCGTCCTGTGCTGTTGAAGCGAGGAGAGGGAGCGTGACCACTGATCCGGCGAAGCTTCGCCGCCTTGCTCCGCCACCAGCAGGAGCTCGAGCCTCGGAGGGAGACGCTCCTCGAGGCGACGACCCAGAGTTGCGCAAGCTCATCCCCAGTCTCATCAGCCACCTAGGTAGCCTCTTAGGCCTTTCTTTTTCTTTGATTTTCCATTTCGCCCAAATCGCTGCTCCGCCATCTTCCGCTGATTCCGATCGATTCCGACCACCATCCGACCATCGGGCTTCACCATAGCCATCGCCTCCCTTCCGCGCACCTTCTCCATCCTCCATCCAACCCAGCTCGCACAGGAGCTGGGATTCGAGCTCCACCGTCCCCCCTTCGCCGGAGCTCGTCCACTTCGACCCTCCGTTCACCGTCGCCCCGCCTAACCGGGTTGAGGCAGTTTGCCCTCGACCCGCAAGCCTTCTGGACTGTTTTGCAGGTTCAATGAGGGCCATCTGAGGTCCTTCGACATCGAGCCAGGAGGCGTACCTCCGCCGACCTCGCCGGAGCTCCCCAGAGCTCGGCTGGGTCATCGGAGGCCACCAGTAGCTGCGGAGTGCCACGCCAGAACTTCTCCGATATTCAGGCGCAGCCGAGGAGGTCAGGAGCGCGCACCTTGGGCCGGCGAACTGTTCTTCCTCGACCCTCGTTCACCGTCCGATCAGAACTCCAGCTCCAGTTTGCATCTGGGCCGTCCGTTCAGGAGCAGCAGCCACCGTTTGATCTGAGGAGGATAGATCTGGACCGCCCGATGCTCGAGGGTTAGCCACAGAGAGCCACGACCGTCCGATGCACCACGTGGCTTAGCCCCAGCCGTCGGATCACAGCGAGTACCCCAGCCTTGGAGCGCCCGCCGATCTCCACCGTCGATCACTCCACGTAGCGTCCATCCTGCGACCCGCATTAATAAAGGGTAAACTACCCTTAGCCCATTCTGTTTATCTCATTTCGCATTTAGTCCTGTAATTACGTAATATAGTTGTTTAGTTTTTGGGATATTTGCATAGAGGACCTCGTGCTTGTTTTTAATTGCTGATATGCCCCTGTGTATGGTCTGACACGTGCTTCGTCACGTGATTGTCTGGGCTTTTTACATTATCTACCCTGTAGTTCTGAATGTTAATGAATGAATGAAAGTTTTTTGTTTATTTGCATTTATACCCCTGTGCGTGAAACATTTGAGCATGTGCGTTTTTTTTGGGTATTTTGCAGATAAGCCCCTGGGCTTTTGGTACCTGTTACCAAATAGCCCTCGGGACTTATTTTCATTACATTTGGGTCCCTGAGTGCCCCAGGCACATGCATCGCACGTGTTTTGCTGGGTTAATTGCACCAGACCCCCAGACTTCCGGGTATTTGCACTTTGGTCCTTGTGCACAGTGCCCCCTCGTTATTTTTGAATAAAATAGCAATTCACCTCCAAATTTGATGAAAATTGGTTACATGGCTCCTGCCATGTTGTAAAATTTTCCATAAATTTTGGAGACATTTTAGATACTGTTTGATATTTTTAGAAAATAAAAACCTCTAATTTTGCTACTGTCTAACTTTAAAAATCACAAAAAATATTAAAACTCATCTAAAAATTACAAAAAAATTGTCTACTGTCTATTTTTTTGTGCTTGATTTTCTAGCCAATTTTGGCTATTTTTCATTACTGAAAACCACTAAAAATTGAAAACACTTAGAAACTTATAAAAATTCTAATAATTAAACCAAAAACCCAAAAATAATAATATAGGTGCCTAAATTTTCCTTATTTTATTCTCTTTACAGGAAAATTATCTCCCAGCTAATTTGGGGCCTTTAGATATTTTATCAAGGCTCTTTTAGCTCGGCTGGACAGTACCTCTCATTTCAGTCACTGTTTGATTTTAGAAAATTAAATAAACATCAGAAAAATCCCAAAAATTAATCAAAAACACTAAAAATTATAAAATACCTAAAAATATTTTTGTTAGAATTTTTGGTTGATTTTAGTGCATTTAATAAATTGTTGAAGTGTGTAGTTTATTTGCTTTTCTTATTTTCTTAATACATTAAAAATCCAAAAAAATATAAAATAATTAAAAACCACTAAAAATATTTTCTTCTTTTATTTTATTTCCTTTTTTACTACTTCGTAGGCCGCGAGGCCAACCCGTGCTCCTTGTGTTCGACCCTGGTCGCTATACCAGGTTAAACTAATAGCAAGACCGCTATCGTATTTTGATTGATGTTTATCTCTCTTGGTGGTCTATTTTTCATGATCGAGCCTAGCTGAGTGGTTGAGGTCGCAACGACCGATTAGCTCCTTTACCTTAGTCGCTCAGTCGGCCTATCAGTAACCATGACGCTTCCATTCCTAAGGAGTGATGAAACGGGTCTGGATTTTAGTGATTCCTCTCAGTAGAGAAGTAATCTGATCTTAGTCCAAATGTTGAACATTGATCTGAATGTGATTTAGATTCAATGAGAAGATTAGATTTGTGGCCTTGATTAATCAAGCATCTATGGGAGGCCCGAGATCTGGATTTGAGATGTGATCTCAATGTCCAAGTCACTATACGCGGAACAATAAAATCGTCATGTCCTTATCTCCAAGTATTCGCGGAGAAAGCGCATTATCCTTGAAAGGGTTCAGGATAATTTCATTGTTGATAATATGTATCCGAGCATTGAGAAAATAGATAATTAAACGTGATTTAATTATCATGATTAATATGAATTCGATTCATATTATAAAGAGATCTATCTTAGATAATTAAATGTGATTTGATTATCAAAGATGTAAATAATGTGAATGCGATTCATATTAATTGGACAGATGAGAATAGAGATCCAAGATGATTAAATGTGATTTAATTATCATGGATATTGAATAATGTGGATAGAAATATCGATATTAATCATATATAAATGAGATTTATAATATATAAGAGAGAGCTATTTGTAATTTACATTTGTTGATTAAATGTTAATGTGAATTGGATTCACATTGAACATTAAATTAAAAATATAATTCACATTTTATTTTGGGTTGTGAATTTGATTCACAATTTTCCAATGGCAAGATTACGATATTCACAAAATAATTATGAATTATTTTGTAGAATATTTACAACAATTGTTGTTGTAAATATTGGAGATACATGGAATCTTGGAGATTTCCAAGATTACATTAGAAATCTCCTACTCCAATTAAGGAGTAGGGACAGCTACCAATTCCAATATGGAAAGGGTGGTCGTCCACCTCTCCCATATGGAAGGGAGATTTCCATCTCCATTATCTCCATGATTTGGTGATTTGATTTGAGAATTAAAATATGTTGATTAATCAATATATATTTAATCCAAATTAAATTAATTGTTGCTGGTTTTTACCAACACAAATCATAGCCATTAAAAGAAATATAAATCAATGAGAGCCATTGGATTTGTGTTGCCCATGGATTGAGATCCATGGATCTCAAAATATTATAAATAGAAGGGCACCCCTTTGCTCTTCTTTACACACAAGAGAACATAAGTCTCTCTCTCTCTCTCTATTTTTCTCTATACGTCAGCCCTCTCTCTTCCTCTCTCATGGCCGTTCACCATGGATGACCTAGAGAGAGTCTCCATCGCTGCAGCGTCATCGTTATGTTATCCGATCGTTTGCTCATGGATCTCTGTCTCCTTCAGTGCGCCTCGCTCGTGAAGAAGACGTCGGATCTCGTGTGTCGAGATCAGGAGATCCGCCGCTTGGATCATCAACATGGATTGCGAGAAGCACGTGTTTCATCAACACGCTCGCAAGCGTCTCCTCCGTCGGATCGGACTTGAGACAGGAGGTCTCTTCGTTTAGAGACTCGATCACAACCACGCTTCAAGAAGTAATCCTATTACTTGTTTGTGATTTAGACGAAATGATCCGAGAAGTTTCTTGGATCATGTGGTTTCGTCACATGAAAATGTTAATTTCCGCTGCATAGAACAACTAGTCCGACTAGTCGTTCTTCATTGTATTCGATATGATGCTCACGCTTCCGTGATGCGCTTGAGGATTTTTCCCATATCCTTCAAAAAGATGTTCTAAGGAGCTAGATTGAGGACATAAATGATATTATATAATTATCTAAAGAGGATCTCCGGTCTAAGAAGAGATGGTAATCTTATCTAAAGATTGATATCTGATTAACATACTTAATACTAGTCTTTTACATAGGAATAAAGATTTAGAAGTGTTAGATGACTCAAGTTAAAAAGTTAACTTCATGAGATAGAGAAGCTAAGACATGTCCTGTAAATTGTTGCGAGACATTCAATCATCCTTTAAATGGAGATAAATATACATCTATGTGTCTAAGTGTGTCATTTGCTAGAATAATAGATTGATGGTCTGACAATTGATATTGTCTGTATACTGGCAAGTTGTTGTGCATGTAAGGATATATGAGTTGTGTGATCTCTCGAAGGGAACATACGTGTTTATACTCAATAAACTCGAAAGACGAGAGCTTACTCATGACACATGTGGGGTAAAGAGAATTCCATCATTGTCATCCCATTTAGATATACACTTTTGGAAAGTGTATGATTGTTCATCCTATGGATGATTAAGAAACCTCCTACTTAACCTTAGAAGAAGATGGATACTTTGGGTTATCTAGGCCTTGTGGTATATAGGACATAAAGATTATTGTGAATACTCGAATGTTGATGCAAACATATTATATGACATATCTCTTCCATTACATGTCTCCACTTAGAGATAGGATAAATGAGGTTTAATTGGATTAAATTCCAATTCCTAAAAGTAAATCAAGTCCCAAAAGTTGGAGATAGATCCGAAAGATTTTGGGTCAGTTAGTGACTTGATATGGTACTCGACTCTATAATTGAATAGCTTAGGTGGCTATAATTATCCATGATTTCAAATTCAGAGTAATATCAAGTCACGATATATGTATATATATGGTTTTTATATTCTCCCTACCAAATCTCCAAGTATTTGTATTTGTTGCACAAATCGCAGAAGTCCTAATTCAATTGAGAATTCATTATCTGTGAATAGTGCTATCACATATTATACCCAAGTTATGAATCATGATAGTTGCTTATACTGGAATCATGATCCTATCATGGTAATTGTATTCTCATGGATTATTGGCAGCGCTATCTACAATATACATATTCAATAAATATGAGTTTGAATAACATGATAGAAATATATGTATATGGCTAATTCATTGGCCATATCTGTGAATTCAATTCACACTTGATAGTGGATTATTTATGTGAATTAAATTCACATATTTTATTAATAAATTTGATTCAAATAATTTATTGCTTAATTTGAAATTTAATTATTGAAATCATTCCTCGTCTAAATTGAGAAGAGAGTGAGTTAATATTTGACTATAGTCTGATGTATACCATCCACTTTTCCACTTTTCCAAATTTTTCCAAATTTTTCAATGCGTGATGGTATACCATCCATCATGTGCGACACGTGGTATTTGGTCATTTCATACCCATTCGATCATGAAGGGGTATGAATTTTGCAAGGGTACCCTCCCCATTTTTTGCAATACAATGGGGAACTCTTAAAGAACTTTATGATTTTATTTATTTTATTTAGTCCCTTAAGGACCCATTTGAACAAATTTTCAAAGTTTTTATTGCACTCAAATCCCTATATTTGGGATATAACTTTTTCATATTTCATCATTTCGGATGAGATTTTATGGAGCGCGTGTATTTTTTTATTCAACCCTATTTTCTATATTTTCTGTAGAATTTTTATATAGTTTATTGTAATTCCATGTTTTCTTTTACATTGTCAACTTTATTTCAAAAAAAATCATTTGGCTATTTTGTGGCTAATTGGTTGCTAGAAAGTTAGGTCATTTATCCTCTAAGGGAGGCTGAAAAACTACACTTGATTTTAGAAAAATAAACCTAATTTCAAAATGAAAAATAGCTTATTGATTTCCAAATGATACTCATAAAAACTGTAGAACATAAAATCTCACAAAAAATAGTCATGTTTTCAATATTTTTTGTAGATAGTTTTGAATGGTCTTGTATTCTTCATATTTTAATTTCTTTTATATTGTCTATTTTAGAACACAAAAATTCCTTGATTATTTGCGGTTGCCAGAAAATTAGGGCTTATACTCTCTTAAGGGGCCTACAAAAATCTCCCTTGATTTGCAAAATTCAACCTCATTTCAAAAATAAAAGTAGTCTAATGATTTCCTTATAATAATCATAAAAACCATAAAACATAAGATCTCATAAAAAAGTAAACAATATAGTATTCCACTTCTTATAATATCACAAGTAATTTTTCTTTTAAAAATTATAATTATTAATTATTTTTAGAAATTTAAAAAACCATAAAAAGTGTAAAACTTGCTAAAAGTCGTTAAATTCTTAATTAGCTTATAAAAACTCAAAAATTTAGCATATACCATTATTCTAGGAGTATATACCCTCCAAAAATATTCTGGAAATTCTCTGTTTGTAACTTAAAAAAATCAAAATCACTAAAATACTAACCAAAGAATAAAAGTAAATAAAATTCCTAAAACCTAAAAAACTTATTCATATATATATATATATATATATATATATTATACCAATTTCCATATAAATAAAACACATTTATAGCTATCTATTGCCTCTTTGAAATTAATCCATGCTTTCTACTCTGTACTTATATTTAGATAAATTTCCTTACCATTATCTTATTTTTATGAAATAAAACACAAACTACAAAAATATAAAAACCACCAAAAATAAGTTTAAAATATTAGAACATAAAAATATATTTGTAATACCCTAACTTATATTTTGGACCCCTTATAAAAATCAAACTATAAACAAATATATATTCTAAAAACATTTTATAAAAAATTAAAGGAAATTTAAAAATACTTACAAATATAAATACAAAAAAGAAAATACAAAAATAAAATAAAATAAAAATAAAATAAAATATATAAAAATACGAAAAAATGTTTGATATTAATATACCCAATAAAATCACAACAAAAAATACAAAATACTTAGATAATATGGATTATATAATCAAAACACCAATAAAACTAGGCATTCTTTAACTACCCCATACCATTTATAGTACTAGTTAAATTGTCTCATTAACTTCGACCTTGGGTTTTACCCAAATATAAAATTAAAATTGAATAAAATTTGAAAATGAGTCTACATTTATATTACAAAATGATTGAATTAACATATTAAGGGATTCTTAGTATCAAAATGGCACCATTACTTGGGAGGTGTGGCTAATGGGGTCTAGGTTAGATACCTTAGTGCCTTAGAATTTCCACTCTCTATCTCGACTTTCTCCTCATTTTTCCTACTTAGTTCTATTTCCTTTATGTTTTTATTAGATTTTCTTCTTTTGTTACGTTCCTTGGTTGTTTCTTCGAGAGCTATGTGCAAACCGAGAAGCACAACGATTTAGTAGATTTTTGGGCAATCAGATTATTGAGGATCAGAAAAGGAGCAAGGATCTTGTAATAGATAAGAATAACTTAGATTTTTATTTCAGTTGTTAAACTTAGAATTTGTACTTATTCAGTGGCACATTAAAGTTCCGAAGTTGTAAAATACTAGATAGTCTGATCTAGGCTTGGTTCGACTAACGTTTGTGTTTCTAAACCTCCCTTTCAAGATGTGTTTAATTCATTATTTTCCACTTTATTTTACGTTGTTTTCCAACTTTGAATTTTCTAACTCAGACATTTTTACGTATCCAAGTTCTAAGGTATACTTCGACGAGCTTTATCTCATGACAATGGGTCGATGCAAAAATCTGGAGACACCACCAGTCGAGGAAGAACCAAAGCGAGATCCAAACACGATCAACAA
>JAZKJV010008698.1:0-50000 GCA_037367405.1 Ottelia alismoides
TATTCATCACTCTAAAAGTTGAAAATAGAGCTTTGTTCCCGAATAATTAGCTACATTTCATCATATTGCATAATTAGCATTCATGCATGTGTAAATAATATCTGCATTTTAACATTCATATTTACATTAAATGAGTCAAATTCACTTTTAAATATCCACATGTATATTAGCTAAAATCACCTATTTGTATCTATTTTATACTAACTCCAGATCTAATAAAATCAACTCTATAGTGTATATATTACTAACACTAATAAAGGAAAATTATCAAAAAAATACTAACTTGAAAATTGACCAATAAAATCCAAATCCAAGTTTGAGACTATTGACATTGAAATGCACATATCTTTCTCATACAGTGTCTGATTTAGGTCAACTCACTTTAAAGTAATACACATTCAAAGACCATCAAAACAAGAATAATTTCCTAAAAATCAGAGTTTGTATGTGAAACTTGGTTTTTTTATGCCCTATTGTATATTGTACATATTGACTAAAATACCCTTTATTTTATCCTTTTATTTTCTTAATTATTAAAAATCCAAAAATGAGATTAAATTATAAATATTCATTTATATTTTTTTTCTATTTTTATTTTGATTTTTCTCTTATTTAAAAATAACAAAAAAAAACTACAAAAAGATAAAAATGCAGTATTTTATATCTATAAGGTACCACCCAAAAATATACTTTGTACATATGACTTCTTTCAATTTTAGGTTCTTCATGAAAGTTGTAGATCTCGTCGAGACGAGCAACTTCTATGTTGACCACTTTTTGATTTGACCCCTAATGTTATTTCTTTTCTATTTTATTTACATTTAGTTTTTGATTTTTCTAGTCCAACACGTGGCAGCTCCTGGAGCCACCACATGTCACCCTATTTTTATTTATTAATTAATTTCATTTTTTATTTTATTTTATTTTATTATTTATTTTATTTTATTATTTTTTTAATTATTTTTTTATTTATTTATTTTCTTTTATTTATTTTCTCTTCTTTATTTTTAGTAGCCTACTTATTTTATTTATTTTTATCTTATTTTTTCCCTTTTTACTTATTCTCCCTTTACTTGTTCCCTACTCCAAGGTCTCGACCACTTCTCCATTTTCTCTACCACTCCTCCAATTTCTCCACTTCTTTTCTAACTTCCTCCTCCTCTTTTTATTCCCTTCAACCCCTCCATTCATCTTCATCCGCATTTCAAGAGAATAGAGGTCGAGCCCCTTTAACCTTTAGGTGACAGTTGTAGGAGACGAGTTGAGCGACGACAACCTCAAAGGCGAGATCTACAGCATCACCATTACCATGTCGCGAGCTTCCAATCGAGCTCACTCAGCTTCGCAGCGCATCTGCCACACCGCTCGAGGCGATGATCGGAATTCAGCAAAGCTGATCCACTCTCCAGGAAACTATATACGTAGATATTCTATCTTCATCTTTTTGTTGTATATTATCTAACAAAAAAGTTTTCTTGTTGTCTCATCTTCATCAAATCACCATTATTACTACCACCATCACAACTTTCCAAAAAATACAAAAAATTACAATAAAAAATTAAATAAAGGCTTCACACAAGCCCTCCTCCACCGCAGGTCGACGTCCCCTTCTCGTCCACGTCACCGAAACCTGCGGGTCGACCACGACCCTCCATCCGCCTCCTATCTTCCGCACGACTGGGTGACCCTCTCCAACGCACGGTCGCACCGGCCTCCATGACGACCGCGACCTGCTCCCATCCAGGTCGAAGCTCCCTCGCCTAGCCACTGCAACGCTGCCCTAGCACGCACCCCACTTCGCGGTCATGACTGCGTCGAGCCCAGTTGCGCCCCCGCACCCGTGTGGCACCACCGCACGTGCCAGCCCGGCAGCCGCCCTCTTCCCTCACTATGAAGCCCCAGAACTATGCCCTCCAGCTGCGGCTGCCAGCTGTGCGCAGCTCCTCCTGATGTTGTCCGCTCCGTGCCGCAACCAGACGCACGGTGCTAACCCGCGCCTAGCATCGTACTCCTCCACTGACACACATCTGTCGCGTGAGCGATCGCGTGCATCCTCCTTCGTCGCCAGACTCATCCGCTAATCGTGGCCCCGTCGCCAGCCTCCACGCCCAGTCGCGTGCCTCCTAAAGGCACCCCGCTCCTATCGCCCCGCAGCAAGCCTCTGTGCTGACCTCACTGCTCCGCCCCTAGTCATGTGCCCTTAGCAATCGCTGCCGACAAGCGTGTGCCTCCCTTGGCCCTCTTGCCTGCGTCGTACCCTAGTGGGTTCCTGAAACCCATGGTTATCAAAGGTTATTTTCTCTTTTTATTTTTATGAAAATTGCATATTAAATAGTAAGGTTTCTTTATTTGCAAAAGTGCCCCTATGCACATTTTTTGTTAATTTTTTATTTTTTGTACTACAAAGACACCCCTACATTTACAAGTCATTTTGGACCTCAAAATTGCATCATTTTATTTAATCTAAAATAGTATTTTATTGATAAATTAATCTTTATCTTTTGTTTATCTATTTGGATTTTTGTGAGCATTGGATAAATTATTAAAAATCAGAGTTTGAAATTCAGTGATATTTTATACAATTATGCTCTGAAATTCACTCATACTTAGATATTGGTCCAAAATTTGTGCAAACATTCCAGATGATGCATCTACATGCTTTTTAATTACTACCCAAATTTTATGTAAATTGGAGTTGTGTTTTGCATAAAATAAATTAAAGAGTTATTTTGTAAATGATTTTTAATTAAATCCACGAATATAATTTTTGCGAAATTTAAAGTCTTTTGGATTTCTCATTAAATTATCTATTTGAGATTATATTGCTTCTGATAATTTGATTTCTGGATTAGTTAGGAATTAAATACTCACAGTCAGTATGTTTTCAGTAAAAATTCATAAAAAAAAACATATATTATCAGAAAATTTCAAAAAATTTATTGCAACTTAAATTCATCATATTTAACTTCTAGTAAAATTCTCATAATTTTTGCATTCTGTTTGCATGAAAAAATACATAAAACCCCATAAAAAATGCATTTCATTTGTGCATCTTAATTCCAAAAATTCTGAAAAAAATACATTTTGCATTCATTATTGGATTTGATTTTTAGGAAAAATATAACTTGTCTAATTTGGATTAATTTCACATAAAAATTAATTTAGCTAAGTTACTTATTTTCTTCCTAATCTAGTTCATCCGCATTTTTGCATTGGTATTTTTAATTTCATAAAATATACCCAAAAATTTCCGCTTGGAAAACCTTGAGCTAATTCATCTAAGTTGATCCGACGTTGTTCCTTTTCCTCCTTGAATCGATCCTGGGGATTGCCCGGGTTAAAAATACATAAAACCGCACATTACTTAATTCGTCGATTCATCGATTCATGCAGATAATTTTTGATCGATCCTGATTGCTCGACTACAACAATTTGACACACATTTAGTTAAAAGGACGATTCAGCATTCCATCAATGGACATTGATCTGAATGTGATTCAGATGCAATGAGAAGATTAGGGTCCGTGTGTTGATTTAATCAAGCATCTATGAGAGGTCCCCAGGATCTGGATTTGAGATGTGATCACAATATCCAAGTCACTATACGTGGAACAATACAATCGCCATGTCCTTATCTCCAAGTATTCGCAGAGAAAGCGCATTATCCTTGAAAGAATTCATGGATAATTCCATTGTTGATATATGTATCCGAGCATTGATAAAATGGATATATCGTGAATGATATGAATTTGATTCATATTATAAGGAGAGTTATCTTAGATAATTAAATGTGATTTAATTATCAAATATGTGAATAATGTGAATGTGATTCATATTATTTTGGCACATGAGAATAGAGATCCAAGATGATTAAATATGATTTAATTATCATGGATATGAATAATTTGGATAGCACTATCCATATTAATCATAAATATTATAAATGTGATTTATAATATATAAGAGAGCTATTTAAATTTACATTTGTTAATTAAATGTTGATGTTGGATTCACATTGGACATAAATTTGATATGTAATTTACATTTTATTTTAGGTTGTGAATGTGATTCATAAATTTCCAATGGAATGATTGCAATGTTCATAAGATAAATTGGATTTATTTTTGTGAAATGGTTTGCAACAAATGTTGTTGCAAATATTGGAGAAATTTATGGGATAATGGAATCTAATGTATTGAGAGGAGATAGCCACCTTCCTCATTAAGAGGATGGACGGACACCATAGTCCTAATTGGATTGGTGGTTGTCCCCATCACTTATGGAAGGAGGCTAGCCTCCTTCCTAATTCTCCAATGAAGATTGATTTGATATAAATCAAATTATATTCAATATATATTTGATTTTATTAAATTGATTATTGTTGTAAATTTACAACAAAAATCATGTCCATTGAAAGAAACACAAATCAATGTGAGCCATTGGATTTGTGTTATCTATGGATTGAAATCCATGGATCCCAAAATATTATTAAAGGAGAGGCACCCCTACACACACAAGTTGGAGACACCAATTATTGCTCTCTCTCATTCTCTACACGTCCTCTCTCTCTCTCTCATTGTGGTTGTCCACCATGGAAGCACTAGAGAGAGTCTCCATTGCTGCAACGTCAACGTTATGCTGCCGGATTATTTGCCCGTGGATCTCCGTCCCCTTTGGTGCACCTCACTTGTGAAGAAGGTGATGTATCTTGTGTGACGAGGTCAGGAGATTCGTAGCTTGGATCATCAACATGGATTGTGAGGAGCACGTATTTCGTCAACGTGCTCGCAAGCGTCTCCTCCATCGGATCGGACTTGAGACAGGAGATCTCTTCGTTTAGCGACTCGATTGCAACCACGCTTCAATAAGTAACCCTAATACTTCTTTGTGGTTTAGACGAAACGATCCAAGAAGTGTTCTTGGATCACATGGTTTCATCACATGAAAGTTTTTTAAATTTTGTTGCCTCGAGCAACTTGCGACTAGTCGCTCCCGATCGCATACGATGCGATCCTCATACTTCCGTGATGCGCTTAAGGACCTTATCATCTCCTACAGCTCTCTCTTACACGGAAAAGCTCTATCATTGCAAAAATAAATTCAAAGAGCTTCCACCAAACGTGAGCGCTCCCAAACATTTCAAAGTGTCCACTTGGACCAAAGCAATTAGGATCAAAAAGTTGGACTAGCACCCAAAAAGGTCTATGCATCGTATAGTGATACAAGTCTGGGTGTTGAAGGTATCTTAGATACTCAAAAGAGACACAGCCCAGTGTACTCCCAAGAAAACAAGGACAGATGACTCCGAGCTCTCTTGACGGATGCATTGATCAACAAACAAAAATATACATGCGTTGAGTAATAAAGAACTCGAGAGGATCCATGTTCCAATGTGAGGGAGAGAAGAAAATACACAATCCTATACCCTCCATCATCCGGCCTTCCATCTACACTTCCAAGTCTGACAAACTAATGAGACGGTGGATTGAACACAAGAAAAGACTTATTCCCCTAGTATTGAGAATCAAGTCTAGAAGAGAGTCTCCTGGACTGGGACCTTGGTTGACATCTCGACTCAACTCTTATGATTGAAGTACACTAAAAGTCATATCCTTATATTATATATACAAACAAAGAGTCTGATAATCAGATAAGCTGGATTCCTTTTGACTAAAGAATGGTTGAGCTTGGAGTTTTAGGATCACTTAAATTGAGAGTCTTTGATAATTTGAACCTTGAACATTTTCTTTAGATGCTCGAGGAGAGCATAGGTTAAGTATATAGGTGTGTTGAATCTCTGATTAATCATCACTTTTCTCTGTCATTACTATTCTCTCTTTTTATCCTCGAGGAATAAGAACATTACAAATCTTCATTAGCTCTGCATCTATAGCAATAATCCTCCTTCCTGTAATTAAACCTAAATTCTAACTCTAATTATTGTATATTTATCACTAACATTTTCTTTATTTTTTCTTCTATTAAAATCCCAAAGAAAACTAGATAAATATTGTAAATAATTATTTTGGTATTAAAAATAAATTAAAAATACAGAAAATCACAAACCCATTAAATTGAGTATTTTCATCTCTTAAAAATGCTCCCAAAAATCTTTCTTTGTGTTTTTATCTCTTTTGACTTTTTGATCAACATGAAACTTGTAGATCTCATTGAGATCTACAACTTTCATTTTTGACTTTTTGCTAATTCGGTCTCCCACTATTTCTTTTCTAATTTCCTTTATTTTTCCTATTTTTGAATAAATGATTGGGTCGCTTGCTCCTTGGAGCCGCTATGCAACCCTTTCCTCGTGTGCTATCCATCACCACTCTATGTTCTTGGATCAGCCCACACCCTCCTACATCTAAACCTTCTGTCTCATGCTCTTTGATGAATCCATGATTCATATTCTTTATTCTTTTATTTTAGCTTCATCTCCTTAGTCAAACACCTGTAAATACATACTAATTTCATGAAATTACCATCTTTCATGTAATTGTTAAATATGCATTTTTAACACTCAAATAAAAGAATAAAGAAGAAAAGAAAAATAAAAGAAAAATAAAGGATATGTTTATGAAATAAATGCAGACTGACCTGAACCTCGAGAGAAGGTCAAGACTTGACCTGGTTGACCAGGAATAAAGTCGGGGAGATAGGGTCTTCAATCAAAAATCCAAAAATATTTTGTAAATACTTTTCCATGTATATTTGTACAAAACTTATACTATTTTATTTGTACATAAATTGACTTCAACTTAAATATTTTCTAAACAAAAGTTGTTAATAAAAATGTTTTGTAAATAATAAAAATAATTGCAAAATAAAATAATGTATAGATTGCAAATAATCGCACTCAGAAAAAGCCTCAAAACGATAATCGAAAGACCAATTCTGGCTCCATACAAACTCAAATTGAATCAAACTCACTTCCATTATACTCTAAATTAAATTATCTTTCAAATGGATGTGGTTCATAATTTTTGGAGTTACGGTTGAAAGGTCGGTTTTCTGGGGTATTTTGTGTAATTTTACCAATTACCTATTGTATATATTTATTCATATTTATTTTTTATACATAATGTACATAATTATAAATATTATCTTCATTATTAAAAATAAAAAATAATAATAATTAAAAAGGTAAAAAATATTATTTAAAAAATATTATATCCTTAATACATGTGTATATTGTATTATATGTACAAAATATTTGTATACAACTAACTTCCTTACATATAAATCACCAAAAAAGTAAATATCTAACATTACTTAATTTAATTACAAAATTTGTATTTAATTGATTTAATTATTTAATTTATTCATTATTTAATTTGAAAGTATACCTTATATATAAAGATATGATTCTATATCTTAAATAGCCGCCATTAAGGTGGCTAATTAATTATTTTAAATTAATTAATTTATTTATTTTAATTAATTCCGAAATTCATTTTTAATTTATTTACTTATTTATTAAATTAAATATTTTATTAATCCACCACTAAACATATTCCTCTTTTGTACATCCTTTCCTTTGTATTTTTCTTATCTTTTTATGGGGCTCCTCCTCCCTCATTTGTCTTTGATCAAACTTTGGTGGAGAGGAGCCCGATCTCCGAGAGCCATCTTGTTGAAGAAGGGTGCCCAGCTTCCGAGCTGTCCGGTGATAGCGAGTCGGCCTTCGTCGAGGCCATGACGGCATATCTGATCCCGAGGTGAAATCCAATTTTATTTTCCGTCGTTTTTCCTAGGTAAATTTTAGATTCAATTTTTGCTTCGATTTCGTGATTAGAATTTAGACCTTAAAAATCCCAAAAATATCCATCGCACTTATCCGATCCTACAATGATTTTTCATCTCATCTCACGATCTCTCCGTTTCCATTTCTATCTCACATAATCTTCCACGCGGATCTATCTTCCATCTCGCCAAGATCCACAACCGCTCATCCACTCTATTTTGTTTATAAATAAATAAAACAAACAAACAAAAACATATAGTTGTTTATTCCTAGCATTTATTTTGCAGGATCATCTTTAAAAAATTATTAAAACATTATTACGGTCCCTGTTTACAGTTTTTAAAAAAAATAAAATTATTATCTCTAATTGCCGTTTACAAAAGAAAAATATTAAAAAAATCGCTAGCAGGTCTCCGCCCAACGCTGCTGAAGCCAGTGGCACCGCCACCCGCACCTCCCCCCCCCACAAGCCTGCACCAGCAACGTGCCTCCATCCTCGTCGCCTCCTCCACCACGCGAGGCGTTCGCCTCGATCCCCAGTCCATCGCCATCCCTCCGTCCGTGCGGCGGCGCTCCAACACGCGCCACCCTGCTCTGTCCGACCGCCCTGTGGCTCCTCCGCACCACCGCGGTGCAGATCTCCACGGTCACAACCCAGCGGCATCACCTGCATCTGATCGTCGGTGTCGTCGCCTCTCACGGCGGATCGCATTGACCGCGGTAGCTGCTGCTTCCTCCTGCGCGTTGTCGCATGCATCCCAATGCCCGAGCTCCGCCGGTTGCGCCCGACTCCCCTACCGCCCTCCAGATCTCTGCCGACCACCAGGAGGCACAGCTCCGACTGTGCCTCCTCTCGCTCCATTTCCCTCAGCCTCCAAGCCCCCACACCGCGGTGGTGCCGACCCACTTTCTCCCCCTTGGGAGGCAGCCCCTGTTGACGAAGAACGAAGGATCCCAAGCAAAGGAACCCTAGGAGGGTTTTTCGATTATAAAAAAAATTGAAGAAATTACAAGAAAAGCCGCTAGAACTTTCGAAAATTATAAATCAGCCCCTGACTTGGGTAAATTTAAATTTTCACACCGCATTAACTTTTCTGTTATCTTTTGGTGCAAAAACAATAATAAATTGTGGTTTAGTCCATGTGTGTCCCGACTGTTTATTTGCATGTTCTTCTTGATGAAATAAATATTTTCATGGCTCTAAAAATTTGAAAAAAAAATGTGTATGCTCATGTTATGTCCATGATCATTGTGTAAAATTTTCATCGCATTTCATCATCATTTGATATTTTAAAAAAAAATCAAAAACGGGGTCTTTTTATCTTCTCGAACTTAGAAAATAATATAAATTTGAAAATTTATCTAAAAATTCCCCTTTAATTTCTATCCAATTTTCATGTAATCATTTATAAAAACCAAAAAAATGTGAAAAACTAAAAATCTTAAAAAAATTTAGATAATTCTAAAAAAATCAAACAATTCTGATTTCAGTCTTTGTGTGTAGATAATTGTTTATACTTTAGCATAAAAATAAGTTCCAGGAGTTTTGGGCACTTAAGTATTTTTAAAGTGCAAAATACTCTTGGTTGTGTACTGTTCATTTTTATTGTCGTTGTTTGATTTTTTAAAAATTATAAAACAACAAAAAAAACTTGAAAAATTACCAAAAATATTTTAAAACTGTAAAACTCAAAAATATATTTTCTGTGATTTTTTGGATATTTTTGGATATTTTAAAAACAAAAATAATGTGGTGTGTGTATTTTTATCCCCTTGTGCATATTGTTTCTAATTTGAAAATAAAAAAATTGAAAAAAAAACAAAAACCGCTAAAAATTTATCTTCAAAATTTGACTGCTAAGTTTTTAAATTGTTCTCCTTGTGTTCGACCCTAGTCGCTATACCAGGTAAACTAAATAGCAAAAACCGTTTACATTTCATTGTTTGATTTCTTTAAAGTGGTTTAAATATTTTTCTCGTTGACCGAATCGATTGGTTGAGAACAATGACCATTGTGCAAATTTTTTCCATCTCGACCGCATCGAAATTCGTGTCATCGGAATGGCGTTGTTGCCGGGGAGCACGACTTAATAGTCATTTTTTGTCTTTCTTGTCTCTACGATATTATAACTGTTTTCTGAGCATCGTCTACTTTGATTTTTTTGGGGTACCGCTTGGAGGACGACTCGGATTCTTTTTTTAGGACTCGCGTAGGTGGAGGAGCAGAAGAAGAGAAGAAGACAGTTGTTCTATTTTAGAGAACATTCTGATATTGTTGTAATAATTTACACCTAGACTCTTGTGGACTTGGACATTATTTGGTGTTTGTTTCGCCAAGTGCTGGTGCACTTGGGGGACCTCATTGATGTTTTCTCGTTTTTGATTTCACCGCCATAACTTTCTATTTGATTCTCGTGTATTTAGCCCATATACTTAGGATTTTTGTTGATTGTGACGTAATTAGCTAAGGCCCAACACCTAATTGCTTGCATGTACCTCTAAAACGTAATTGGACCTAGCTAAAAATAAATTGAAAAGGTTAACTTAATCGTTTGAGAGGCCATGCGCCACTAGTGGTCATACACAGCGTTGGCAGTATCTGTTGTGGCGGACACCGATCGACATCTGAGAGTGGACTCAGGCCTCTCTCTCTCTCTGATTAGTTAGCTATTGTTCTTCACGATCAATAGAAGTTGCTCGTCTAAGGACAGTTTCCTCGTGCATCATATAGTCACGGATCATATTGCATATAGAGTGCTGGAGCAAGGTACGTATTTTCTATCTCTACATGCATCATTGTATTTCATCGTGCATTGGCTTTTCCGATGTCCTCCCTTGATTTCACTCGCATAATTCAAACAGGAAATTGGACACTTGTTAGGTGCTATTTTTGAAAAAAAATCCAAAAAAAGGAGAAAATCAAAAAAAGGACTGCTAATTGAACTTGATTCTTAAAAATAAACGTAATTGATTCATCATTGTTTTGGGAGAGCAATCCCCTCATTGTTTGCGTTTTTAATTGCTCACATACACATTATGGAGTGGTGCCCAAATCCCGTTAAGCCTCCTAAGTGTTTGTACAACTTTTGTCTGATCACTAAACTCTAAAACTGAAAAGATAAAGACTGAAATCTCACGATCAGATTTGTGTTGAGTTGGTGAACTGAGGGTTTGCTTTGTGTTTGAATGTCTTTGGTGTGAGTTGGTTATGTTCATCTTCTCTACATCATTAGCAGTCACCTTCTATCTCCTTCACTCTCTTTCTATTATCCCACCCTCCCTCCCTTCATTTCCCTCTCTTCATGATGGGCCATACTCCATTTCAGCCGGATTTTGCAATAGCTTCTTTTCATTCCCATCATTCTCGCCCACTCCCTTGGGAGGTCGGAACTCCGACCGACATCCTGTTTTCTACCCCCTCCCCATTCCTTCTTTCTTATGGGCATGTTGTCCTAATAGAAGACACCCAAAGAGTTTAGATCGACCATATACGAGACACGGGTGATCACCTTGCTGAGATGAGAGTGCATTCCACAGGAGATCAAATTGGGCAGTTACGAGTTTTAGACGATTTCTATTCTGAGATGATGGATGAGCACCCATACCAAGAAGCGCGGTCCGCTTCTATATTGAGTCCCTTCATTCTGGATTTAGAGTTCATTAATCTACTGATGAAGTTTTCAGGGGGAGTGCATGAGGAGCCCTATATTCATATATCTAAGTTTGAGGATTTTTATGGATCACGGTCATATTCTCATATCATTTCTAAGGAGTTGATGTGTATTACCTTCCCATTTTCACTTCAGGGTAGAGCTGAGAGTTGGCATAGACAATTGGGAAGGAAGTTCGCTACGTGGAGAGATTTACGATCGTTGTTCTTGCAGAGATTTTTTATCCCCATCGTAGAGCAGAGTTGATGCGTTCTTGCATTCAAGATTTTTCAGTAGACCCCCAAGAGCCATTGAGAGAGTCATGGCTTAGATTTGTTGATCTATTGAGGAGATTTCCAGATCATGGAATCTCAGCGACTGACCTTGTGCAGATCATCATGAGGGGGATGACCGCATGGTAGATTGCATCAGTCATTACCTCATGTGATGGTTCATACCACAGTCCCGACATGGATTTATTTGGGACCATCTTGAGAGAACTTTCAGACATTCCATCAGATGATTTATTCGGGATAGCACACGAGGATGATGCGATACCAGTTAGGTGTGCTACACTTCATGAGGATCCAGCCATTACACACCAGCTAGAGGACATGGATACTTCACCTACACAAACGAGAGACGATGAGACAGTTACTGTGACTTCCCAGACACTGATCGATTTTCCATTGTTTTCCAGCCAGAGTTCGAGTCAGTCCCGCACTTTAACGTCAAAGATTCTTGGATTCTAGGTCTGCTAGAATCCCAAGAAATTAAGGAGGATCCCACATTATTTCAATTGCCCTTTCAATCCTTTCAGTATCCATGTCCAGCTGATTCTGTATCCATTCTTCAGAAGATCTTCTCAGATTTAGAAGTACATTTGGATCCATCCCAGCATCGAGAACTTGATGAGGGATGCCATTTTGATTTGACCGATACAAATAGTCCTATATTTGAGCCTAGTGTCCTCCCATTTGATGAGGTCAATACATTTTTGGAGGACCTGATATTTGGCAGCATAGATCCCCAGTTCAATTCCGATTCTACATTACTCCCTGTGGGTTATCTATGGGAGGATGCCACGTACTGATGAATCCCGTATTCATCATGCTAAAATTGGTCAATTAGTCTCTGTTCCCCAAGATTCACATGCATTTATTCATTAACAGAGCTTCTTTAGCATCCATACATGTGTTAATAATATTTGCATTTCATCATGCATAATTGCATTAAAAATCCCAAGTGTAAATTAGCCCAAAAAGCCGCTAACTTCTCTTATTTTTATTTAATTCATCCTAACTGTGATTGACCCCAAATCACCTCCATTGTATAGATATTACTAACATTATTAAATAAATATACAAAAAAAATTACTAACTCAAATAAGTGTCAAATAATCCCAAAGTCTAATTTCACATCCGACAGACTAAAATGAGCATATCTCCATCATACAGTGTCCGATTTTGGTCTACTTACTTTTAAAGTACTCTATTTGTCAATTACCTTCAAAACAAGACCAATTTCGTAAAATACGGAGCTCATATGGGAAAGTTGGGTTTTAGGCCTCTTTTGCGCATTTTCACTTTTTGCTATTTTTGACCTCAGATTTTATGTTCATAATTAACCCTTTTAATTTTAATTCTTCTCCATTTGTGTTCTTTGATGAAAGTTTTATTAAGCGACATAAGAATCCAAATCCATATTAAAACTGAGATTAAAGAAACTGACCGAGTCAAGTGTCTGTTGTCGGCCTCTATAAAAATTGTGTGTTTCTTACTTCTATTTTATTTTCCCATTTTCTTATTTATTAAAAATCAAAAAAAATAGATTAGTGCGTAAATAAATTTCTTGTATTTTATCGTAATTTTTCTAGATTTTTATCCTCTCTAAAACTACCAAAAAAATTACAAAACTCCAAAAAGACGGTTTTTATACACTTGGAGAACCACAAAAAATACCATTTCACACAGATGACCTCTTTTGCTCATGGGTCCTTCATGAAAGTTGTAGATATCGTCGAGACGAACAAATTTTGTGAACAAATTTTTTTGATCCGAGGTCTCTTTCTATTTCTTTTCTATTTTTATTTATCTTTAAATTTTGAAATTTTTTGGGGTGGCACGTGGCAGCCTCTGGGCATGCCACATGTCACCCCTACCACACATATTCTCTCTCCTTCCCCGGGTCACGTGCCCAGCACGTGACCCACCTTCGTCTCCATCCAGCCGTTTTCCCCCCTCCCCCCCTCAGTCGTTCCTCCACCACCTCTCCTCGTAATGGTCGCCGCACCCGCTTCTACCGGCCGTTACGAGGCCAGCCAAGCATCCCCTCCGCATAACGCCCCTCCGATCACCCTACTATAAAGAACCCCTCCTCACCGGCCGTAAAAACCATCTGCCATTCCACAGCCGAGGTTCTTCTCCGGTGGTGACAGCATCAACTTCCTTCGACTTGGCGAGATCCGAGGTGAGTACAGCACCTCGTAACCGCGGCATCGCGACTACAGAGCTTGGGTCTCCTCCACCGGAGCCCTACCTTCGACTTCACACTTGCACATACCGTCTTCGTGACTCTTGCAAAGAGTCGATCCATCGTCCTTCACCGACCTATACCCTTGTCAAAACATCCACGCTCGAGTTCCCCCGCCCCCCTCGTCCTCCACCTCTCTTGTTTGCTAACCTCCTGCAGGTAGATCGTCTCCACCGCCACCCCTCCCCCACGCCATTGCCACTGCCGGAGCTCTGCCAGTCGATTCCAACATCTCCATCTCCAGGCGAAGAGGCGCTCCGCCCGCTGCAGCCCGCCAGCATCAACCCCGAGCACCCACAGCCGCTCGTCCTCCGCCTTGACCTCCTCCACCGGTCGTGTGTCGACCGGCCAAACGCCCCCGCCGCGCATCTCGCTTGCAGCCGACGCACTTCACCTACAGCCTCTTCCGCGCATCGGAGGCGCCTCCACCGCCTTCCCCAGGCCTCTGTCGGTCGTGTGTCGACCGGCCGAGGCCTTGTCACCACCTTGGCCCCGCACTTCGGCCACTGCCCCCGCACCGCCCCGCTCCCACCGCCACTCTGCCCGCCATCACGATGTACATTCGCCGTTTGATCGAGCAGGTGGCCCTTGATCCAACGGTCCAAGAGCCGCCATACCTCCCTACTAGAGCCTCGGCCACAGCCTCGAGGCTCGGGTCCCTCAAAGCAACGTCAGCTTGTCACGTAGGCTCGGGCGTCCGAGTTTGAGCGTCGCCACCCGAGCCTGAGCCTCGAGACCCCGAGCCTCTGGTTCGGTGCCCGAGCATCAGCCGCCTCCCCCGAGCCTCCAGAGGCACGTGCAAGGCACGTGCATCAGGGAAAAATTACAGCCATACTCCCGGTCTTTTATGATATTGCAATTAAACCCCCGCTAGGGTAAATTACATCCGGGCCTCGCCGACTTTGTGAAATTGCATATAAGCCCCTCTAGGGACCTATTTGAAGCAAAAACTTTATTTTAATTATATTTTAGTCTCTGAAATTTCACTTCATCATATCTTTTCCATACGAACTCTGTTTTTAGCATATAACATGTCATTTTGAAGCTCTTTTCATGCTCTACCACTTGGTATAGTTTGTGGACAGATTTGAAGTTGTCTATTGACAATTATTATTTGAGTATCTCTATTGATTCTTGCAGGCTAAATTTTGACATAGTTGTGTTGTATTAAATAGAGGAATTGATGATATTTATGCAGGGACTCCATTGAGAAAAGTTCGTGAAATTAATCCCCATACATTATTTATTAATTATTTATTGAGGATTTAATCTGTGCAGGAGCTTCAAAAAGGAAGATTGAGAAATTATTTCCCTTGCATTTTTCGAAGATAATGATTATCGCTTAAGGAATAATTTACAGGGAAATTGAAAGAAAATTTCAATAGAGCCCCGAACATATTAGATTATTTATTGACACTCTGATTAGATCTCCTGAACGAACATTCTTTTGATATGTGATTCAATTTCGAGGGTTTATTTATTAACATTATTTGGAGCAAAAATTCTGAAATCACAGATCATGTGATGATCTCATCCTATTTTCTTATTTCTTTGCATCTGCATTGCATTGTGTTATATTATTCCAACACAGAAATTAACCAAACATTAATCAATTATTTAATTTAATTTAAAACCGCGTAACTAAGAATCACCGTTCCTTATGTTCGAACTTGTTAGACTTGCCAAGTAAAAAATATTCCACAACATTCAAAGATTGTGGTTTTTGATCGATCAATTTTCTCCTCCTATGCTAATCAAGGCAACTGTAAATAAAACTGACATAAAATTAACCCGTGTCTTGTGGAGAGAAACCCACTCATTGTTTGTAAGGACCAGAATGCACAGTTAAGATAGAGCCAAAACTGAGAAATTTTGCAAAGACTATTATTTTTAAAAACAATTAACTACTTTTCATTGAGAGTCTCCATTAGCCGTTCACGCATCCGACTTCCCTTAGCAGAGTAGGTGGTTTAGAGGACACTGCGGAAGGATTCGTCCTCAAGTATCACGGGTAGCTGTTTAAACGGTCCGTACTTACACCTATATTGGTTGAAAGTAGGTGCAACTAGTTGTATGAACTCAGGACAGTCTTTGTGAAATATTTCAGTACCTAACAGCTTCGCTTAATTTTCAAGATTGTTTTGTCATTAAATAAAATTGAAAAGATAAGCGGTCGAACCCTGACGTGCCTTCATCTGTGTTGAGTGGATGAATCTGAAAATTTGACTTGTGTTTGCTTGGTGTATGCGTTCTCGTGAATACTATCTTCTCGACTCCTCTTAGTCATAGGGTCTCCATCTTTAACACTCCTCCTCCTTCAGGGTTCAGTCAACCCCAGACTAACCCTTCATTTAACTCCTTCACTAAGGAAACTATTATCCTTAGCAAATCTTCACTTAATTCTGTCACTTAATTCTGAACTCTTTTCTTCTGAAGGTGAATCACAATGCCTCCAAAGAAGAACCCTGGTGACGATGAGAACGATAATGTCCCAATTTGAGCTCTCTTGGCTAGGATTACCGTTGCTGAACAACACAACGAACTGCTTAGGGCACAGATAGCAGTAATGCAACGCAGCAAGGATGCTATGGAAGATACGTACCTCCTGGAAATTGATGATGATTATAACTGGTTAAGACTGGTACCCCCTGAGGATGCGTTCGAACACAAACCGCATTTCCTTGCAATGTTATCGAAGTTTGGAGGGAATAATCATGAAGAACCATATATCTTCCTCTGTGATTTTGAGTTAGTCTGCGCTAACCTCTGCCACCCTAGGGGTAGCCAAGACTACATAAAGTTGAGAGCTATCCCCTTTGCCTTGACTGATAAGGCGGCTTACTGGCTGAAAAACTTAGGGGAAGTAGTCACTACATGGGCCATCTTCAAGACTGTTTCTAAAAAAATTCTACCCAGTTAGTAGAATTAACCAGATGAGGATCTAGCTCACAAGCTTTACCTAACACCCGAGCGAACCATTCCGTGAAACCTTGGAAAGATTCACAGACTTAATCCAGAAATGCCCAGGGCACGGGATAAGTAAAATGATGCTGGTCCAAAGTCTTGTCAGTGGCTGAACCCTGAGACTCAAGGATTGGTAAGTGCATCCTTGATGAATCCACGATTCATCATCTTAATATCTTGATCTTAGCAAAATCCATGAGTAAAATCCCAAATAAATGTCCATAAAATCAATAAACTAACAAAATATCTCTTGTAAATAAAACACACTAATTATTGTATATAAGATTGTACAAAATAAATTAACACTAAAAAGCCGCAAAAATAAAGGAGTTTTATACTTGTAAATAGCCCAAAACTTCATGTATTTTTCATAATTTCATTTCAACTCCTTTTTGCCTAATTCTTTCTCTAACTTGTTTATAAAAATGTATATAAAAATACAAAAATACAAAACAAATTTCATCTCAAATAAATGCTTCTAGATCCCAAAGAGAAAAAGCCGTAAAATCCAACTTCCAAGCTAAATTCCCGCTCCGTATGAACTCCAAATTCACCAAACTCACTTTTAGAGTTCAAGTTAGAAAATTATCTATCCAACGGAAGTGGTTTCATTAAAATCGGAGCTCGTTTGCAAAAGTTGGGTTTTGGGACCTAGATGTACATTGTATACCATGTCTATATTCATTCTTTGTTTATTTTTTATTTTACCTTTCTTAATTTCTAAAAATACAAAAAAATCATGCTTGTGTTGTATTTTATTTATATTATTTTATTGTATTTTTTCCGTTGTAAATATCTCTTATTAAAAAGACAAAAAAATGTACATGGTGTTTTGTATTCACTTGTAAATTCACCATTATTTTTTCCTTCTTTATTTTGTTGTATTTAAAGTAGCCTACTTTATTTTATTTTATTTATTTATTTATTTTACATTCTCTACAATAACCACCATTCAACTCTCTTCTACCACCAACCTCCATTCAACCCCACCATTTCTTAAACCTCCCATTCAACTCCATTAATAAAATAACCTCCCACCATTTTAATAACCTCTCATTCCATCATCTTTATATACATGTCATTCTCCTCATTTTTGCCTTTGATCCATCTTTATGTGAGGAGAGCCTAGTTCCCTGAGTTGAATCAGTGACAGCGACGCAACCGCGGTCGAGCGACGACGGCCCTCTCTCCAGTGTGATCCGTTTAGCTTTTGGTCAACATCGCAGCCGCAACCGCGCGCTGCTCGAGCTCATCGCACGCCGGCGATTCGAGAAAAGACCGTGCTCTTGTGAGCACACCATAGGTGATTGCGTTCATCTTAGGTAAATTTTCCCTTCATTTATCATCTTGTCATTTTTGCATTTTTTTAGTTCATCATAGCACCACTCATCATCTTCCATTTGTTCTACTCCATCACATTACCTTCATCATATTTTTTTCCCCATCATGTTCATTCCATGTTTTAACAAAATTAAAAAAATAATAAAAAAAAATTAAAACAAAAAAAAAGGTTCTTTCATTACCACCACCATCACACCATTTGTTTTTTCCCATTTGTTTAGTCTATCATCATCACCATCACCCACCCACCTTATAATTTTTTTTCCATCATGTTCATATTCCCTGTCTAATAAAAATCAAAAAAATTAAAAAAATTAAAACAAAAAAAAGATTCTCTTTTATTACAGCAGCAAAAACATAAAAAAAATAAAAAATAAAAAAAATTGCAATAGCCGCCCCCCTCCACCAGCAGCAGTCGCCGCCGACTCCCCACATCTCCGCCTGCGGGCGGCGCCGCCTTCACCTCCACCGCCGCACGGCGGCTCCCTTCCACCGCGGCCGCTCATCGCCGCGCGACGCCCGCGGCTGTGCGGCGGCGCGAGAGCCGCCAGCCGCAGCTCTTTCAAGCCCGCCGGCCGCCGCCTCCGTCTTCGCCCCTCCAGCCGGCCGCCGCAAGCCTCCTCCGCCTCCAGCGGCGCCACCGCCGCAAGCCTCCCCCGCCACGGTCGCGCGTGGGCGGCGCCGCCCGCGCCCAGGTGTTGGGTTCTTCTTCACCTGCGCACAAGGAAGAAGAAGGTCCCCATTTTTTTTGCTCATATTGCAAGATTTCCTTCATAGTTTTCGTAATTGCAGATTAGTCCTTGTGCATGTTTTATAGTATCTTTTCAATTTCTGATTTGCAAAGACACCCCTATGTTTGGCTACTAATTTGGACACCTGTAGTGCATCTTTGTATTCAATGAAAAATGTTTTCATGTTGAACAACTAATTCTCTACTTTGTGGATATTTCTTTTATTTTTGTGGTGTTTGGGTAATTAATTAAAATTGTGTAACTGAAATTCTTCATATTTTGCCCAATCTGGACTCTTAAATTTATATCTCATACACGGTTGCTCTAAAAATTCCACAAAAATTACATATGATGCATTGATATGTGATGAACTTACTATCCAAATTTCATCTAAAATGGAGTTGTCTTGTGCTTGAAATAATTCATAGAGTGAAATTAGTATTTATTTTTTAATTAAATACACAGACATCATTTTTGCAAAAACTCAAGTCTCCTGGATTCCATATGAAAATATCTTTTTGAGATAATTCACACTCTGATTAATTTGATAACGTGGATTAATTAGGAATTAATTACTCACTGTCACTCTGTTTCCACTGAAAAATACATAAAAAATTCATAAATTGTCAAAAAATTCTAAAAATATTACGGTAGCTTCCTTGCATCATTTTTTAGTTCTAGTAAATTTTTCATAATTTTTTCTTACTGTTTGTGTGAAAAATTGCAAAAATACCCATAAAATGTGTGCATTTTTCATTATTGCATTTTAAGTCCTAAAATTCCAAAAAAATATGTTATGTGTTCATCTCTGGATTAGTATGCTAAGAAAAATATAATTTGGCTGAATTGAACTGATTTGGCATTAAATTTAATTTGGCTAAGTTGTATGCTTTCTTAGTATATTAGTTCACCTACATTGTGCATTTTGGCATCCTCTTTGCATTAAAAAAATCTAAAAAAATACCGCTTGGAAATCTAGACCTAAGTTTTTGAATTAAAAACGAAGTTGTTCCTTTGCCTCCCTGAGTTCGACCCCGGACTTGCCCGGGATATAAATTAAGCCGAGACACTCTTCACGGAGATCTTCTCTCGGTTCTGACCGAATCGCTAAGTACACGTATTACAACGAACACGAATTAATCATCGTATTTAGCGACTCGTCATTCCTGCGGAGGAAGCTACATGGGACGCCACGAGGACACCATCTACAAGTTGTTCGAGAGATTGGCTGAATCCAGACGTGCACAAACCACCAGCCGGGCTTACATAGCCGGCTCCAAAAAGATGGTGAATAATCTGACGACCGATCAGAGTACTGATATGGGAATAATAGTTAATAAGCCAACAATGGTCGAGCATATTTATAAAAAAGGTGGACGAACTCCATAAATCATCTGATATGGAGAAATTGGCTAAATTGCCTAAGCAAATGGAGGAATTGGCTGATCGGGTATCTAAGATACATGCCCTAACTTCACCCCCCCCCCCCCCCCCGCACCCATACACCAAATTCACTGCATTCAAGGTCAAGGGGTAGGGCAACAGAGCCACTAGGGTGGAGACCAAGTCTTGTCCCATCAAACTGAAGAAACCTCTGCTCAAACTATTTGCGAGGAACCTCCACAAGTCATGGAAATAAACGGAGTTTGGCATAACCTAGAACCGGTCAACCGCTCAGAACAAAACACTACTCCGAACCCTCATCCACCACAAGCCCGACCCACCTACCAGCCTCAACTGCAGCAACGACAACAGTACCGCACGAGTTATCAGAACCCAACCACAGCGACAGCAGAACCAACGCCAAGGCCAGCAGGGCCAATTCAGACAATATCAGTAGCCTTAGGCCAGGCAGGGCAAGGGGTCCTCCTCTTCTTCAATCTCTCCGGAACTCCAGCAAGTGATGGACGAGCTTCATGACATGAGAGTTGACATAAATCGACTCTCTCGATGGAGAGATGAAATGACCGCACCCCCGACCAAGATTCCATCTCAAGTCCAAGCTAACCCAAATAGCCTCGGACATAATAAGGTATTAATCTCTGAGTATTCCATAACTGAACATGAGCTCTCATCAAATAATAACGCTTATCATATTTCTCTTAGGAGCAGAAGGGCCGTAATTATGCCTGGTCGAGCGAAGGAACACGGAGACATAGCCCCAGTGTCCACAAATTCACACAACCCTAGGGGAATTGACGAAGGAAGACAAGAGGAGAAAGAAGAAGACCCACCCACACCACCCGTGATACACTACACAACTGGAGATAATGGAGAGTCAGAGTCTGAGTTTGACGTAGACACGCCATCAAGACATCCGCAACATCTGACCAACAATTTCCATGTTTTTAGTCCGAGTCCTGTAAATAATTTTCATTCAATAAAAGTGACATTTTTTATCACAACAAGTCCATCCCTTTCCCCCGTGCTCTTACGGTGGGAAAGAAGAAAAACATAAAAAACCAAAAAAATGATGACGAGATGGCCCGCATCTATAAGGAAAATATTAAGGTCACTCTGTCCCTAGACGAGATGATAGAAAGAGATTCGGCTTTTCAAAAGTACCTTAAGGTGAGATGCACACCAACAAGGGCCAGTAAACAGACTCCTAGCCGAACAAAGAAACACATACTCTCAGTTGCCACATCTCGTCTTATAAAAAAATGAGCTGCCAAGGAAGAAAAGAGACATGGGTGCTCACTTTGTCACTAGCCACTTCTAAGAAATCAAGTTTGCAAGAATATTGTTAGACAATAGTTCATCCATTAATCTCATGCCCACAACCCTATTTGAGCATCTAAATCTAGGTCATCTTAAGCAATCTGCAGATGTACTTTAATTCGCAGACATATCAACTAAGCGACCTAGGGGAGAGATTCGAAATGTTGTCATCAACATAGAGGGACAAAATTACCCAGTAGATTTCACAATACTTGACATGGATGTCCCTAGAAATTGGAAAGACTCCCAGATGATACTAGGGCAACCCTTCCTTAGGACCGCATGAGTATATTCAACTACACATCCGAGAGAATCCAGTTTTGAAAAGTTGAACTTAAAATGAAGCAAAATAGGTTTCAAAGACCTGACACTGAGTCAAGCACTGAGTCTGAAAAATCAGAAACTGAGACAGGATTTACAGAAGCAACAGTTGGGGCCTGGAGACAAAAGCCAGCTGCTAGGATAGAATCATCCTCATCTGGAGAGGAAATTGTTGATGATTTAGTCTGCCAGCTCATTCATGCATCTACCTATACTCTAGGAGACTCAGAAGCCCCTTTGGACCTGTCAGCCCATTCCCCTTATGGACAATCCCAGAGTAAGGTACACAGATCGGACGCGGTGCTTGCCACACCACATTCCATCATTGGCGATCTGATCCCAAAACCACCCACGATGGTGGCCGATATTGATACATTGCTAGAATCCACATCACAACAAGAAGCGCAACTAAGGGAACTAGATTTGAATAACAATACAAACCAACCTGAACTCAAACCATTACCCCCTACACTTAAGTATGCCTTCCTTGCTGGAAAATAAGGGACAGTTTCTGGTCATCATCAGTTCACATCTGACCAAAGAGCAGGAGATCCGCCTGCTTCATGTTTTGGAGAAAAACCGCAAGGCTATAGGCTGGAAATTATATGATCTTCCAGGGATAAACCCAGCACTATGCTCACACCATATTTACCTGGAGGATAATGTTAAACCCTCCCGTGAATACCAACGTAGATTGAATCCAAACTTACGGGAAGTGGTTAAGAATGAGATCGAAAAATGGTGTAAGGATGGTTTCATATGTCCCATCTCTGACTCCAAGTGGGTGTCACCTTTGCATGTTGTTCCGAAAAAGTTGGGACTTCAGATTATCACCAATGAGGAGGGAGAAGAGATCACGACACGGGTACCCACGTCATGTCTGTGTGGATTACAGGCGCCTGAATGCTGCAACAAAGAAGGATCACTTTACGCTGCCTTTTATTGATCAAATCCTGGGGAAATTGGCAGGGAGAGAATACATATGTTTCTTAGACGGGTACTCGGGCTACAATCAGATAGCCATCGCCCCCGAGGACCAGGAAAAGACTACTTTTACATGTCCTTTCGGCACATACGCATTCAAGCGAATGCCTTTTGGGCTTTGCAATACCCCCGGTACCTTCCAGCGATGCATGATTGTGATTTTTACCGACATGGTAGGCGATTTCCTGGAGGTCTTCATGGATGACTTCTCGGTCCATGGTTACTCATTCGATGATTGTCTAGCGCACCTGGATCGAGTCCTCCAAAAGTGTAGGGAAGTGAATCCGGTGGTCTCTTGGGAGAAAAGCCATTTCATGGTGAAAGAGGGCATTGTATTGGGCCATGTCATCTCCAAGAAGGGAATGGAGGTTGACCCTGTCAAAATTGATGTGATCAAGAAGCTCGAGCCACCTATAAATGTGAAACAAGTACGGTCTTTTCTAGGGCATGTTGGATTTTACAGAAGATTTATCAAGTATTTTTTAAAAATTGTCCGACCGCTAACTGACCTCCTAGGGAAAGACACCAAGTTCCTAGTAGATCAATTTAGTATCTTGAGGCCTTCGAACTACTCAAAAGGAGGATCATTGAGACCCCCGTCCTACAAGCTCCCGATTGGTCTCTTCCCTTCGAGATCATGACAGATGCATCCGATTTCATAGTAGGAGCTACGTTAGGACAACAAAAAGATGGAATCCCGTATGCTATTCACTACGCAAGCAAAGTTTTAGACCCTTCTCAGAAAAATTACACTGTGACCGAAAAGGAAATGCTTGCTGTAGTTTTTTCCTTGGAAAAATTTCGATCTATACTTCTAAGATCAAAGGTGACAGTTTACACAGACCATTCTGCCATTCGAAACTTAATGGCCAAAAAGGACGCAAAAGCACGACTCCTTAGGTGGATACTATTGCTTCAAGAATTTGATTTGGAGATTAAAGAAAAACCTGATATTAAGAATGTTGTGACTGATCATTTATCACGGATCGAACTTAACAAAATCCTGGAATCTTAATCCATCCGTGAAACCTTCCCAGACGAGTCAATTTTTGCTATTGACTCACTCCCATGGTATGCAGACACGGTGAATTATCTTGTCACCAAGGAAGTTCCTCAGGGTTGGCCCAGGAATAAAATCGATCGACTCATATCTGAAGCGAGACACTATCATTGGGAGGATCCGTTCCTTTTCTTTGAAGGACCGGATTGCATGTGGAGAAGATGTATTCCTCAAGAGGAATACCAAAGTATCCTCAATCTATGCCACACCTTGGAGGTAGGACGACATCACTCTGGAAAGAGGACCGCTGAGAAGATATTGCAATGTGGGTTTTATTGGCCGACCTTGTTTAAAGATGCTTACAATTTTATCAGGTCATGCCCCGTCTGTCAGAGAATGGGAAGGACCATTGGTTCCAAAGATGCCATGCCTATGCAACCAGTGATCATCAGTGATGTATTCGATGCATGGGGCATTGACTTTATGGGCCATTCCCTAATAGTCAAGGATTTGAATATATTCTTCTCACGGTAGATTATTTATCTAGGTGGGTGGAGGCTATCCCTACTCGAGCAGTAGATAGAAAAATTGTTTGCAAGTTTTTGAAAGATAATATTATTTTGAGGTTTGGAATTCCAAAAATTTTAATATCTGATGGGGGTAGCCACTTTATCAACTGGGAGGTGAAGAAGTTGACTAAGGAATACGACATCGAGCACCGTGTCACTAGTCCTTACCATCCACAATCCAATGGCATGACCGAGGTGTCAAACAGGGAGGTCAAAGGAATTTTATAGAAGCTCGTCTGCCCTGACAGGAAGAATTGGTCCCAACTCCTGGACCAAGTTCTATGGGCTTATCGAACGGCTTATAAGACCCCATTGGGCACTTCCCCGTTTCGAATGGTATATGGAAAGCCATGTCATTTGCCCGCAGAACTCGTGCATAAATCAGAATGGGCAATCAAAAAGATTAATTGGAATTGTCACCAAGGAAAGAAGAACGAGAGATTGATTTGAATGAACTATCTGAAATCAGAAATCATGCTTATGAAAACATCACCATTTACAAGGACAAAGTAAAAAGATGACATAACAAGAACATTCGAACAAAGATCTTTGTCCCAGGGCAGAAAGTATGGTTATTTAATGAAAAATGGAAAATTTTCTAAGGTAAATTGAAATCAAAATGGACGGACCCTTCATTGTAAGAGAGGTACACAATAATGGTAGTGTTGAGATCTCAGAGACTGCAGATAGAACGCAAACATCTTTAGTCAACGGTCAGCTACTTAAACACTTTGTCGAATCCAACGAGCATTTAGTACAAGTTGAACAGATCTTCTTCACTCAGAGCATAGCTTTTGACGAAAGATTTGAACTGCTCATATAGAACACCTCTCCGAATCCAATACTCTTCTGTATATCCATCAACCCGCTCTCGGTCCTCCGATACTTAGTTTAGGGGGACCGATTTCATTGTCTATACAACACTTCTATTCTCTCCATTTACCCTCGACTGTCTCATTTCATCCTTTTTCTTCCATTCTTAGTCCCTCAAAAGTCTAAGTATAGGGGGGGCATGTCGACTTCTATTTTTCTTGTCTCGTCAGTACTTAGTACGAGCTATGTCTAACATTTCACTTTGTGCCAGGAGGACATAGCACATGCTAAGTATAGGGGGGGTTTGTATATATTTTATCTACTTTATCCATAGCTCGTACTTTAATTGTCTTTATCTAACATCGGGAATGGGTACAAGTAGTTTTTCTTATGTGAATAATACCTATATTTTAAAAAACAAAAAAATTGCAAAAAAAACACTCATAGTCTTGCATTTCATCAAACATTTCATGCATTCTTTGGTTGATATATTCCTGACACATTCACTATCACTCAAGGCTTGAGGAATTTTGAGGACACTTGATTTCTGAGATCTTGAGATTCTGAGTTAGCCAGCCTCAGTCATTAGGGTTTTGAACTTAATTATCCACACTTCTCTAGTTTGAAAGATTGAGCGCTATATTGCACTCTTCATCTCTACCTTCAAAAAGAATATGATCAGCATAATCACTTTTACAACTGCATGATTGATGAGATAAGTTGAGATATCACTTGAGGAACTGGGACTAGAGATTTGAGTTTAGACATGTGATTTAATGATATTCGAGGATGGGATAAAGTTAATGAAGGCTTCAGAAAACTTGAGTGTCAGCAAAATCCTAACCAGTATGTGAACAAGTTCATATGATATCTTTTCGATATTGACCTAAGTGCCAGGGTGTGTTGAAACTTAATGAAAATTGTTGATCAATGTGAGCCAACTTTTGGTAAAAGCAGTGGAGCTAGCCAACAAAAGAAAAGAAAAAGAAATGTCAAAGAAAAGCTCTATCATACAAAGTCAAATTCCAAATGAGCTTCCACCAATGGCGAGCGCTCCCAAACATTTTCAAAGTGTCCACTTGGACCAAGTGCTAATTAGGACCAAGGAGTCGAGCTGGCACCACAAAAAGGGCTCTGCATCGTAAGCGATACAAGTCTGGGTGTCGAAGGTGACGAGTCCAAAATTCGCTAAGTTAAGAATGTGTATTTATCGCCGTGCGTAAAAATGATTTGTCGTGCGTTATAGGCGGCAATCGGAATCGGTCAAGAGAATAACCACAAATAATTTATTCAATTTTCAATCTCGTGGTTTTATGTTTATTTTACTTGGACAAGTCCCAAGGTCGAACACAAGGAGGCAAAGGAACAACCTAAAATTATGTCTGTCAAAATTTATGCGTGGTTTTTGATGCGGTTTTTTTTTGGAATTTTCAATGTAATATGGGATGCAAGGTGCAAATTTGGCTTATTTTAGGGACTAAAATATCAAATATGTTCAAATGATGTCCAAACAATACAAAACTTGGCCACAATGTAAATTATGATGAAATGAATGCACTGTAATTTTTTTGGAATTTTTGGATGCAATATGAATTTTTTTATGAATTTTTAAATGCAAACAAAATGAATTTCAATGTTTAATTATAATAAATATTAAACCTACTTGTTTTCAAGGGATAAAATTATCTGAGATCTATCACTAGGTGATAGATCTCAGAAAAATCCTAAACCTTGAAAATGTGAGATCTAATACCTATTAAAAATCAAACACTGAATTATGCAAAATGATTTTTACAGGGAAAATTATGCATGCAAATGTAAATCTTTTTTGGCACAATTTCAAGCATAATTATCTCTACAATATGAGATTTTTCAGGAATTTTTAGAGCAATGGTTAATCAATGGCAAATTTAAGAGCACAAATAGGGCAAAGTATGCAATTTTCCACAAAATAATTAATTATTAATTAACCACTGATCACAAAAATATCCACAATATATCAGAATGTAGAGAATTAATTGACAAACAAAATGCTATTTTTGGATTAATAAAATAATTCAATAAAGATGTCCGAAACTGTGGGGGATTACAGGGGTATTTATGCAAAATAAATAACTAGATAATATAGGGATGTAAGTGAGATTACATATACCCGTGGGGGTATTCTTGCAAAAACTCCAGAGCACGTGCCTCTGGATGATGGGGTATATGCACGAATACGATGGAGTCCAGGGGGTTGCTTGTAAATGACCCAACGGGTCACGTGCACCTCACGTGGCCCCTGGGACTTGGGCTTCTGCTAACGTTCCCCGCCTCACGTGCATGGCACATGGTGGCGTCTCGGGGCTGACACCCGGTCCTGGTGGCACTGCTCGTCGAGACGGAGAGGCGGAGGTGGTCCGGCGTGCTGGCGGTAGTTTGCCTGGCGGTTGTTGGCGTCGCCGCTCATGAGTGCGGTGAAGGCAAAGATGCGTGTTGGATGCCTCTAGGCGTTGGAGTTGACGACGAAGGATGGTGTTGATGCTCAGCATTGTACAACGTGGAGGTAGAGTAGAAGCGGTGGACGGTGACGAAGGCGGGGGTGTCAGGCGGCGGTCGTCGACGCGCGGTGGAGAAGAAGGTGAAGACGATGGTGCTTGCTGGAGGCGGAACACAGGGTGGAGACGTTGGAGATCAGTCGGAGGAGAGCAGAGGCGTTGGCTCAACGGGATGAAACCCGGAGCTAAGCAGTAGCGACGGAGATGGTCGCAGCTGCAACGAGGGAAGAGGGCCCTCAGACCTCGCCGGCTTTAAGGAGGAGGAGGGGTGCTGTCACCACCGGCTCCTCCTCTACGATGGGTCTAACGGCAGATACCTAGGCTCAACGGTGGAGCGCTTCTTAAATAGAGTCGGGTATGGTCGGACATGGAAAGAGGTCGGGATACGATTGGGGATTTGATTTGGGATCGAGGCGGCGCGAGATCGTGGGGGATTCAATTGGGATTCGACAAGGCGATGGCGGCGCGAAGGGATCTGAGATGGATTCGCGGCGAGGCGGCGCGGATCATAGCGGGCGAGATTGGTGGCGTAATCGAAGGAGGTGGCGGTGGCCGAATGTGGAAGGTGGCTTGGGAGACGACGCACAGGCGTCGTCCGATCGAGCGCGATCGGGCGGCTCCTGTGGCGCCATGTGGCGACAGGGGGTGTGAAGGGGAGCGCACGTGCAGTGCGTGTGCGGGGCGGCACTTGTGTTGCACGTGAGTGGCTTTTAATTTTTTTTATAAAACGAGTTTAAAATACCTCAAAAAAAGTTGACATGTGGCGGCTCCAGGAGCTGCCACGTGTCAGCACCAGAAAATTCGAAAAATAAATCTTTTGTAAAATCAAAAATAAATAGCAAATAGCCTCGGATCAATTAGTTTCTTCACAAAAATTATTCGTCTCGATGAGATCTACAACTTTCATGAAGACATCAAAATCAAAATCGATCAAATGTACAAAGTGAATTTTTGGGGTATCCCATGTACATAGAATACCTTGATTTTTGGGTTTTGTAATTTTTTGTCATTTTTAAACCAGATAAAAAACCAGAAAAAATGTGATAAAATCAAAGATAAATAATTTCACATTAATCTAGTTTTTTTTATATTTTTATTAATTAAGAAAAATAAGAAATAAAATAAAATAAGAAAAAGACCAATTTTGTACAAGTGGTTAATGAAGACTCGGACCCAATTTGTTTCTTTGATTTCAAGCTCAATTTGGATTTAGATTTTTGCGCATTTTAATAAAACTTTTATCAAAGAAGATAAATCAAAAAGAAAAGAATTAAAATAAGTTAAATATGTTCGCAAAATAATAGGTCAAAATCAGCTAAAATACAAAATGTACAAAAGAGGCTCAAAACCCAATTTTCACAAATGAGCACCGATTCACTTGAACTTGGTCTTGTTTTGAAGGTAATTGAATGTACATTAGTTCAAAAGTAAGTAGGATCAAAACGGACACTAGATGGGAAAGATATGGGGTTTTTAGTCCGGAAATCCTGAAACTAGGGTTTGGGTTTTTGGTCCATTTATTTGGGTTAGTGATTTTTTTGTATTTTTCATTTATTATTGTTAGTGATATGTACACAGTGGAGGTGGTTTTGTGTCATTAGGAGTTAGCATAAATGAGTTAAAAATACGGGAAGTTAGGCTATTTACAGGTCATTTTGGCTTAGATTTTTGGCTACTTATTTTGTGCAAAAATGAAGGATAAAATGCCATTCTTATAAAAACATGCATGAATGCTATTTATGCAGAATAAATGCCTAAATGCTATTGATTTTGAGGGATTTGAGCTTAATAATGAGATTTAGAGTGATGAATCTGAGATTCATCAGAAGGTATCTTAGATACTCAAAAGAGACACACCCCGATGTACTCCCAGAAAAACAAGTGCAGACGACTCCAAATTCTCTTGACGGACACATTGATCAACAAAATAAAATTATACTTGTGTTGAGTAATAAGGCACTCGAGAGGCACCTTGTTCCAATGTGAGGGAGAGAAAATTAGACACAATCATATGCCCTCCATCATCTGGTTGTCCATCTACACTTTCTAGTCTAACAAACTAATGAGACGGTTGATTGAAGCAAGAATAGACTTACTCCCTAGTGTTGAGGATTAGGTCTAGAGGAGATTCTCTTAGATTGGAACTTTGGGTGATGTCTAGACTTGACTCTCATGAATGCAGTACACTAAAAATCATATCCTTATATTATATGTACAAACAGAGAGTCGGAAAATTAGAACAGTTGGATTCCTTCTGATTAAAACTTGGTTGAGCCCAGAATTTTAGGATCACTCAAATTAAGGGTCTTCTATGAATTGAGCCTTGAAAATTCACATGCACATCAGGGATATATTCAACTAAGTCATTCATTCATTTATGCTCGAGGACGAGCATGGTTTAAGTATAGGGGCATGATGATCCCGTATTCATCATGCTAAAATTGGTCAATTAGTCTCTGTTCCCCAAGATTCACATGCATTTATTCATTAACAGAGCTTCTTTAGCATTCATACATGTGTTAATAATATTTGCATTTCATCATGCATGATTGCATTAAAAATCCCAAGTGTAAATTAGCCCAAAAAGCCGCTAAATTATCTTATTTTTAGTTAATTCATCCTAACTCCGACTGACTCCAAATCACCTCCATTGTGTAGATATTATTAACATTATTAAGTAAAAAATACAAAAAAAATACTAACTCAAATAAGTGTCAAATAATCCCAAAGTCTAAATTCACATCTGACAGACTAAAATGAGCATATCTCCCTCATACGGTGTCCGATTTTGGTCTACTCACTTTTAAAGTACTCCATTTTCAATTACCTTCAAAAAAAGACCAACTTCGTAAAATACGGAGCTCATATGTGAAAGTTGGGTTTTGGGCCTCTTTTGCGCATTTTGACTTTTTGCTATTTTTGACCTCAGCTTTTATGTTCATAATTAACCCTTTTAATTTTAATTCTTCTTCATTTATGTTCTTTGATGAAAGTTTTATTAAGCGACACAAGAATCCAAATCCAGATTAAAATTGAAATAAACGAAACTGACTGAGTCCAAGTGTCTGTTGTCGGTCTATATAAAAATTGTGTGTTTCTTACTTCTAATCTATTTTTTCATTTTCTTATTTATTAAAAATACAAGAAAATAGATTAGTGTGTAAATAAATTTCTTATATTTTATCATAATTTTTCTAGATTTTTATTCTCTCTAAAACTACCAAAAATTACAAAAACTCCAAAAAGACCATTTTTATACACTTGGAGAACCACCAAAAATATCATTTCACACAGATGACCTCTTTTGCTCACGGATCCTTCATGAAAGTTGTAGATCTCGTCGAGTTTCGTGAAGGAAACTTCCGATCCGAGATATCCTTCTATTTCTTTTCTATTTTTCTTTATCTTTAAATTTTGAAATTTTTTTGGGGTTACATGTGGCAGCCTCTAGGCATGCCACGTGTCACCCCCACCTCACCCATTCTCTCTCCTTCCTCGGGACACGTGCCCAGCTCGTGACCCACCTTCTTCCCCATCCAGCTGTTTTCCCCCCTCCCCCCGTCAGTCGTTCCTCCACCACCTCTCCTCGTAACGGTCGCCGCACCCGCTTCTACCGGCCGTTACGAGGCCAGCCAAGCATCCCCTCCGTGTAACGCCCCTTCGATCACCCTCCTATAAAGAACCCCTCCTCACCGACCGCAAAAACCATCCGCCATTCCACAGTCGAGGTTCTTCTCCGGTGGTGACAACATCGACTTCCTCCGACTTGGCGAGATCCGAGGTGAGTACAGCACCTCGTAACCGTGGCATCGCGACTACAGAGCTTGGGTCTCCTCTGCCGGAGCCCTACCTTCGACTTCACACTTGCACATATCATCTTCACGACTCTTGCAAAGATTCGATCCATCGTCCTTCGCTGACCTATACCCTCGTCAAAACATCCACGCTCAAGTTCCCCCCCCCCCCCCCCGTCCTCCACCTCTCTTGTTTGCTAACCTCCTGTAGGTAGATCATCTCCACCGCCGCTCCTCCCCCGCGCCATTGCCACTGCCGGAGCTCCGCCAGTCGATTCCAGCGTCTCCATCTCCAGGCGGAGAGGCGCTCCACCTGCTGCGACCCGCCAGAAGCAACCCCGAGCACCCACAGACGCTCATCCTTCGCCTCGACCTCCTCCGTCGGTCGTGTGTCGACCGGCCAAACGCCCCCGTTGTGCATCTCGCCTGCAGCCAACGCACTTCGCCTACAGCCTCCCCCGTACGTCGGAGGCGCCGCCACCACCTTCCCCAGGCCTACGTCGGACGTGTGTCGACCGGCCGAGGCCTCGTCGCCACCTTGGCCCCACGCTTCTGCCACCGCCCCCGCACCGCCCCGCTCCTACCGCCGCTCCGCCCGCTATCACGATGTACAGTCGTTGTTGGATCAGGCAGGTGGCCCTTGATCCAACGGTCCAAGAGCTGCCACGCCTCCCTACCCAAGCCTCGGCCCCAGCCTCGAGGCTCAGGTCCCCCGAAGCAACGTCAGCTTGTCACGTAGGCTCGGGCGTCCGAGCTTGAGCCTCGCCACCCGAGCCTGAGCCTCGGGACCCTGAGCTTCTGGTTTGGCGCTCGAGCCTCAGCCGCCTCCCCCGAGTCTCCAGATGCGAGAAAAATTGTAGCCATACCCCCGATCTTTTCCGATATTGCAATTAAACCCCTCCAGGGGTAAATTACATCTGGGCCTCGCCGACTTTGTGAAATTGCAGATAAGTCCCTCCAGGGACCTGTTTGAAGCAAAAACTTTATTTTAATTACATTTTAGTCCCTGAAATTTCATTTCATCATATCTTTTCCATACGAACTCCGTTTTTAGTATATAACATGTCATTTTGAATCTCTCTTCATGCTCTACCGCTTGGCATAGTTTGTGGACAAATCTGAAGTTATCTATTGATAATTATTATTTGAGTATCTTTATTGATTCTTGCAGGCTAAATTTTGACATAGTTGTGTTGTATTAAATAGAGGAATTGATGATATTTATGTAGGGACTCCATTGAGAAAAGTTCGTGAAATTAATCCTCATATATTATTTATTAATTATTTATTGAGGATTTAATCTGTGTAGGAGCTTCAAAAAGGAAGATTGAGAAATTATTTCCCTTGCATTTTTCGAAGATAATGATTATCGCTTGAGGAATAATTTACAGGGAAATTGAAAGAAAATTTCAACAGAGCCCCGAATATATTAGATTATTTATTGACACTCTGATTAGATCTCCCGAATGAACATTCTTTTGATATGTGATTCAATTTCGAGGGTTTATTGATTAACATTATTTGGAGCAAAAATTCTGAAATCACAGATCATGTGCTGATCTCATCCTATTTGCTTGTTTCTTTGCATCTGCATGGCATTGTGTTATATTATTCCAACATAGAAATTAACCAAACATTAATTAATTATTTAATTTAATTTAAAACCGCGCAATTAAGAATCATCATTCGCTGTGTTCGACCTTGGTAGACTTGCCAAGTAAAAAATATTCCACAACATTCAAAGATTGTGGTTTTTTATGGACCGATTTTCGCCTCCTATACTACAATTCATCATTATTAAAGAGGCGGATTTCGCGTTCATCACGTACCCTGTATACTCGTTTTCACTTTCTGGGAGTGTATCCGATCTGTCGGACCACGAGACTGAGTCTTCTGATATTTCTGATCCTGAGTCTGAGTTTTCTCACCTCGACGACCCTCGCGAGGATGAGCCGATCTTTGAGGTATTCGATGATTTTATTGATTTCTCTACATTATATACAATGGATATCAGCCTTTCTAGTAAGTCTTCTGATCATGACCTTCCGTACCTTTTTGAGACGATGATTGATGTGGAGGATTCCATGACAGATCCTTCCTTCTCCACATCCGATATCTTTGGCTCCATCCATTCACTCCATTCAAACCTTGAGCCGATGATTTCTTTTGTGCTATCGGAGCCTGATTTTATCTTCCCATATCTTTACCCGGTAGCAGACACCCTCCTGATTGTTTACTTGAGTGTCATAGTTTACACTCTTGACCTCGTTGTTGTTCTCCCACCGAGACTACGATGATAGTACGGTATTCGTCTCACAGATGTCGTCCTGAACCTCAATACTGTGTTATCCTAGCCTTTGCGCCCAGGTAGGGGCGTAAACTCTAGCACTTGTTGAGAGGCACCTCAACATTGTCCGACTCGTAACTGTATAGATCATTATGTCCATATCATTCATTTTTCTGTCTAAACACCCCATCTTCATCTCATGACTATGTTATACTTAGATTGCACTTTACCCAAAGTATAGGGGGTGTCAGACTTGTGATTATTCTTTTGATTCTTTTTACCTCTGTTTTGTTGCATATACTCAGGGATATTTTACCCTAAGTATAGGGGAGGTAGACTATGTACATCATCTCGTGCAGTAGTCCCCTTGTGTACAATCTTCTATACTTAGGATTACTTGATCCTAAGTATAGGGGGATCACCGACATATATTCATCATATTCTTTTATCGTTGTTGTAGTATAGCATTATTTTCACTTCCGAATACTTAGCACGAGTTATGTCTTCCTTTACAGTTCTTTGATCACTATGAGGACATAGTTCGAGCTAAGTATAGGGGGTGTCGTATATATTGCATATATACTTTAGCCATAACTCGTACTTTCGTATTTTTAATATGGCTAAACAATATATAAATACTTGTATAATTCAGTAAAACCAACCAAAAAATAATAAAAAAAGATGCAGATATTTCCTCAGAATTCTTTTTGTATATACTGATTAATAAATTAGGTTAAAATATTTTGAAAGATATTTTGAAAATAGTTTGAAAACCTATTTTAAATTTTTTTGAAAACTATTTGAAAAATGTTTGAAAAATATTTCAACCTTTGTAAAAATATTTTGTCTTGTAAAATCTTTTTTCTTTGTGTGAAATAAAATTATTTTGTAAAATGATTTGCAAATGTTTTGAAAATGGTTGAAAAATTATTTTGAAAATTAATACATATTATTTGAAAAATATTTGCAAAAATGTTTTCAAATGTTTGTAAATGTTTGTAAAATTATTTGAAAATTATTTTGGACTATAGTTTTCAAAATTATTTGTAAAATTATTTTCAAATAAGTTTGAGGAATATATGCATCACACAAAAAAATCCAGCTGTATGCATATACATGTATAAATTACTCAAGTTGTAAATCTTCTCACATGATTCTTGTAAATAATTGACTCACTCATGTGTATCTCATCCCTAACCCTTATTTAAAAAACAAAAAATTGTATATACTAGTATATATTTTACTAACCCTTTTTTCCTTTTTGAAAAAAAACTACAAAAATAAAAAGTTTATAAAAATTTGCATTAAAAAATTCTTTTGCATGTACATCATTTTTCAAAAATTCATAAAAAGTTCAAAATTAGAAAATTGTTTCACAAAAAGATTTTCCTTTCTTTTCTTTGCATTGTACATATTTCTTGCATTATCATGTGCATTTTTCAGGATAATTTTGACACTTAAAGTAAGTCTGGAATAAAATTGAAGAATGGATCATAGTTGGACCTTAATCTACTTAATTTCAGAGGAACCTTATAAGAACTGGAGTTAAGGCTTTTCATGTCCTAGTGACTTAATTCTTTGAGTCCATAAGACTATGTTCACATGTCATCTTGATAAGTCTAAGTAGAATATTTAACAACACATGCATGATTCTTTAAGACCATAGCTTACCTTGGACAAGCACTCTACACATAGCTCTTCATGGAGGAGGTAGTGAGGGGCAGGATCTTTTGGCTTAGGGTAGCATGTGAGGGTAGTACATCTAGGCGGAAGCTCTCATCCTCCTTTAGGGAGGGAAGTGCGTCTCAACCTGGTTTGGCGATGTTGAGGTCTAAAGACAGGATGCTATGGGGTTGCAATAATGCTTCAAAAGAAGGATAGTCTACTGGCTCAAGAGGAAAAACTCCTTATGTACATGTTGCACCTTTTATATATTGTCAGAAAAAAGAAAAAAATGCAAAATCTCCAAAAGTAGACAAGCCTGATTGAAAAGTAAAATGCCCGCCAGAGTGTATATACAAGTAAAAAAAAGGAATAAGAGCTTCAAAGTCAAATGTTTGTAAGCTTGTAGCGGATGGCTTGGCTACACTGGTCATGCAACCAAGGATAGGAAGCTACACTGGTTATCGTCCATTCTCTTCTCCATCCCCTCTTCTTGAGCTGATTGTACTTGAACTTGGAAGGGAATATCCCCGCTCCTCGAGGAAAGAGTTGCTAGACCGAGGTATTAGAGTTACCTTGTTGGGAGAGGTTATTTCTTTTCTACTTTGAGATGAGGAGCTATATTTCACTTATACCGTACAAGTAAAGATTCATAGTCATAAGAATTGTGTATGTAGACTTGTTCTGACCTGACTGTTGAGGAGACCTGAATAGGAGTGTTGTGGAACTTAGAGGCTATTAGGTTTTAAATCCATTTCCCATTAAGGTTCCGACACACTAATAATCCAAAGGTCCGACAGAGCTCCATACTACAATTTTATGAAGATAAGTTTAAAAGTCAACATTGTTCTAACTTCTTTCCTTTGTCTTTTCTTTATTTTTATTTTCACTTATTTTTCAAATAAGTGTTTGCTAAAGGACTAGCAAAGGTAAAGTACAAGGGGAATGATTAATCCACGATTCATCGTCTTTATTCTTTTATTCTAGCTTCATTTCCTTAGTCAAACACCTATAAATACCTACTAATTTCATGAAATTACCATTTTGCATGCATTTGTTAAATATGCATTTTTAACACTTTTTAATACTCAAATAAAAGAATAAAGAAGAAAAGGAAAGGAAAAGAAAAATAAAGGATGTGTTTATCAAATAAATGCAGACTGACTTGAACCCCGAGAGAAGGTCAAGACTTGAACTGATCGACCAGGAATAAAGTAGGGGGAGATAGGGTCTTCAATTCAAAAATCCAAAACCATTTTAAAAATATTTTTCCCTATATATTTATACAAAACTTACACTATTTTATTTGTACATAAATTGACTTCAAATTAAATATTTTATAAATAAAAGTTGTAAATAAAAATGTTTTGTAAATAATAAAAATAATTGCAAAATAAAATAATATACAGATTACAAATAATCACACTCAGAAAAAGGTGCAAAACAATAATCGAAAGACCAATTCCAACTCCATACAAACTCTAATTGAATTAAACTTACTTCCATTATACTCTAAATTAAATTATCTTTCAAATGGCTATGCTTTCATAATTTTTGGAGTTACGGTTGAAAAGTTAGTTTCTGGAGTGTTTTGTGTAGTTTTACCAATTACCTATTGTATATATTTATTCATATTTATTTTTTATACATAATGTACATAATTTTAAATATTATCTTCATTATTAAAAATAAAAAATAAAAAAATAAAAAATTATTTAAAAATATTTCCTTATTTATACATGTGTATATTGTATTATATGTACATAATATTTGTATACAACTAATTTCCTTACATATAAATCTCCAAAAAAGTAAATATCTAACATTAATTAATTAACTTAATTTAATTATGAAATTTGTATTTAATTAATTTAAGTATTTAATTTATTCATTATTTAATTTAAACATACCTTATATATAAAGATATGATTCTATACCTTAAATAGCCACCATTAAGATAGCTAATTAATTTTCGTAAATTAATTTATTTATTTATTTATTTTAATTAATTCAAAAATTCGTTTGTAATTTGTTGATTTATTATTAAATTAATTATTTTATTAATCCACCATTAAACACTTTCCTCTTTTGTACATCCTTTCCTTTTGTAGTTTTCTTCTCTTTTTATGGGCTCCTCCTCCCTCATTTGTCTTTGATCAATCTTTGGTAAGAGAGCCCAATCTCCGAGATCCATCTTGTTGAAGAAGGGTGCCTAGCTTTCGAGCCGTCTGGTGACAGCAAGTCGGCCTTCGTTGAGGCCATCACGGCATATCCGATCTCGAGGTGAGATCTAACTTTATTTTCCATCGTTTTTCCTAAGTAAATTTTAGATTCAATTTTGACTTCGGTTTCGTGATTAGAATTTAGACCTTAGAAATTCCAAAAATATCCATCGCACTTGTCCGATCCGACACCGATTTTTCATTGCATCTTGCGATCTCTCTGTTTCCATTTCTATCTCACATAATCTTCCACCTCAGGTCACGCACAGTGACCGGAGACTCGGATCTATCTTCCGTCTCGTCAAGATCCACAACCGCTCATACACTCTATTTTATTTATAAATAAATAAAAAACAAACAAAACATATAGTTGTTTATTCCTAATATTTATTTTGCAGGATCATCTTTAAAAAAATAAAAAAAATATTACGATCCCTATTTATAGTTTTTAAAAAAATAAATAAATAATAAAATTATTATCTCTAATTATAGTTTACAAAAGAAAAATATTAAAAAATAAAAAAAATCGCTAGCAGGTCTCCGCCCAACGCCGTCGAAGCCAGCGGCGCCGCTACCCGTGCCCCCCCCCAACCAGCCTACACCGGCGACGTGCCTCCATCCTCGCCGCCGCCTCCACCGTGCGAGGCGTTCGCCTCGGTCCCCAGTCCATCGCCATCCCTCCGTCCGTGCGGCAGCACTCCAGCACGTAGCACCTTGCTCCGCCCAACCGCCCTGCGGCTCCTCCGTGCCACCACGATGCAGATCTCCACGGTCGCAACCCAGCGATGCCACCTACGTCTAACCGCCGGTACTGCTGCCTCTCACGGTGGATCGCATCGACCGCAGTAGTCACTGCTTCCTCCCGTACGTTGCCGCATGCGGCCCAACGCCCGAACTCCGTCGGTTGCGCCTGAGTCCCCTGCCGCCCTCCAGATCTCCGCCGACCACCAGGAGGCACAGCTCCGACCGCGCCTCCTCCCGCTCCACTGCCCTCAGCCTCTAAGCCCCCACACACGGCGGCGCCGAGCCACTCTCTCCCCCTTGGGTGGTGGCCACTGTTGAGGAGGAACAAAGGATCCCAAGCAAAGGAATTCTAGGAGGGTTTTTTATTATAGAAAATTTTTGAAGAAATTACAAGAAAGTCCCTGGAACTTTCGAAAATCAGCCCATGCCTTGGGTAAATTTCAATTTTCACCCCGTATTTACTTTTATGTTATCTTTAGGTGCAAAAACATTAATAAATTGTGTTTTAGTCCATGTGTATCCAGACTATTTATTTGCATGTTCTTCTTTATGAAATAAATATTTTTATTGCTCCAAAAATCTGAAAAAAATTTATATATGCTCCTACTATGTCAGTGATCATTGTATAAAATTTGCATCGCATTTCATCATCATTTGATATTTTAAAAAAATCAAAATAGTGTCTTTTTGTCTATCCGAACTTAGAAAAATCATAAAAAAAATCAAAAATTTGTCTATAAATTCCAAAAAATGTTATAGGTGTATTTTGTTTCCCTTTAATTTCTATCCAATATTCGTGTAAAAATCATTATAAAAACCAAAAAATTGTGAAAACTAGAAATCTTAAAAAAATTGTAGACAATTCTAGAAAAATCCATAAATTCTGATTTCAGTCTCTATGTGTAGATAATTATTTATATTAGTACAAAAATAAGTTCCAGGAGTTTTGGGCACTTAAAGTATTTTTAAGTGCAAAATACTCTTGGTTGTGCACTGTTCATTTTTATTGCCACTGTTTGATTTTTATAAAATTAGAAAAACATCTAAAAAATTACTAAAAATATTTAAAACCTGTAAAACCCAAAAATATATTTTCTGTAATTTTATGAACATTTTTGGATATTTTAAAAAATACAAAAAGAGTGTGGTGTGTGTATTTTTATCCCTTTGTGCATATTGTTCCTAATTTGAAAATAAAAAAATTGAAAAAAAAATCAAAAACCACTAAAAATTTATCTTCGAAATTTAACTGCTAAGTTTTTAAATTGTACTCCTTGTGTTCAACCATGGTCGCTATACCAGGTAAATTAAATAGCGAAAACCACTTACATTCCATTGTTTGATTTCTTTAAAGTGGTTTAAATATTTTTCTCGTTGACTGAATCGATTGGTTGAGAACAACGACCATTATGCACATTTTTTCCATCTCGACTGCATCGAAATTCATGTCATCACTCTCCCTCAGCCCTAAGATCCTTCCCATGGATGCCATCATAACCACTCCTTTCCACCTCTATCTAAGTCGTTAGATGCGCTATCATCCAACCATTTGAGACTTTCACCAATATTTTGAATATAAAACATGCAACTTTTTGCACGCAAAGCTATTGTAGGAATATAGTGCATTTTAGGAAGATTCCTTTGGAGGCTTCATGGTATTTTGTTGATGGTTTTGATTGCAAGCACCAAGCTTTTGCAAGTAAGATATATAGTATATATATAATGTGATGGATGATGCTTGTCTATGAAGAAAATGAACATGTTCTCAATTCCTCATCTCAAGAGGGGAACCGAGGTATCAACCTCAGGTTGGCTAATCAGTGTGACCTTCTATCGTTTGACTTTCCACTACCCAGATTTAATCAACAGATACAGGGAGGTCTTGCCAAACAATCATGAATCCATAGCAGTAGCAAGCAAAATAGAGAAGAAATATGCAAAACGGAAGACTAATCTTTGGTTGCTCCTTGGGCTATTACATTGCTTGATTTAAGCTTTCGTCAATCACTCCCCATTCAGTCGATCTGCACCAGAAGAACTCACTTCTCTTTCTGGCGCTCTCATCGATCCTTTACTTGACTCCTTGAACACTCTTTGTTGGAATCTGACTACAAGGACAATATAATGACTCACTAACAACATACATTAATATTACACCATTATACAATACAACATCCCAAAGTATACACCACTTCACATACACTCACTCACTTATATTCTCTAACTATCCAACACTCAAGCTCTCTATACTTTCCTCTCCAATATACTCGGTGTGGCTTTCTAACTCTCTTGGTTTTTCTCTTGGTTGATTACACTCCAAGCTCAAGGGTCCTATTTATAGAGGCCAATGAAGTACACTAGAACAAGTGATGGCTTCTTACAGAAGTCAACTTTGGAGATGGCTTCTTAAGGAAGCCAACAATAGCTTCTCAGCCACTTTAGAAGTGGCCTCTCAAAGAAGCCAACATAAAGATTTCTCTAGAAGCTTGCTTATTTTAGAGGAGATGTTGATTTTAACACTCCCCCTCAGCATCGACTCTTCACATTCCAAGTTGTCTTCGAAAATACTCGACCTTTGTTGTGTTGAGTCCTTTTATAAATATATCTGCTACTTGGTCCTACGTCACTATCGACTTCATCTCAATCTCTTTTTCTAGTACATTCTCTCTCAAGAAGTGATATTGAACTTCTATATGCTTAGTTTTTACATGAAGTATTGGATTCTCAGCTAACTTGATAGCAGATTGATTATCACAGTATAAATAGACTAGATAATCAATTGGTTGATGAAGATCCTCCAGTAGCTGCTTTAACCAAGTACTTTCTTGTATTGCCATAGCTGCAGCTCTATACTCGGCTTCAGTTGATGAAAGAGAAACAGTTGGTTGTCTCTTACTACACCACGAAATTACTCCTGAGCCAAGGCTGAAAACATAGCATGTGGTCGAACGTCTTGTATCATGGTCGTCAGCATAATCAGCATCACAATAGCCCTTAAGCTTGCAGTGCTCTCCTTTCTTATAGAAGATCCCATAATCCATAGTTCCACTTATATACATCATTATTTGTCTTATTGATTCTAGATGAGGCCTCCTAGGATTTTGCATGAATTTAGTAGCTACTCCAACAACAAAGGTTATGTTTGGCCTAGTCGTGGTTAGGTAGATCAAGCTACCAACCAGTTGCCTATACATGATCATATCTTCTAATACCTTGCCTTCTTCAGCACAAAGTTTAGTGCTTACCTCCAATGGGGTTTATGTAGGCTTGCAATGTAGCATACCATGCTTTTGTAAAATATCCTTAGCATACTTGTGCTAATGTAAAAGAATCCCTTCATTGATGCGCTTTACTTCGAGGCCAAGAAAATGCTTGAGCTCGCCCAGCTCTTTTATCTGAAATCTGATGAATAGATTATCATGAATTCTCTTAATCTCTTCTACATCATTTCCTGTAATGATCAAGTCATCCACGTACACGAGTACTATGGATAACTTCTCATCTCTTATCTTTATAAAGAGATTGAAATCTGATGGAGCAACTTGATACTCGCATTGTAGCAGAAACTCTGTCATCTTTCCATACCATGCTTTAAGTGCCTGCTTCAAACCATAGAGTGCCCTCCTCATCTTGCAAACATATTAAGGATGACTCTTATCTTTGAATCCTCTTAGCTGCTCCATATAGATATCTCGATCTAACTCTCCATGAAGAAATGCATTCTTTACATCCATTTGCCACAACATCCAAGATTTGCTAGCTGCCAATGCTAGCAATACTCTAACTGTAGTCATTTTTGCAAATGGGATAAATGTCTCCTCGTAATCTAGCCCATACTGATAAGAGAATCCTCAGACGACTAGATGAGCTTTATATCGGTCTATGGTTCCATCAGAACGAGTCTTTACTTATAGACCTACTTGCACGATATTGGATTCATATCTTGAGGCTTTGGTACAAGATCCCAAATCCGATTCTCTTGTAAAGCCTTCATTTCCTCCTCCATTTCTTGTTTCCAGTTAGTGTTTTTAAATGTCTCTTCAAATGTAGAGGGTTCTTTCGATGCTTCTTCTTGAGAAACTGTTGCCTCTGCATACTTGGGATTTGGCCTCCTGAGTCTGCTGGTTCTTCTTAGAGGTACAATCGGATCCTCTTCGATCTCATGCTGGCTAGGACGAACTTCTTTAATAGTTGGCTGATGAACTCCATTCCTCCAAGTACTCACCATCTTGTATGGTGTCTTATCTTCTTGTTGGATCTCCTCGAGCCTTTCTTCTAGTTAGTCTTCTAAGGTCTTTGTATCTTGTAAGATAATTTCTTGAGATGACCATCATGATGATTCTTCATCAATGACAACATTTCTTGATACATAGCACTTGCCATTGACTGGATCACAACATCTCCAACCTTTCCTTACATTATCATATCCGACAAAAAGGAATTTTACTGCCTTTTTATCGAACTTGCTGCAAAGGTTGTCAGGAACGAAGACATAACAAATAGATCCAAATAATTGAAAGTGACTTACAGTTGGCTTGAGTCATGTTAACTTCTCAAAGGGAGAGAATAATCTCAACCTTGCCTGAGGTAGCCGATTAGTTACATCAACTACTGTCTTCATACATTCTGCCCAAAATCTTTGTGGACGGCTCTTCACATGCAATAAGCTTGGACAGATTTCGGCAAGATGGCAATTTTTCCTTTCTGCTACTCCATTTTGTTGTGGCATGCTCGTTCATGTCAGTTGCCTTTTGATTCCAGCTTGCTTTAGGTAATTGGTGAATTCCTCCGAGATATATTCTCCACCATTATCAAATTGCATGCACCGGATCCTTCTTTCGATTTCTTTCTCAACTTTATCTCTAAATTCCTTGAACTTAAAAAAAACATCAGACTTTTCTTTGAGAAAGTAGAGCCATACGTAACTTGAGTAGTCGTCGATGAATGTTACCATATATCGCATACCACTGATTGATGGAGTCTTGACTGGTCTGAACACGTCTGAATGGATCAGTTTCAATGGCTCCTTGGCTCGATATTTTAAGGCAACTGATGGACCTTACCAAACTGACATCCAGCACATACTGTGTCTTCTCGTACATCCAGTTGCGGAAGACCCTTGAGCATTGATTTTTGCATAATTATCTTAAGCTTGTGATAGCTCACATGTCCTAGCCTAGCATGCCAAATATCCACAATCTCATTTTACTTTGTCTTATCTACGTACGCAGATTCTGCTGACATAACGTAGATAGACTCAACTCTTCTTCCCTCTATGATGGCAGTATCAGGTAACTTGAGGTTCCGATACATTCGCACGTCCTCAGGCCCGAACACCACATAATGTCCTGCAGATGTAAGTCTATACACGGAGAGAAGATTTTTCTTCATACCTGGTACATGGTACACGTGCTCTAACTGCAACTCATTGGAGTTGAAGCGTGGCACTATCGTTGTAGTGCCAATATGGGATATTGGTAGGTTTGAGTTGTTGGCAATCACAACAACTCGTCCTCCTTTGTACTCGGACATGTCGCTGAGCTTGCTTTTATCTCCGATCATATGATTGGAGCAACCAGAATCCACAATCCAGTCATTGTCATAATCAACTCCTTTGGTCATGGTTGTTGCCAACGCCATTTCTTCTGACTCGATAATCTCCATTGAAGATTGTTGCTCCCAATCTTCTTCACTAAGATCTTCTATGTGATAGTTTGACACTGCAACATTGTTTTGTATTGTCGTTTTCTTGATTCTACAGCCTCACGCAAAATGCCCCTTTTATCTGCAATTGAAGCATTCTCCATTTTTCTTTTTCTGCAAAGAATCATTTGGCCTTTGTGATCGTCCATATGAAGTTCCCCCTATCTTGAAGCATCTCTGAGAATGTTGCTTCCACTGAGGAGCTGAGTCTTTTGATGCATCTCCTTCAGCTTTCCTCATGTATGTGCATTAAACAATGCTTCTTCACCACCTTTTACTAACAGACTAACCATTTGATTGGCTAAAATCTCTTAATTTTCTAAGAGACTTTCAAACTCCAAGAGAGTTGGTTGTTTAGACCAACTAGATATGGTTGTTATGAGAGCACCATATTATGGTCGTAATCCATGATTGATGATCATTCGCATCCGTGACTCACTAATATTTGATTATGTATCTAATTGGGAGATTTTACGATATAAAGAGCGTACCTTGTTGAAATACTGATTAATTATCATCTCTCTTTGTTTGAGAGACACGAGGTCGTTCTCCAAGAATTGAAGTCAAGCATCAATCTTACGTGAGAACAATGTAGCAAATGTGTCTCATGTTTCCCTTGGTGTAGCGACTTCTCGTATATGATCGATCAACTCCTCCTCGATCGTGGTCTCTAATACAAACATTGCCTTACTATCCTTGATCTTCCATTTCCTCAAGGCATTGATATTCTCCTTTGGTGGTGTTGTTGTACCATCTCCTCCAACAATCTCCTAGAGATCATGTCCTTGTGGATAAGATTCGATGCATGTCCTCCAATAACTGTAATTGTGCACGTTTAGCTTCTTGATCCCAAAACCAGAGTTGAAGGGATCCGCCATAATTTTTGGGAAAATTATATTTTTCCTTCACCTAGTGAAGTTGGTCCTAGACCTATCCCGATTACAGTCCCTGACTACATGCAGACAGAATTTCCCCTTATCAAAACTCAAGACTTGGCAGGACACATAGACAGAGGCTCCCCTAATTTATTTAGAGACCTCTACTGCAATTAGATGGACCTGGTTTCTACAATGTAGGGACTGTGCCCTTACTAATTAGGACCCTAACAAGGCTCTGATACCAGTTTTTGGAATTTGACTACAAGGATAATATAATGACTCACTAACAAAATACATTAACAATACACTATTATACAATACAACACCCCAAAGTATACACCACTTCACATACACTCACTCACTTATACTCTCTAACTATACAACACTCAAGCTCTCTATACTTTCCTCTCCAATATACTTGGTGGCTCTCTAACTCTCTTGGTTCTTCTCTTAGTTGATTACACTCCAACCTCAAGGGTCCTATTTATAGAGGTCAATGGAGTATACTAGAACAAGTGATGGCTTCTTAAAGAAGCCAACTTTGGGATGGATTCTCAAGGAAGCCAACAATAGCTTCTCAAAGAAGCCAACTTAGAAGTGGCTTCTCAAATAAGCCAACATAAAGATTTCTCTAGAAGCTTGCTTATTTTAGAGGAGATGTTGATTTTAACACTCTTTCCACTCTCAGAACTCTTAGGCAGCCACACAATTGATATTTACTTATACCAAATACTCAAAAATCTAGTATACTCCAACTAGATTATACCTTCATCTTAGGGACTATGTGTCGTATCTCGTACCACTACGTTAATATCCCCAATTCTAGTGTTGTATCTTCGTCACCCGACGTTATAATCTACGCTATCGCCTTCTTGGATAAATGTACTAATGCGGATGAAATATTGGATTTCAAAATCTAGAGGAAAAACTTCTATTTTATTGAAGTTCGATGTTGTCAATATATTGATATATAGCCACGCTTTCAAAGACGTCTTATAGATTCACTTTCATTAGCTAAATACATAAGTTAACATTGCAAATTTAACATACCAACTTCTCATATTCATTCGATTCAAGTAGATTATCATAGTATGTATTGTCATCTTTTTACATAATGTTATCTTTTCAAGTGATCTTGCTTAACATATTGTGATATTTTTCATGATTTACCGGTTAGTTGTTGATAACCTTCCCCTTCTTAATGGTATAGTACAAGAAGTGCATAGCATACTTACCTCCCTTCCACATGCTATTTGAAAAACAAAAGTGCCATTTTTTTAGGAATTTCTCATCACATTATATGTTAGGATGCTTATTACCATCTAACTTGTTTTATTATAATGTGATATTAACATAGGTGTTACTTTTATAATATCATTAATGTGTGTTTTATTTAAGGATATATTGTCCCTTTATCACGTTGTTTCCTTTTCATTCTAAATTATGGATATTAGATTATTTTATACTTAATCATGTTATTTTTTTCTCATTATGTTGCAATTGCAAAAAGAAATGCTAAGTTCTCTCACTCATTCATATGATATGACATGAATAACATGCTATTTCCTTGTTCACAATCCTATCTTCTCTCTTTCATCTTGCAAAAAAAGGCATGTGTTATCTGCATTAGTTCATCCCAAAATACAAATAACATGTTATTTATTTGACGTTAAATTACAACGATCTTAATATTTATTGGCTTCACAAGTTTGTTATTTGCTCTCCACGATATTTCCTCGGAGCACCTAAAATTTGAAGTTATGGGAAATGAGACCCTACTCTTATTTAATTTATTGGATTTTTAAACTCAGAACACCACCTATGTATCTTAACATATTCGTATGCACCACCAACTGATAGGGATGAAAACGGATACGGATATATCTCTGAATATCCATTTATCGTATTCGAAAAATTAGCAGATATAGACATCCATATCCGAATACATATCGAATATGGATATGGGTTATAAAAAATCCTGGATACGGATATGGATATGATATTAGCTTGAATCTCCGGATCTGGATATCTGAATACAATATTTAATATTGTTTAATATATTAGGTAATATAATATAAGCAACATCCTTGTGTTATTATATTAGTATTATATATTATATAATACAATATATTAATGATATTAATAAATTTATGTTTGTTTGGGGATGCAGAGCACGAACGAAAGTTACGAAACTCCATTTTGTTTTGCCTCCTATCAAGAACGCGTGTCACTTCGACACGTTATTTTGTCATGATGTAACTTATTTATATTTCATTACTATTTTTTTAAATCATTCTGAACTTAGTATAAATTTAATTCGGATTCATATGTGATCTTTATTCGATCTGTATTCAGATTCCTTGTTTCTTGGATCCATATTTAGATTCACTATTTATTCGATTCATATTTGATTTGGCTATTTATTCGATCAGTATTCGGGTCTGCTCTTTATTCAATCCGTATTCAGATCAGGGTTTAAAAAATCAGACCGATTGGTCGGACTGGTTGGACCGGGAATCGGCTTCGACTCGGTCGGTTCCGCCGGTTTTGTGTAGTTAATCTAAAATAAATAAGAAAATAAAAAATCGAATCTGACGAGATGGTCGGATCGGGTTGACCTGGATTGACCCAGTTTTGATGGTTTGATAAATGTTCAAAAAATAAAGGTTTAAGTAATGAAATAATAGTGTTTTTATCACTTGTGTCCTTAACTTCTGCAACATAAGTTGTGTCTCTCTCTTTATTGTAATATAAGTTGTGTCACCATCTTCTTAGAATAACTTTCTAGAAGCAACTATAAATCAATAATAATATATTCATATATAATACTAGAAAATGTGACTAATTTTTGTAGAGTTTTACTCGAAATATATAATCATGTTATTTTATTGAAAGATTTGACATTTTAAATGATTATATCATTGATATATAAATGCATACTTACATATATATATTATGATTATATCATTGATATATAAATACACACTTACATATATATATAATTTTATCGGTTCAAAAAACCGGTTTGGCCAGTCAGACCGGTAAATTAAGCCAGGTCTGGTTTTTTCTGAGTCGATATGAATGACGACGTCATGCTGACATCATCACCGGTCCAACTACTTTGGATCGACGGTTCGACCCTATTGAACCAAACCGAAAACTGACCAATTCAATGTCCGATCCGATTTTTCAAACCTTGATTCAGATTCCATAAAGCATTTCGGGCATATGCTACAGCACATGGCCACAGCGTTTCGGCCACACCATTTATGGCCCATTTTGTTCTTCCTTCTTTCTCACTGATATCATTCTACTATTCTAACAGCCTATAACAACGACTCGTTGCCAAACTCTACTTGCAATTAATCACGAAAAAGATCGAAATAGACACATAAATGTTAATGGGTCCTTATTCATATAAAAATATTAATCAAAATTAGGGTTTCTTTATACCTGTGTCCATCCGAGATTCTTTATGCCCTACCTTTTTTTACAATTCTTATAAAATCCACTATTCTTTCCTTTTTGTAATTACACTTATGCTTATCTTAACAGAAGGGCTGAAGAACTGTGACTTTCTAAGAAGAATATAGACACAAGTATTATTGCACGTAACTGGTTTTCGCAAAATTTTGACGTGCCTACTCATGCAAGTAGGACAATCAATGAGCACAAAATGCACATAAACTATGCCTTCCTCAACAACTTGTGGCATGTCACCAGCTTCTTTATAATCGGGATCGTTATGTATTGTTTCAACAACCTTGCCAATTGACGAGCGTTTCTGTGTCACCTCTCTGATATTCTGCAATTACAATTATACCTTTACCTCTTCTGCAACAGTACTCTCATGTATTCTTACAAAATTCACGGAATTATAATTCCGTTATCGCACTTATGCCCATATTTTACCTTAACGAAAAGGCAACACTTTGAATTCTGTAATAATATAGGGGCACAGGTGTTACTGTAAAAAAATTTTGGGTATAACTGTAATTGCAGAATCTTGAAAAGGTAAAAAACCCTAAATAATAAATAAATAAATAAGATGTACGAAACACAGAGCAGCCGCGCACAGCATTGAGACAGCAAATTGCGAATATCATGATATTCGAATGGCCCACGTTACGTTACTCCTTATCAATTGCTCACCGGGTCCTATATTTGAATCGTACTGTGCAGATCTAATGTAATACTGTTGTTGCAGATCAAACCTTTCTTTCCGAACGGATGAGATTGGATGGATATTATGATAGATTAAGAGGAAGAAGGAATATCTCTGTCTTCCACTGTCCTATGTTTCACCTAACCAGGCACAATCCTTTTGGATCATTTCTTAATATAATTAACTTTCCCTTATCTCAATTTTACATGTATGTATGTATATATATGGGAAAAATGGGGCTGCCCCCAAGGGGCAGCCATGTTGCCTGCCCCCACCTCATTTTTCGAAAAAAAATTTATTTTTTTGGAAAAATATCACCATTTATCTCCATCCCTATATCCCTCATATATGTCATTCGAATTTCGTCAGAAACAGAGACTCCTACGGCCTCCATCCAGACGTCATTTTTTTAACGGTCGCAGGATTTTTTAAATCGACCCTATCTAGATGGAGGCCGTAGGAGTCTCTGTTTCTGACGAAATTCGAATGACATATAGGAGGGATATAGGAGTGAATTTACATTGCGATATTTTTCAAAAAAAAATAAAAAAATTGCCCAAAAATAAGGCGGGGCAGCCATGTTAGCTGCCTCAAGGGGGCAGCCCCATATATATATATAGGGAAAAGGGAAGCTACAC